>OY744481.1:155137475-155737475 GCA_963556165.1 Tipula helvola | reverse complement strand
ATTTTCATTAATGAAATAATAATTACAAAAATTTAAATAAAATTAGAAGTAATATTTTATTTTGAATTTTAATTTAAAATTTGTAAAATTTCAAAAAGTTACACAAACATTTTTTTTTGGTATTTTCATTAATGAAAATAAAATAGTATAACTAATTAAAGGCTATAATACTATTTTATTTTCATTAATAAAAATACAAAATTATAATGATAGTTACATATACTCAGCTATATTATTATTGTCGAGTCGATCGACACTCGACAATCATAATAGGGGTGAATATTTTATTTTCATTAATGAAAATACCAAAATAAATTTTTGTGTAACTTTCTGAAATTTTAATAATTTTAAATTAATTCATAAAATAAAATATTTCCAATTTTATTTAAATGTTTGTAATTATTGCTTTCATTAATGAAAATACATAAAAATAAAATTAATTAATTAATTTTTAATTTTTTTGTTAACTTTTTAATGAAAATTAATAAAAATATAATTATAATCAAATTAGATTAGAAAAAATATTTTACTAACCGAATTTTTGTTTAGAAATGTTAAAATATTTTGTTTTTGTTTTTTTAAAAATATGAATTTGGAAAAAAAATCCTGAATAATAAAAAAATAATAAAATTAGATTAACAATTTATTTTTATTTATATTTGAAATTTTATAATTGAAAATAATAAATTAATATTTTTCCATTAAATTTTATTTTATTTCAATACTTCAGTTTTAAATTTTTAAGTGTGGGGACTTAATAATGCTTTATTATTTATTTTACGTGAAGCCCATTTTGCCTACGTAAATCTCCATTATAAAATGTGATATGCCCCATCGACATATTGTAAAAATAGTAACTAGATTGCAATCTGTAGCTTTCATCGCTTTGTTCGTGAACTCTATCCAAATACTTCCATATATCATCTCGAAATTGGGTAAATCGCCTCTTCCATAATTTTGTGTCATTCCAATATTTGTTGTAAAACTTTTAAATTTTTTCTGCATCGGTACTTCTTTCCATCCAAATGATGGAAAAATGATGCGAGGCAAATTTGTTTTGGTACTTGAATTCTGGTGACATTAAAACCTCTAGAATATAAGCAGGCCACATATGCATTGGCCAGAAAATGTCTTCTAACCAGTTACGGAAATCATTATTTTTATCTTTTATGTTGTGACTTAACCGTACTAACGCTTCTAATTTTTTGCATTTAATAGAATTTTTGTTATTAATATTTTTTTTAACGTAACTCGACTTCTTCTATACACTGTGTTAATTCGGTATCCATTTGATCGTTTAATATTTTATATTTTTCTACACATTCAAAAAGACAATTTTCACTACTCTCATTTAATAATTCGTGAAAATGTTCCTTGTCTGATGATATATGTATTATTGTCACTATTGTTGTCATTATCAGAGAATAAATTATCTATGTATTGAATCTAATAAAAAATATTCAAATAAAGACATTCTCAGCCAAAGTCCGTGCTATTACTGGTTACTACAAAATAACATAGTGTTTTACTATTAATAACATGCATAGCTGTAATTGTTTTATCTTTTATTTTCTAAACACATTTTTAATTCATTTTTTCTTAGTTCCTTTTCAAAATGAAATAAAAAATGCATATTTTATTTCATTTTTTAACGCATTTTTAATTCATTTTCAAACTGAATTAAAAAAGGCCCATTTTTAATTCAGAAAAATACCTTTGTCCACGACTAAAGTATAATACACTACTCCAAAAAATTAAAGGAACACTAATTTTTTTCAATTTTTGTAGTGTTTTTTGAAGAGCTGTATCTTTGTAAAATACGGTCGTACAGAGATGAAAAGAAAAGCATTTTAAAGCTTCAAATCTCTAGTTTTGGGACTTTTGAGCGGAAAATTTTTGTGGGATACCGTTATCACGCAATCATAAGAAAGAGCGCGAAATAAAAAAATTCGAATTTTTTTTTTTTTTTTTTGTAAGGATCATGGGCGCGGGAATTTTTTTTAAGTTAAACCAATGCATAGGTCGGTTAGCCTGTTAATTAGGCGTAAATTTAATTTCATTTTGGTCTCTCTATGTCAAATTTTTGCTGAGATATCTGACTTTGAAACAAAAAAGATCCTTTTGTCTTTGATCATCGATATCTCAGCAACCAATGATTGCACAGTAAACTTTAGGGCATCCCTAAAAACTTGAGTAAATTTCCTACAAGACCCTTTAATGATTAGTTGAGAACAAATTTTTTTTTCACCCTCAATACTGATTTGAAAAAGTACAAAGATACGACTTTTTATGTTGTCTTAGTAAATCTACCGTTACTTTACAAATATTGTTGAAAAGACTAATGTTGCCAGGTCATTTTACAGTTTATTGTACTCCTAATAGCACTGTATTATTTTCAAATTGATCCATCCAACCGTTTTTCCGGACAGATTGATCAAAGTTGTACAAAACAATTAAAGGAACAAGTGATCATCAAAATAAAAAAACTACTTTTTTCACATTTTGCGTTAGTTATTTGTTAACCCTTAACGATCGTAAGATTTTTTTGCAATACTCGCCCATAAGAGACGACAGAAAATTAAATAAAGTTCTGCAATATGACCAATTATTATGGAACTTGGCCATTTCTCATCCGATTTCAGTGAAATTTGGTATGCGTTATTGAAATGGGATTCTAAAGCAATTCGTGGATGAAGTTCTGGAAAATGGCCAACTAGGAAGGAATTTGGCCTTTTCTTATCCGATTTTGATGTAATTCAGTATGCGCGATGGAAATGGGATTCTAAAGTGATTTTTGGATAAAGTTCTGGAATATGGCCAACTAGGATGGAACTTGGCCATTTCTTAACCGTTTTTGATGAAATTTTGTATACGAAATGGAAATGGGATTCTAAAATGATTTTTGGATAAAGTTCTGGAATATGGTCAACTAGGATGGAACTTGGCCATTTTTCATCTGATTTTGATGAATTTCATCATATACGATGGAAATGGGATTCTAAAATGATTCGTGAATGAAGTTCTAGGAAATGGCCAACTAGGTAGGAACTTGGCCATTTTAACCCGATATTGATGAAATTCAGCACGTGCCTTAGAAATGGGATTCTAAACTGATTTTTGGATAAAGTTCCAGAATGAAAGCACGTTGCTTGGTAACCTTTAGCTGTTACCTAAAAGCAACGTGCTTGAGGAAAATATAATAAAATTATGAGGTATTTATCAATGCTCGAGGGGTATTCGACGAGAAATTTTTTTGCAATTTTATTTTATTCTAGTAGTAAGGCTGCTAGATTGTAAATTGTTCTATGAAAGTGTCATTTCGAAACAGAATAAATACTGTAAAATAAAACTATAAATTCTCTTCATCTAGTAGCCAGAGTAGGTATGTTTTTCTAAAATAGCAAGCCTATTAAATCGGTCAATTTCGAGTCACGTGTACAAAATAAACCAATCAAAATAAAATTACACTGATAACTTCCCTAGGGAAATTATCAGTGTAATGTTATTTTGATTGGTTTATTTCGTACACGTGACTCAAAATAGATTGATTTAACAGGCTTGCTTTGTTAGCAAAAGATTTTCATTATTATTAAAATGTGACGTCAAAATGTCGACGAAAATTATTTGAAGAGTATTTAAAGGATTTGATTATAAAACATAATGATATTTGTCGGTCGTGGACAAAGTATCGTATTCTACCCACATATAATGGCTGTTATTCACTCAGATGATTTACGACACTCGCCTATCGGCTCGTGTCGGCAAACTTCATCTTCTTGAAAAACAGCTATCATTATATGCTCGTTGAATAATATACTATTTTTAATTCGTGTAGCCGAATTTTTAGTGTTTCTATATCCCTTATTTTAAGTTCATTTTTCACATGCCGGCTCTATTCACATCAAGATGGTTCTGGTTTAATCAAGCATTTTTCACCCTATATATCTTTAAATCAAAATAATGTACATACAAATTTTAGTTATAAGCTTATAAATTAATAAATTATTAACGGTTTGCTAAATCACAATTGATGTACAATAAAATAAGTTTGGATTTGATTATTAGATATTAAAAAATAATAATAATAATTCATATATGTATTAAATTATACTATATTAAATTGTATACTATAAACTAGAATATGTTCTGTTGAAATGTATAGATATTTCAAGGGTGCGGGGTCTTAAGATACAGACTTTCTTAAGAAAATCCTAAATAGTAAACTTACAAATATGGCAATTTGACCATGTGAAAGGCATTAGCTTTTCAAATGGTTTAGCATGCTAGTAGTCTTAAATAAAACCTACCAAAAATGGCGTTGGTGATAAATACGGAAAATCTTAAGAAGTTACATGGAGTACACAATGAAAGCCCCTCTTTTATATCGTACCGTATTACAGGATTAGAACAGAGTGCCCCCGATCGAAATGCTATAACTTAAAGATATTTTAATAGCTGTGGTAACAAACTAATTGCACAGATATAACATCTAATTATAAAAATTAATTTTAACAAAATAACATGCGAAGGATGCAATCAGTATTTACTACCAACATTGGCTAATCTATTTTACAACATCCATTTAAGAAAAGTCAACCACATTAAACTTAAATTTCCAAAAATTAATTCCAAATAATTTAACATACCATGTTGGAATATTGTATGCAAAATATAGAAATTCTTTAGAAAATTGAAATTTTTTATTGTCAAAATTTTTCCACACATGATATTTTCTTGTTTGCATAGCAAAAAAGTTTTCATTGCATAACCTCAAACCTACACACCAAAACCACTTTTATATATTATGTGAATTAATTTTACAAGAAATTTTCTTTGGTAAACATACCCAACCCATAGAGTAAAGTGTTTCATAATGTGTGCATTAGATGTGTAGAACATAGAAAAGAATGTTTGTGTAACATTTGAAATGCAAATTTATTATACCAGACTAAAGTAAAAGCAAATTAGTAGAAAGATGAAAAAGAAAAAGAAGAATTTAAAATAAACGTAAATTTTAAAGAAAAAAAACACAAATTGAAATTTTCATGTTGTCTTACCTTTCAATATATAGGTACTTTGGTTTCTGATAATAATAAAAAAAAATCTTTGATTAATTGAGATATGCGGGTATATAATTTTATACAAGCAGATGAATTGAGTTAGAAAAACTTATGTACCAACATCATCTCTAAACCTAAATACTTTTGATAAAATAAATGTAAAACCCATTTCTTGCAATACATTTTCTTATCAACATTTGAAAAAATTAAATCACTGTTCAGTGACTTTAACCGTTTTAAATTAAAGATGTTTTCTCTTCAACAAGGTATAGTAATACGGTAACAATTTTGCGCACAAAGAAACACCAAAGCTTTAAAATCGATGTAGAAGGTAAATGTGCGTAAAATTGATAAAAAATTGATCAGCGTACGAATGAATTAACCGAGCTAAATTAAATTGTTAGGTAAATTGTAAATTCGAACAAAACAGAAAATAATTAGGAGATTTGAGTTTCAAATTCTGTTCATTTTGTTTTTATTTCCGCCTGTGGACTCGACTAAGTATAGAATCCTGTAGCTATTTGTATTCTTTCCAATTGTTGTACATACTCTGATGATATCTATGTAAATTTTTATTTTATTTTTTTTCGCTGGCGCTACATCCCATAGAGGGATTTGGCCGCTTCATTTGAAGTTTCGTAATCATTTTTTTGTATAATGAGTGATTAATTCATTGATCCAACATTAACCAGCCGTGATTATTTCATCACCCGCCGGGAATCGAACCCGGGACCTCCGGGGCTTAAAGCAAGCATGCTAACAACTGTGCCACCGGGGCTCTATGTAAATTGGCGGTTGTTTAATTTTGTAACAGGTTATCAATCGGGCCAATTTCGGCCTTTTTTATAAAAATGACCGAGTTCTTACATGTCGTCCATATCATCTCAAACTATCGAATGAGAAATTTTCCTTTTCAGGACGGAATAAAATATTCGATAATCTGACATACGAAACTTTGCTAGGACCATTATTTATGATTCTATTACAGTAAAAATTCGACGATTTTTCAGTGCATCATTCCCAATTCTAGAGCTAACAAATTTAACACCGCAAGGCAATTTAGTTTCAATACTTTCAATGAAGAAAACGCAAAATACATATGTAAAAACTGAACCAAAGAAAATTGTCTGGTTACAAACCCTTGTTCATATTATTACTATTGTGGTAGTGAAGTTTGTGGAAATCGTATCAAAGGCCAAATAATCAGGTTGACCACTTATGCAAAAGTATGCAGGGGATGCTTCAAAGATAGAGAATGGCAGTTATTTTACGATCTTTCAATAATTCGTGGTGGCAATTGCTAGGTCGAGCTGAAACCATACTGTGCGATTTCCGGGTGGATTACGCCTGGCTACATCAAGGCTTTCCAACTCGTCAAATGTTATAATAGAAAGAGCATCTTAGAGAATGAGTTCATCGAAACGAACATGAAACAGCCGCAAATTAGCAAACCTTCGAATTTGAAACAATTGAGCGTATGTGTGTGTGACATACATGCGACGACGTCATTAGTGGCGTAAAGGCTCTCGAATCAAATGCCGAATCAAGAGATGTCGGTTGGTGTACCTAGCAGAGAAGAACTGATTGAAATTCCGCTGCAACTCACGCGACAGAGATCATCTCAATAAGAATTTCCAATATTGAAGGTTTTCTTAAGATCAACGAACCAACTTACTTCAAAGCCTTAAACACTGAACTAATAGGTTGAACGTTCTGCGATCATTCAACATCATTATCCTAAATGGCGGTAAAGCTGGCAGTTCAAAAGATTAGGTATTTACTTTTGATGAGATCCAGAACCGACACCCAATTAAACATTGACATTATTGCATATGCAATACCAAAAATAATGTCGAACCCACCTCCTAAACCTCGAGCATTTTACGGGCCTAAGTCAATTATCATTATCCAATCCCAAATTTAATGTGCCGTAATGTGTAACAAATTCGTAATGCTCCGTATTAACGACCAGATAAGGAACGGCATAGAACAATGTACCAACAAATCATCATCTGCCTATCTCTTCAAGAAGAAAACAGTATCGACCAATCATTGAGGAGATTCTGGAAGGCAAAGAACTACTAGCTCTCGAGTAGTACACATGAGAAGAGAAACTATGTATTGAACACTTCGAAAAGCCTTTACAAATTTAAACTTAATTTTAACTTAATTTAAAGCTCACATTCGAAAGGTGATGAGAAAACCCAAACTCCACAAAAACTACTCCAAATTCGTGGTAGAAAACGCAGCGATCGATCACATGAAGCTGCGATACCACCATATCAAATTGACCTACCACACAAGAAAATATAGAGCAGGTAACTCATTTTCCCACACTATCGCATAATCAAGGAGAATGGTTCAACGACTAAACTACGTGTGGTATTTGACGCGCCAGCGAAGACCACCACAGGAGTATCGTTAAATGATTGTTGATGATCGAACCGACTGTTGAACAATCTGGAATATAGATATTAATAAGGCTCATCGTTACATCATCATGGAGATAACGAGAAAAAGTTCCGTCAGCAGTGGATTGAAAAACCAGATACAGACTAGAATGTTTTACCAGCTTTACTAGCGAAACAATACTTTCTTCTCACAAACACTGACGGTACAGCGTCAGCTTTGTTTCTGGTAACTTAATCCTTAGCAAATTAGCACACCTTACACACTGAAAGTTATCCGTCTACTGCGAAGATACCGCTGAGAGGCTTTTATGTGTACGATCTTATGTCCGTCGACGCCAGAAGGACATAACCATAACCGGCATAACCGTCTCTAATGGGTAGCCTACTATGCAAAACTTTTGGAGAACATTCTGCGGCAGATGATCGGGAAATTTCCATTCGAGAAATTACCGAAGGAACAAAGTTGAGTTCAGTTCTGGGCATTCAATTTGACCCAAAAACCGATTGCTTCTCGTTTAAGATGTCCCCGCCCGTCATAACAGAATTCACAAAAAGAAATATGCTTTCTAAGTCAACACGCGAAAAGATGCCTAAATTCGGATACTGTCAAATGCGCCCGCACCATAAGTTCCATTGGAGAAGTACAGACGAACACTATTTTCGCGAAAACCAAGGTCGCACAAATCAAATACACCACTACGGATAGATTAGGGTTATGTGCTTTTACTGAGCCAATTCTCTCACTAGTGATTAAATCAATGGCATTCACAATAAGTCACTCACTACAAATCTCGTTATGGTCTAATTCCACTACCGTTCTTGCTTGGCAAACCCACCAAGAAAGGGAAATGTGTTCGTGATAAGTGGGGTTACCGAAATATTCAAGCAAAACCCGGCGGATATAAAATCCCATGGCATTCCCCAGTGAAAATTGCATGTGGTGGCAAGTTCAGTTTCCAGAACCACCCAAAATATCGAAGAGAGTAAAGATTATCGCGCTAACCAACTTCGCTAGAGGAGAACCAGAGCAAGTAGATAACAAGTCAATAGCTGAAATCATCGAGAAGTTCCCAAGTATCACCAAGGCAATTCGAATTCTTGGTTGACTCAGGGACATATAGGGTTCAATTTTCGAAATTTCAAAGCCAGAGTCATTACAGCCGTCTCACAGTAGCCGAATTGTACGTAGTCAATTAGTCATACAATACAACGTTGCTTTCGAGCTGAAGAAATAACCAGTTTGCGCACCAACTCGCCGTTAAAGAAATTGAATATTCTTTTCCATTATCAGGTAAAGCTGGAATTTTAATTTTGGTGGTCGCCTGGAACACGCATTGGAGCCATACGATTTCAAGCATCTGATTATTTTGACAGGAAGTCACACCCTTAGCAAGAAAATTAGTTTGGAAAAACTCACAAGAACAATCTACATGCAGGTTCAGAACTATTGATGTCCAATATTAGATAATAATATAAATCCGTGGCAAGGGTTTGGTTTGACGCGTGTATCAAATATATCAAATGCTTCAGACAACAAAAAAGCAGGAGCAGATGGGACAATTACCACCACCACCACCACGGGTCAACCTAATCCGTACATTTTTGCAGGTGATCCCAAGCTACGCTGGCCCATATGTGATCAAGAATAGTCGGCAACGAAAAGTCACCACTCATTCAAATGGTTTCAGAATCGCCTAGGTATTTGCGCTAACGTCTATAGCGATAATACGATGAATTTCGTAGGCGCCGCAAATGAATTAAACTATTTTCTGTGGTCTAAAGAGGAAAACCAAATTAACAGCTGAGCCATACTAAACAACGCAAAATGGCGTTTTGTACCACCGGCAATACCACGTTTCAACAGGCTTTGTGAAGTCGCGGTTAGTCGGTTAAATTCTATTTGAGTCGCACACTTGTGTCAGCTGAAAGTAAATCGTCTATCTAGCAGGCAGAGAACACACCAAATGTGGGATCATTTCGCGTGAAGATGGAAAGCAGAATATCTCACCACCTCCCAGTATATGATCCCAGGCGTTTTTGTGAGAAACATGTTCGAAGACGAGAGGTATATCAGCTTGAGGTTGGAATCCAGAATATAAAAGTCAACCAAATCCCACAAAAATTTAACACAGTTAACATACAGCTCTAATACAAGAACATAATTTATTGGTTAGAGAACATGTTCAGGTTTTTAAACGTACTGTGGATGGGTTTAATAACACTCAAAGTTCCCTCCACCTTATTTGTTGGAATTGCCGAGATATTGGACGTAGGTATCAGATCTGTTCAAAATCAATTCAAGAAATATTTTGTTTTGGATCCGGTACCGCTGATGTTATTAAACCATATTGCTTCCATTGTCAATCGCAGATTTCGGAAAACACACGTCCGGCTGTCAGTTTAGAGAGGGGATCACGTTTCGGCGAGATGATTAATCAAAAGCTACTGACGAGGCAGCCAAACAATTCAGACCCCTCGAAAAACAATTTTTAAGTAATTCAATTAAACCACTAAACCCTATATGTCAAGACAATACTTACCATTCAATCAGTAAATTAACCCAGAGGAAACATATTTCTCGAGCAATTAAATATTTTAAAGAGAATCGCGTTCTAGTGAAAAATTGTATAGCCTCATTAATCAAATGCAAGTCATCCGACGATCCACGCCCACATACTGAAATTCTAATAGCGTTAAAAAATCTAATAGATTTCCTAGATAGCGGTTCAACTGTTTGATGTCCTAGGAAAAAATGCTCTTGGGTTTTTACAAGACTCAAATATTAGTTATCATAAATTATCATCTAACATAAAACGACCTGACGGAGCAGAAAATAAAATTGAAGGATATGTCTGTTTGCCAGTTACTTTTAGAACAAAGACTGAGTTTACTAAATTTTGTATCGTGCCTACTCTTCAGGTATCCTTCTATCTAAGAATTGATTGTTGGAGAAAATTTAACATTATCGGTGAGCGAAAAAACAGACACGTTTGAAACTGGAATGAACAACAAAAGCTCAACCAGATTATCGATTCAATCATCCCTTCTTTTAATAAGATAGGTCTTGGAAAAACTAATCTCCATGAGCATGAGATTAAACTGGATGAGGGTAGCAATTCAATAAAACAAAGGTACTATCCAGCCACACTGGCAGTGCAAGAAGAACTTTTTCTTTGATTTCCACAGACGATTCACTCAGACAACGGACCTCAGTTCAAGCGTGTTGAGTATCAGCACTATTAAAATCATTTGGAGTAAAAGATTCAAAAACAGCGATCTACTCACCTCAATCAAATTCATCAGAACGCATTAACCGCTTAATTTTAGCAGCCATTCGGTCCTATGTAGCTATGAAAAATATACGACTTTGGACAAACATATACACGAAGTCGCGTCAGCCCTTAGGAACGGTGATGGTCACGAAACAGTAAAAAATTCTCCACCTTTTTACTTTTCAGTTATCACAAGGTTAACCATGCAAGTGATTTTTAAATGCTCAAGAAATTAGAAGATATCAGAGATGAAGAAATTATCTTACCACTTCCAACCCGACTTGCTTTGTTACACAATCAAGCGAAGTTCGACATTGCACAGGCATACGAAAAAAGTGCAAAACGGTACAATCTTAGGATACGACCTATTAATTATCAAATTGGTGGTTTTTACACCTCAACCATAAGGCCGAACAAATTCTTCAAACAATGAAATAATAGATTTTTTATTAGGAACTATTTATAATATCTGCAACATATTTCAGATATCAAATTTCACTAAAATCCGTCAACAAATATGCTTGTCCCATTTGATGCTGGAGACTGAGAAGAAAGTTTGAATTAGCTCAGTATGTAAAAATCAATTTGGCAAATATAATTTTTCATTTGATATCACTGAAAGTGTTCCGCAATATTTCCTGAATTTCAGCGAAGATTTAAATAAGAAATCCAACCCAGATGATGTGGCCGGAAGAATTCTCGAAAAAGAATTCTTAAAGAATCCATTGTACATCTCAAACCTATGAAGTAAATTTTTATTAAAATCAATCCACAGAAGTGCTACCTAGTTCCATTTTGAGCTGGAGACGTAGTAAACTGCTTTGATTGGTTATTAATTTAAAAAAAAAACATTTGGTGAAGCAATTTTTTTGATTGAAGCTACCAACCATAATCATATTAATGTGTTCCATAACATTCCTTGCGGTTACATTAGGAACCGCTTACAGAATCAGCTGAATAACTTAGATATACAAATTTACTAAAATCTATCGACAAACCTGCGTGTTCCATGTGTTGCTGGAACTGTAGAAAAGGCCTGAATTGGTTGCGTATTGAAAAAATAAATTTCTCTTTGGTAAATCTAATTTTTTGATCAATGGTTTAATTGTATGTATGCGCCAAAATACAATTAGCAGTGCTCCGGAATATTATTTAAAAACTCGATCCCTGCTCTAAACGGAACTTCGCCCATTGTGCACCAATTCCATTAAAATTTGATATCTGACATCTAATATATTGGAAGGTAAATGAATTTGTTGCAGCATATTCAAATAATGAATTAAGGCGGGGTTTTTTGAAATATTTCTAGAAGAGGTTTCACTACAAATCTGTTTTTTAACCAGTGGATCGCCGTCAGTCGTCAACACCAAACCAAATTTATGTAGCAATTTTTTTTTTATCATAAACATAACAAATTTCGATTTTTTAATTAGAAATGTTTTGGAATTGGTTTAGAGAGGCTTTTGCGGTAGGTTTGAATGTTTCATCAAAACACGAAGAATTTTAGCTATCGATAAGTTATACTATATGTGTTGCGGGGTGCTCGGCGATTTTTAACTTGTGAAAACAATGGAATAAAGAATCGGAATAAAATGTACAACGGTATTGGTAATGTTGAATGTTTTGGCTTCTATGAATTAAACAAACATTTACGAGTAGCACAAACGCTTCAAAGACAACCTTATAGACATTGAAGATGACGAGCGCGTTGAACGCCCCAGCGCACCAACAACCGACGACATCATCGAAAAGCCTACAAAATGGTTATTGACAATAATTTCCGAATCACTATCATAGCGGTTACGATGTTATTATATTATTTGGATCATGCCACATACTTTTTACAAATGTTTTGGGCATGAAACGTGTAGTAGCTTATTTGGCTTCGATATTGTTGAATTTCGACCAAAAGCAGTACCGGATGAATATTGCCCAGAATTCGCTGAATGAAGTTAACGTCGAAACTAAGGCCTAATGGTCCTTATAGAAGCTTCCTTTCTCACATCTCCAAACACTTAAAAATTTGGACAAGACAATGGTTCCTACTCCTAAAGTGCACCGTGAGAAGGATAGAATTGAATTTTGTATGTTTTTATAGGTCAACGTACTCTTGTTTGATTCATTTAAAGTTCGAGGAATTCTTTTAAATACATTTTCAAAATTTTGGACTAATCAGATAAATGTCACACTGGACGAGAATTTTTCATTTTTGATAAAATGGTCTAAGAACTCTGCCGCGTGCTGAGAAAAAAGGTCACATCTGCCTTTTTGTGGTTTTGAGTAATTTCAGTGTTTCTAATTTTGTTTGCCGTTATATGAAACTTGAGTAATAAATAACGTGATTTAATGGCTGTTAACGCCGGAACTATCGAATGGTGTTCCTTCAATAAAATAAATTTGTTAAATGTCTTAAAATTAATATTTTTATACTTTCAGTTTTTTTATCATATATACTCATCTTTTAAAAACACCATGTAGATATTAAAACGTTGTTGTATTCCTTATATTTTGTATCTTGTTTATTTATTGGTTATGTATTTTTGAGCGTATTTTTTGTATTCAGAGCACTTTCAAAATTTGTGGAGAAAACATTGATGTTTATTAAATAAATAAATAAAATTATAAATTATTAAAAATAAATAAATTATAAATAGCCGTGTTGCTTGTTTGGTTGTAATATCATTCTATAAGTTGATTTGGAAAACGTTGTGCATAACAATTAACGTCGACAGCACAATAACCAAATCACACATCAGTGTTTGTTGTTATAATTGAGTAGTGAATAATTTACGACTAAATAAATCGAGTCCATTAAAGTGATCTCCTACAAATATTAAGAAATACAAAACTACAAAATACAGTCCACTAAAGTGATCTCTTACAAATTTTAAGAAGTAAGTGGCGAACATAGTACCGGCGCTGTGTCGCCAATGGCATTTGATGAACGATATTTGACTTTTAAAAAAGCAGAAATATAGGTATTTGTTTGAAGAACCCAAATATGCTCCTAACGCAAATTTCGACTTTTGGCGCTTATGACTTTTTTCATAGAACGGCGGGGTGAACGTTTTGTTAAAATACCGGTCGAAATTTGTGAATTTTTAATTCCCACTTTATTTATTTAACCCAGGTTGCATAATTGGTATTACACATATGTGAATTAATTAATTAATTGATTCTAATTAAAGTAAATAAAGTGGGAAATAAAAATAATTTTTTTACACAGGAATAGAGCTGTTGTAAATGTGAAAAAGAAGAATTATAATTGAATTTAACTGTATTAGTATAATTCTCTAATACTACCTGTACACAATACATCCTGTATATAGAATGTAAAATTGTTGTACACTCAGTCCAATAGCCATGGCCTGATGAGAGGATTGATTTTTTTCATAATCATAGGCTCACCAGTTCGAAACTGGATTAAATTCGCTTACAATTTTTCAGAAAAAGATTAACGTCATATTTAAAAATTGAAATTTGTGAATAGGTGGTTTTTTGGCCCTAAGAATTGTATCGCCAACCTTGCTTATCAAATTCGGGCCTGAACCGCCCCAGGATTGTTCAAAATTCTATTAAAACATAGGCAGTTCAAAATGAAGTATACCGCTTGATTTTTTTCTAACATGTATTTTACAGCTATTTACGCGATCCAGGCCGATTTATCTGGGACTGGCTTTGGTTTTTTTTATATTTCAATAGCATTGGAAATATGTATGTATACTGCAAAAATGGCAGGCGGTATAAAATGTTTTAAATGTAAGACAGGATGGGTCAAGCCAAATTGCCTCTAAATTTGTTTAATCACTTAAATGGTTCTAAAACCATAGGTGTTATAAAAAATTCAAGCGATATACATCCCTTTCGACTGCGTATGTTTTAATGCAGCTTTGAACAATTCTGGGGCGGCTCAGGCCAGGCCAGATTATCGATGCCATTCTTAACGATAAAACTACATTTTCACAAATTTTCAGTCGATATAAACTCATTGAATAAAACGTTCATCATCCCTCCTGCTAGTGGGTTCATGGATAAAGAAAACAATCACAAAATTTGTTTTTCTATTGTAGAAGAATTCGGATCATCAAAGAACCTCAATAATTTTAATCCTACGTTTGGTTTGATCTTAATTTATTAATTTAACTTATACAGTTTAGGCAAAAGTAAAACTGTTTTAGTTTCTAAAATTTTAAGCTAATTTACAAAAAAAAAAATATTTGTAAAAAGTCATAAAATATGTGCTAAAACATAAAAAAAGTTGAAATATGGAAAAATATGTGATTAAGCGAAAATATTTAAATGTATGTGGTAACATATAGGGCTCATTCGCCTTTATTTCTTTCAACTCAAATAAATATCCAACAAATTTTTGATTCGGATTTCCCAAAAAAAATATTTTTTTACCTAAAAATCCTAAGCCTATTGATAACCTTTTCGACAGCCAACAATAAACTAAGCATCTAATATAGCTAGAAATGTCATGAAACGTCAGGGACAGGTGAACAAATACAACAAATAAAAACTTGTAACAACTAGACATGCTGCTCCCGAAGTTCAAAAATCCCTCCATTTTTTGATCCAACCATGTATTTTATCACCTAGTAGTTTTCTTTCAAGCTTTCCGTATTTCTCGAAAATTTTTGATAAAGGTAGTTATAATATATTCCAATTGATATGATGGTTTCCCATTTCCCAGCATTTCAATATTTGGACTTTATTAAAACTCTAAAAACGTCTTTTCCATTTTATTGTAAGAATTGGTGGTTTGGCGTCTATTGGAAGGGGCTCCGTAAACTTCCAGTAGGCGCAGGTGTACGTACTGCTTCCTCGTGGCAACCACCGGTAACTGTAACCATTAGGCTGAATGTGGTCTTTGGTGACAGGCTAAAGTACGACGCTAAAGGAGAAAACCTTGACAAAAAATCCCTAATCTAAGGTGGAACAGCATATGCCGATGGATGAATGGCTGATAGGTTAATCAGTCTATATATGCGGACTCTGGATACCAGGCACCCTCCAGTTTTATTTAGCCTTCCTGTAGTAAACCTGGGTGACCTACAGGCGACTTTTTTTATTCCCAGCAACTCGCAAGAGTTAAATCAAAACGGTAGACGAGGCACGGGAAGGAATACACGGGAGTGGGTCTGCCATCTCAAAGTCCTTGAGTCCCAATGCTACCGCTTTTCTAGCAGAAGTAAATGTTATTACATCTAGGAGGGAGAGCAATGAGCCCAGATAGTATGTAATGCGTGTAGAAGTACTTCCTACAGTAAACATTTAGGAGGGAGAGCAATGAGCCCAGATAATATGTATCGCGTGTAGAAGTACTTCCAACAGTAAACATCTAGGAGGGAGAGCAATGAGCCCAGATAGTATGTCCCAGCAACTCGCAAGAGTAAAATCAAAACGGTAGACGAGGCATGGATAGGAATATACGGGAGTGGGTCTGCCCTCTCGATGTCCTTGAGTCCCAATGCTACCGCTCTTCTAGCAGAAGTAAATGTTATTACATCTAGGAGGGAGAGCAATGAGCCCAGATAGTATGTATCACACACCGGTCGGCAGTATTATCAGGTTCTTTAAGAGCTTGAATATTGACTGGACGGATAATTAAGTAGGGCTTAATGCACAAAAGATCTTTTAGGTCGCAGTGCGGGGTGGCTTGAGCCCCCACATGGCCCTCAAGTAATAATAATAATAATAATAATAATTGTAAGAATTACTGCAAAAAAGGTCGATTTTTGAAAACTTAAATTTTTTGGGCAACATTTGCTAAGTTTGGCACGTGTACCACGTATTTGCAATCACTGGTATAACATATACCTAACTGTAAAAGGTAATGAAAATTAAGAGGAAAGACTCAGATTAAACGTACAGTTATGTATAAAAAAAAGGTAAAGTTTAAGTTAATAAAGTTTCTTTATTAAGAAGAAAATAAAAATGATAAAAGCAAAGGTGTAATATAGGTAGGATATCGGGTATCCAGTTAAAGTTGTTTTTCAGCCACAAGAACAGCTGCCAAGAGTACTCTTCGAGAATGTTGGTCTGATGAGTGATTTTTCTTAGATAATTTACTTCCTTATTATTTTTTGGTAGTATAGTTTTTTTATAAAGAAAATAATTTAAAGATAGAGTTTGTCGAAAATTATTTGATACAACATTTTATTTCATAGAAATACATGTTAAATAGCTTTCAATTAGAGTTATCTAAAATGGAGTAAAATATTTTATTTATTGGTGATGTTTGTGATGGAAGTGGCTTTTGTGATAATTTTCGGGTGCGTAATGGTTTGTTGGAGCAAAATAAAGAATACATACTATTGACACAAACCTCCCAGCCGAGTGAAACTACCCGAATTTATACGTACAGTCATTAGGATGGTTCAGTTACAGATTTACGACAACCAAAAATCAGTCGACAAATCAGTCTGATATCGGTCATATTTTTAAGCATTTTTGTACTGGTTTTCAGATTCCGGACTGTTTCCACAAAATAGTCAACTCGTCAAACGAAACCTAATGCGCAACAACCCATTGGAGCAGAATTTCACCCTAATTTTGTTATTTTTTATTTAATTTTTACCCTCCATCGGAACTTGTAGTTATCCGTATAATAGTGGATCTAATTTTTTTAACATGACAGGTACGTCGTTATTCTTACAAATAGTAAAAATAGGTAAATAAGTTTGGCTATTTTGAAATATTATACATTTGCAAATAAAAGCTATAAAATGCTACTTTCACCAGAAAAATGCCTAAAACCGTTATTCAGCATTAAAGTTGTTGAACTCTGACATCACTAAACTTTTTTAATAGTTCTCTTAAGAAAAATGTCTGTATATTTAAGAAAATAAGGTTTGTTTAATCGTATTAAGATCTAATTAAACAAATTTAAAACAAAAACGTAGAATTTTATCAAATTTTAATAAAAATTAAATTAATTTTCTTTACACTAAATGAATTTTTAATTAAGAAAGTTCATACTCCTTCATCTCATATTCTCATGTATACATAAATGTACGTACGTATATCGCCCAAAAATATTTTAGTGTTTGCTCCAAAATCGCTTAAAATAAAATACGAGTTGGGCGGAAAATTTTGTATAATTTTCATAAACTTAAGTATTTTAACACAATTAAGATAACGATTAAAATTTGAGGTTATGAAACTGTGCGGTGGTATATCATGCGAAAATATTGAAACAATTAGCAAATTTACCACTACTATACACAATGTACACAAACTACATCAAATACGATTATGTAATTTATTTAGAGCGAGGATAAGCGAACAACTGTTCATACTTATACACGCACACCACAAACAAAACAAAAACTATAAAAACTTGTAAATTTTCATTTTTCCGGATGAACAATTTTTGTTTACCGTTACTTTTCGATTGTAACAAAACTATACGACAATTTATTTATGTATTTGGTATACTATATAGCCGCATAATAAAATTTTGTAAATTTTTTGTTTCTGCCAACTGAAATGAACTCACAATCAGACAGAAACGGAGGCAAACTTTTTTTTTCTTTTCATTGTACCTACATACAACAGTGCACACAGTTATACATAGTTTTATTGAGATGAACAGAAGACAGGTCGTGCGATTCGTACATACTTAAAATAAATTCGTCTCGGTTTTTTGGTTGGGATATATTGATTGATACCTTTTACGATAACACGATTTGGAGATAACGAATTTTCAGAAGGTAAACAAAAAGCTGTAATAATTTTATAAATATTTAATTGAGTTGTGTACACAAAATATTTTTGGATTTAGCTCGATAAAATATAAAAATTGATGATGATGATGACGATGATGAACGCGTAATAGTGGAATGAATCAAAATTGATTTAGAATACAATGGAAAAGCTTTAAATCGTATGGGGATGTAAAAATGTTTTGATTTACTGTTCATTGAACTGTATATGCACAAGGCTATCTCGTATATTATATATGATCTAATTATTTTCTTTCAATAATAAAACAATAAATTCTTCAAAATATCGTATTTTTACTATGAATAGCATTTTTTGGACAATAACTTATATTTTGTGCAAAAAATGTCTAGACGGTAGTAGAAAAATATCCATTTAAAAAACAATTCATCCAAAGAATTTACCTTACTCTACGAGTATCTATTCATATACATAAGTTATATATGTTGATATACAGATATACATAGCTAGCTCGTAAAATACAAACTATACAGATTCAGTGGCTGCCGTCCTATGTTTAAGTATGTAAATCGATCATTTTTTTCTATCTGTCCGAATGGCTTCAACTGTTGACGCCTATTCCTGTTCAAGTTCTCTTTTTTTTGGAGTTTTATTTTGAATTCTTTACTCAGGGTGTATGAAACTTAAAAAAATACATTTTGTAACCTGTAGTAGGTTATATCACACAAGTTGGCTGAGTTTTTAAATCAGTTTCTAAATCAACAACATAACAGTAATAACAACCAGATTTGAAATCGAGGACGCTTATCAAGAAATATTCAGAGATGGGCGATGTCCTAATAACATTCATGCTTCATTAACACTTTTGGCCATTCCTAGCAGCAGATGTTCCTTAGAAATGGAAACTAATAAGAATGACACATGTTTTCAAAATTGGAATAACAAATGGTGTTTCATGTTATAGAGGGATATTTTAATTAAAAAGAACAAACAAGACGTCGAAAGCAAAAACATCGAAAGGTCCCATCAATAAACTCAAATTCATTTAAGAGGGCATAGGGAACATTTTGCAGATATCTACAACAGTAATTTTCTGTCTGATGTTCAGTTAATTGACGATTACGTTGATGTTATGCGAGAAGTAATTAATATGCCAAAAGGCACGTTAGATTTTGATTATCCTCAGTTGGAAGATAACTTATCTTTGTAAAAGGTCTCTTGAAGATGGTGTTTTAAGGAGCTTTTATTGATACAACTGTAGTTAGACCATCTGACCCTTGATGAGTGCCTGTTATTCTTCCCATTGCCCATTTTGTAGGTGGAAGTTACTCATCATTGATTAGAACTAGCTGACCAATCTCGTAATTTGCACTCGGCGGTGTCCATTTGGGCTTTTGTTGTAGACTGGTTAAGAATTTCTTAGACAATATTTTCCAAAATCGTTGGGTCAATTTTGAAAGTAGGGTCCACCTACATATGTATTGCGCTTATGTTGGTTTTGTCTGACTCAGGAGGTGAAATCAGTGCGGTCTCCCGATTAAGAAATGCCCAAGCGTTAAAGCATCAAAATCATCCAAATCTCCTAACAATGAAAGAATAAGTCTGGAACTTAAGCACGCTTCAATTTGTGTTAGCACCATGCTGAGATATTCATAAGTTAGTGTTATTTCACCGAAAACTTTTTCTGAGTGGTTTTTCGTTGATTTTACACCAGATTCCCTAACGCCGCCGAAGTGGGGATTACCGGGCCGGATGAAATGCCAGTTTTTTCCATAGTTAGCTGCTTCCTGAGCTGCATTGTAGTTTGCTGGCTATATAGCCAGCTGCAACTCATTACTTAGCGCAAATTGGTACCGTTGCCAATGTTTAGAGGCGTTCCTCTTCTTGTTGTGGATCGTTTAAATGCTGTCAGGAAGGCTGCTATTGTTAGCCCACTCTCCAGTTCCAGGTGAATTGTTTTAGTAGAGAAACAAATGAATAATGCGATGTACTCCTTGTAGGACTTGTTTCCTCTTCCTCTGAATACACGGATGCAAATCGACTCGCGTAATCGATGCCCATATTGGAGAAAGGGGCATATGGAGGCACTCTAGTTTCTGGTAACATACTCCTTAATTGTTCTGATGTTGCTTCCCTGAATCGAAAGCATCTTACATAATTGTGGATTGTTGCACATACTAAACGTTTACCATTCAGAATCCATTATTTTGTACGTACTTGTGCTAGGGTTGCTTGTATATGCCTCCATGTAAAACGAGATAGTGTGCTTAAGCCGAGATTTTTGTAATCTACCGCCGACCCTCAACAAGCCATTTCCGTCATTGGATGGATTTATAGATGATAGTTTGCTGTTGTTTTTAGCTTTCTTCGTTGTTTTGAGGGATTTAACGTCTGTTTTTATGATTACATCAGTAGTTCATCTACTGTTAAAAAACTTGGTATCTCTCCAGAAACTTAATGTATTCGATTTTTAAGGGAAGCAATAAATCTGTAACAGTATACTCTATAGTTCTTTTGATTTTAAGAGCTGATGCAAATCGTGAAAACTCTATTAACTCTGGTTGAGGAGATGCATTAGTAAGCAAGCAGTTTGTTTTTAGTTCTTCATTCGCTATGCTTCTTCAGGTAGTTCAAGCGTTAGAGGGTAATTTGAATTTTTTAACCAACTTGGTCCTTTACACTAAAATTCATTGTTTCGCAATTCTCGAGCGTTCATTCCACGTGAAGTACATCTGCGTGGTTGCAACTGGATTTTACATAATGCCACTGACTTGGTTGCATAAATGACTGAATTTCAGCTATTCGGTTTCCCACAACAGTTTTGTATTTGCTGGGATTGCTTTTTATCCATCCAAGCGTTATCATTGAATCCGTCCAAGCATAAGTAGAAGCCCACTCCAATTGCATGGCATCTTGAACCTTTTTTAATAACCTTGCCAATAGCACGGTACCACATAATTCTAACCTTGGCAATGATATTCTGTTTTTTATATGAGCGACTTTAATTTCTGCTGCTATTAGATAAACTACTGGTGTGCCTTCGAAGTTTGTTGTTTTGTAGTATGTATATCACTGCTGCAAATGCCTTCTTTGATCCATCGCTGAATCCATGGAGTTCATTTTTTCCTTCTTGTCTGTATTCTCTTTTCGATCTCATTCAAACCTTCTTTGAATTGAATCCATTGATGTTTTAGTTCAACACTTAGTGTTTCATCCCATTCAACACCAGCCATCCATAGGTTCTGGATTAATAAGTTTGCTTGGATGATTATCGGTGCAAACCATCCTACCGGATCTAATAGTTTGGCAACTTCTGCCAATATGCTACTTTTTGTCGGCTCTCGCATATTTTCGAACGATGAAATCTTGAACACAAAAGTGTCTAAAACGGGGTTCCAGGTTACCCGAGCGTCTTTATTGTATCATCGATTTTAATAGAGCATAGTTCATCAGGTAGATGTGTTGTCAATTTTGTGTTGTTACTTGCCCATTTCCTTAAATTAAAACCAACTACTTGCAACAGTTGTATGAGCTGTGACTGGGCTTCTACTGTTTCTTCTAATGTATCAGCTCTGAAAGAAGATCATCTACATGGAAATCTCTTAATGTTATTGTTGAGGCGACTGGGTAATTTGTTATCTCATCGTTTGCTAATTGACATAAGGCTTTCGTGGCTAGATATGTTGCCACTGTTATCAGTTTAAATGTTTTGATCGCCTCTTTTGGTGATTCTCTCCACAGCAGCCTTTGCTAATTTTGTTCGGCTTTATTGATTATGATCTGGCGGAACATCTTCTTTATAGATTTGATAACGAATTGATGTTTTCTCCATCGCATTAGAATCGATATTAGATCCTGTTGTAACGTTGGACCATTTAACATTAAATTATTCAATGATACGCCAGACGTTGTTTTTGTCGATCCATCGAACACGACTCTTAGGTTCGTAATCGTGCTGTCTGACTTCATCACTGCGTGATGTGTTAGGTAATATATTGCAGTTGGTTCTTCCTAATCTTTTAATATTTTCATGTGCTTAAGTTATTTGTATGCACGCATAAATTTTGTATAACCTTTTCTGAGATTTGGTTGGACAACCTTCTTTCGACTTGAAGGAATTTTGCTATTGCCATACGTTTGGGATCTCCCAAATACGTAGTTGTGTCCTTGTGAAATGGGATACGTAATTCGTAGCGCCCATCTTTCAGCCGCTTGTGCATTTTATGAAAAAATTCCTCACACTCCATCTCTATGATTTGTGCGAATGCGTGGGGATGCAATTCTTCGAATTCCCAATTTTTTTTTAAGCTGTGTGGCTATCTCAGTTGATGAGACGTGCGAGTTATATTTTATCCAACCAAATTTTGTGAGCTGCACTGCTGGTTCGTTTTTATTTCCTTTTATGAACTGCCGCTTCATGATCTGAGTGTAATATTCTGCCCCCAATAGAATGTCAATCAGTGCTGGAATATTGTAGTTCGGATTGGCCAATAGCAGCTCGTTTGCTGCTTGCATTCTTTAAAATTAAATGGCGTTTCTTGCAGATTTTTGCTTATCTTGGCTAGCACTGATATACGACCTACCAGATTTAAACGTTGTTTGATTTCTGTTGTTATGAATGACATTTGTGAGCTGGTGTCAGTTAGCAATCTTAAAAGCTCCCCTCTTCCATCGAATTTTGTTGTTTTGACAAGAGTGGTAACTAAAAGTGTTGTCTCATGAGTTTTTATCGCACTGTTGGTTGAAATATTTCTTGAAGTAGTAATTGGAGGCTGCTTGGTATGAAGTAGAATATGATGCTTGCCATTGCATTCTTTACATATTGCTTGATTGGAACATTGTTGCAAACTATGTCGTGTAGTTAAGCATCTTCAAATGCAAGCTGACAAGTTGTACCCGTTCTATGTAACTCATTTTGTTGAACTTGTGGCAGCATTCTAAATTATGATTGTCCGAACAAAAGATGCATGACTGATTTTTTATTGCCATTGCGCTGAATGCATGCTGTCGTTGTAGCGACACCTATCATTTGCTGGTGTTATTTTTGGTAATCGTAAGGTTTCTAGCACTTGATAACTTTGTTCCAGAAATTCGAGAAATCCGTTGGTGGTTTGAAGCTCCTTTGGATTTTTTAACGACATCTCATATGATTTGATAGTTTCGTTATCTAATTTTTTTTGATAAATATGGTACTAACCAAGCACCCTATGTCGTAATGTTGACTCCTAAATTCTTTATTGCATGTAAGTTACCCTTACGATATCATGCAATGTTCTAATTGCAGATGCCGTTTTTGGTTATGTATTGCGTACTGCGAGAATAGCGTTGATATGATTGTTTACTAGTAACCTTTTATTTTGATATCTGGTAGTTAGTATTTCTGGTTTTGTTTGCAACTCCCTACAAATAAGTTTTCAGGTACATCATTTTGTGGGTATCAGTTAAACTTACGTTTTGATCCACTAATTTTGAGAAAAGCTCATGAGTACTGTTGGAGATCATTTCGATCACTGTAATTAATTACACACATTTGGTGGTTATGTCTCTCCACATAGAGTCTGGCAGTCAGCAGTTTACCTGAAATTCAACATTAAACTTCAACATTAATTCCATCATGTTATTTTAATTCATATAATTTACTTATACTTGCTTTACACCGTAGATAGTATAATAGCAAAATAGTATAATACTATTTTACTATCTACCGTAGTCGGTTTTACACCGCATAAAATATTCATAAAAAACAGAAAATTATAACAAACTAATGAAAAATAATAATTTCAAAATACACAAAATCGTCTCTAAACTAATTTATCAATAATCCATTGTCAAAATTTTCCTTCTACAATAAAATAAAATAAAATATAATAGGTATTAAAATTTGATAGCTATCAAATCAAAATATTATATTTTATTTTTGCTATTTTACTATCAAAACATCGGTTTTACACCGGATAGCAAAATAGTATTATACTATTTTGCTATTATACTATCTACGGTGTAAAGCCAGTATTACTTAGTTTTAGATCCCAGTCAACGCAATCGGAAATATAAAAAAGAGTTCATATTAAAAATGTCACTTTTATAATAAGTAGAGTAAAATTTGTAACTTGCAACAGAGGTTTTTAACAATGAAAGAAAAAATAGGCACGTCAATCTTATAGTTTTATTCAACGAATAATATCAAAGCAACCTTGATTATACAAGCCATAATCTAAAAAACGAAGCTTTTATAAGGGAATTAGAAACAAGGAAAAAACCAAAATTTCCATAGTAAAACCCATAAAACATATGGGAAATCACTTTTTTTCCTAAGACAAATTTGTAAATGAAAACGTTGCAAATTCTTAATTATGATTTCTGGAATATTTTCATAAATGTTTGAATTTCAACATATATGAATATCGTTTAAGTAAATCGTTTTCATTTTCTTGTAATAATTGATTTATTTAAACCAAAATGTTTTTTTTTTTTTTTTTTTTTTTTTTTTTTTATTTTTTATTAAAATAAATTGTATTTATTTATTTAATGTTATTACAATCTAGTCTCCTGGACTAATGAGCAATTTGTTTCTGACTTAATTTATTAACTTAATATTAATCTATGGCTTCTTCCCATTGGCGTTCCATAGAGTCTGGTAAATTGAATTAAACCACATCTTTGTAGTGGGCTTTACACAGCACAATGCTGTTTAAGCTAACAATTACACCAACTCAAAAGGTTTGGTTCTTTTAAGTCTGCGTGTTAAATTCGTGTTGCTTAGAAGCTGAGTTGCCTCAATGTTCACATGATGCCGGAGCCTCTCTTCATGTCTCCGCGCTTTCTCCTGAATTTCATTTACGATGAGGTTCATTTTAAGGTCCCTATGGAGATCATTGTTCCTGACATACCAAGGTGCATCGACGATGTTCCTTAATACCATATTCTGAAATCTTTGGATGATATTTACGTTGCTCTGTTTGGTACACCCCCAAAGTTGAATACCATACGTCCAAACCGGTTTCAATATTTGCTTATAAAGTAGCAGCTTGTTGTATGTTGATAAAGAAGAGTTCCTTCCCATCAGCCAATACATCTTTCTGTATTTAATTCTTAGTTCTTCACTTTTCTTCTTGACATGTGCTTTCCATCGCAGTTTAGCATCCAGGGTCATGCCGAGATACTTAGCTGTGTTCGCATACGGTACTATTTTTTGATTTATGGTAATCGGGATATTTTCGAATCGCCTGTTAGTGAAGTTGATGTGAACGGATTTAGTTTCATTTAGTTTTATTCGCCATCTTTTTGTCCATTTATAAATTTTAGTTATTGCTGATTGTAACTTTTGTGTTGACTCTTCGCTGCTTGTGCTAACAGCTAAGATCGCCGTGTCATCTGCAAAAGTCGCCACTGTATTGTTTTCTAATGCAGGAAGATCATAAGTGTACAGTAGGTATAAAACCGGCCCTAATACACTGCCCTGTGGAACTCCTGCGTTGATTTCTTTCAATTCAGAGAAAGTATCATCTAACTTAATCCTGAAGAGTCTATCTTTTAAGTAAGATTCCAGTATATTAGCAAATTGGATTGGTAGAAGATTTCTTAATTTATGGTTAAGTCCTTCATGCCACACTCTATCAAATGCTTGGGCAACGTCTAGAAATATTGCTGAACAGATTTTTTTCTCCTCTAGTGCTTTCTCAATTATACTGGTTATTCGGTGAACTTGATCAATTGTTGAGTGTTGGTTACGAAAACCGAACTGATGATTTGGGATTAAATTTTTACTCTCGATTATCGGATTTAACCTTTTTACCAGAAGCTTCTCAAAGAGTTTGGACATGACTGGCAATAGCGAAATTGGCCTATAAGATGAGGTTATGTGTGGTGGTTTCCCAGGTTTTGGGATCATGATTACTTCTGCAATTTTCCACAAGCTTGGTACATATTTGATTCTAAATGCTGCATTTATAAGATTGGTGAGCTTTACCAGAGCTTTCCTTGGCAGTTCTTTTAAGATTTCTGCAGTAATAAGATCGTAGCCAGGAGCTTTTTTCATATTCATATTAGTTTTTATCTCACACGCGACTTCTTTTGGTGTTGTCGGTAGGATTTCTTTACTTTCTTGCACAGCTTGTTCAGATATTATCTCGGCTTCTAATGTTTCATCTTGATGTGGCTGGAATATTTTTTCAAGATGTTCAGCAAATTCTCGAGCTTTGTCTTCATTATTCCTAGCCCATTTATCACCTGCTACTCGTATTGGAGGGTTCTGTATTATTGGTCTTTTAATTCTTTTGGTTGCTTTCCAAAGAGAATAATCAGTACTGCTATCATTAGTTAATTTTCTTAAATAGTTGCTAATTGATTCATTTTTCAATTCTTGGATCTCTCTTCTTAATTGTTGAGTGAGATTGTTCAAATTAGTTTTATCTTGGGGGGCCCTTGTTTGTTGCCATACTCTTCTCGCTTTTCTTTTTTCTGCTAGGAGTTCCCTAATTTCCAAAGGGTAGTTGTTTCCCTTGATTTTCTTTTTAACCTCAGGGGTATTTTCCCAAGCTGATTGCTGTATATCGTTTACAAATTTGTGAACTTCTTTGTCTAATTGCTCCTCGGTCTTTAATGGAACCATTAAGTTAATTTTTTCTTCTAGCGATAGTCTAAAGCATTCCCAATTGGTGTGATTATTTACTAGAAAAGGGTTCCTTTCTTTCTGAATAATTTTTTCACTTAACGTTAAAAGTATCGGTGAATGATCAGAGTTTAGGTTGTGGCTTTCATTTACTTGTATATAATTTACAGATATCTTCTTTATTATAAAGAAATCAATCAGATCTGGTACTTTATTTGGATCAGTAGGCCAGTAAGTTGGTTTTCCAGTTGAGAGAGCTTCACAACTGCATTTCCTAATGGCTTTTAGGAGTTCTTTACCCTTAGTTGTTGTTAATCTGGAGCCCCAGTGGACATTTTTTGCATTAAAGTCTCCTCCAAGTATAAACCGTTTTCCTAATTTACTGAGGAACTCGAGATAATCCTTTTCTTTCAACGAGTGCTTCGGTGGGCAGTAAACACCAGCAATACAAATAGAACCATTTTTGGTTTTGACGTTAACAGCAGTTGCTTGTATTTCTTCTGTTTCATATTTTAACTCTTCATAGTGATGGATACTATTTCTGATTATAACAGCACTACCTCCTTTAGCAGTGTTTTCCGGATGAATGGTATGATATATATGATAATTTTTAAATTTAATGATTGTTTGTCTATAGTGAAATGTGTCCGTGATGAGACATACATCGATTTTTTCTGTGCCCAGGACCACTTGCAATTCTTGTTGATGTTGCATAAGTCCATTGGCATTCCAACATACGATTCTAAGATCACCGGCCATTTTTCTGTTTAGGGATGGCTCCCTTAGTGCTGTATTCTAATTTCTGTAATCGCTCATCAAATGTATTGAGCCTGCTTAAAATTAATTTAAGTGTTTGACTTATTTCGTCATTTTGACCAGTTTTCCCTGGATTCCCGTTACTCATCGTTACTTGGGCATAAGTCATTTTACCCAATTGTCCATGAGTAGTTCCCAACGCTCTACGATTTACTTCGGGTTGGCTCATCTTAATTGCCTGCTGCCTGAATAATCTTGGATTTTTAGCAATCACATTCCTATTTTTGATGTTTTGCAGTTCAATGGCAACGCTGCATCCTCTGTAGTTAGCCGGATGGTTTTCTCCACAGTGAACGCATTTAGGTTGAACATTTCTATCTTTTACACAATCTTTGGTATGATGTTTACCTAAACATTTGACACACCTGGGTTCCCTGCTGCAATATTTTTGTGTATGTCCATAGGCTTGACATTGTTTACATTGTGGTATAAGTTTAGACCGTCTTAGAGGCTGAATAACTACTTTGCACCCTAAGATGTACTTAATTTGATAAATTTTTTCGATATCTTCATCATTATCGAAGGTCAACATAAACATGTTGAGAGGTACTTTGCCTCTCCGTTTTAGCTTAATTGATGCTTCAGTAGCCTTAAATCCTTTTGCTTTCAGATCATCAATTATTTTTTCTGGTTTACACGTAGAGTGTAGATTTTTAGCCATAACCCTTATTGGTCTGGTTTGTTTGTCTTCAAACGTGTGCCAAGCACGTTTTTCTTCATTTAACATACTTGTCATTTTTCTGTAAGTTTCACCATCTTCCAAATTTATTTTGATGGTGTTTCCATTCATCACCTTTGCATTAAACTTATCAGTTGTAGTAATTTTTTTTAATTTCTCATAGAGTAGATCATAGTCTTTGACTTCATCTATTACTATTGGTGGTGGTGGAGGTATTTTTTTTGATGATTTCTGAATAATATTAGGAACATCATCCTTTAATTGAGGTGGGGAGGGCGTATTATTCAATTTTCTTTTTTTTCTAGCCCCTTTAACTCTTATCCACTCAGTTTCTCGAGCTAGTTCGTCTTCATCCGTATGGTACTCTTGTTCAGATGTAGTCTGGCTAGGAGTATGATAGATTGCCTCCTTTGGCTTAAGAGCTTTAACTTCGTTTTCAAGTGTTTTCATACGTTCCTGCAACCATGTAATTGTATCATTCAGTTGCTTGTTAATATTGTTGGCTTCAACTAGTGCATTATTAGCTTTACACAATTCAAATTGAAGCTTTTCTTCGTTTGTAGAACCAATGTTCTTGTTGCTAGCCCCAAAAGAGGGACTACCGCCTCTTATAGGAGAATACGATACTTTCTTACTCCTCTGGAAGGGATGTATAGTATTATTTTCTGATTCGCTCAGTTGAGCTTGTTTATTCACCAACATATCTTGGGATTGGTTTAAATAATTGTAGTATAGCAATGGCAGGTCTCCCCCAGAATCCACGAGACCGACCTCCGAAGAGGGTGGATTTACCTGATTAACAGGTGTACCACCTGGGGTATCATTTTCCATATTCGTTGCGCTCATTGCTCATTTATAGTGTACTGCACTCGCATCTAGTATTTAGCCGACGTATTCACATCGTTGCCCGGGTGTTACCACTTGGAGGTATACTAGACACATTTGGTGGTTTCTACATAGTTGCAGCGTTGGAATATAGACCACGAGATACATGGCTATAGACGGTCAACACCTACCCTATTGAGACGCACCCAACACCCAAAAAAAACCAAAACCAAAATGTAAAAAAAAGTTCATAACAACAGCTTTCTGGTCAAATTAAAAAGAAAAGCTTACTATAAATCGTGTGCATTAAGTCAATATACATAGATGGAGTTGGTAGTAAACATTTTGAAAAATCGTAACAAAAATTGCGACCTGGGGAAATTTGAGTTCAAAAATTGTAGGAAAAGCAAAACAAATTCAGAAAATATTAAGAACGTGTCATAATTGTGTGATTAAATAATTTGTTTTCGTATTTCTCTGCCATTAATTATAGACATCTAACGTACAGTAGTAAAACTAAAGATAAATTTAGCATGTATTATTTTAATTCGTCAGAGCCAACTTTGATGTATTTTTCAAAATGAAAATTTGAAAAATATATTTTAGAAATAATTTAATTTTAATATTTCTGCAATTAATAGTTACTTAATACCAATATACCCTTCCTGTATATTGTTGCTAAAGATATGTAGAACAGTTTTGTATAAAAATTTTGTAACATTTTTGCTTTTTTCAATGAAAAACTTGAAGCTAAAAAACACCATTTTTACTATGGATTCCTATGGGAATTAGTGAAAAGTTATACCACTAAAAAAGCTTCTAAAAAATACGTCATAATGATTATGGCTCTATACTCTAGAAGGCTCTGATAATATTTTGTTTTATTTTTCAAACTAAAGCTTTTATTTTATCCAAGCGTATTTGATCAATTTTTATTGGTTCGCTTTTGAAGAAAAGCCTTCCTTGAATTGAAAGTACAGCGTTCTAATACGTTTACACTTCCCCTCAATTTAAACCCAAACGAAGTCTAAAATTTTGGTGCATTGTTTTTCCTAATCCTTTGGTTAAACAATCAGCTATCTGATCTTTTGTTGAGACACAAACTAGCTCCAACTTTCCCTGTTCAACTTTCTCTCTCAGGAAATGATACTTGATATCAATATGTTTTGATCGTTTGGATTCAGGAATATTTGAAACATAAATACATCCCAGATTGTATTCGTGCAACTTGATAGGCCATTCCAAATCGATTTTCATATCAGTCAATATTTTACTCAACCAGATTACCTCACAGGCAGCATAAGTTGCAGCGACATATTCTGCCTCAGTTGTTGATAGTGTTGTTTCTTACTTGTCCATAAGACTGTATTTCCATAAACTTGTACCAAGAAATCCCTGGTCGACTTTCTATCCGAGTCATTTGCCCAATCGGAATCGACATAGCCTTGTAAGGGTGTTGAATTTTGACGATGATAAACAAGCCTAAGGTCAGTGGTTCCTTTCAAATATCTTAAAACTTTCTTCAAATGTGACCAATGTTCAGGACCGGCTCTGTCTTGATATCTACTAAAGTAACCAATTGCATAACAGATATCTGGTCTTGAACCTAACATAAGGTACATTAGAGTACCAATTAATTCGCGATACGGTTGGTCAGTTTTATTTTCGTCAGTGACTGGTTCCAACTTTAAGCCGCTTTCAATAGGGGTAGAGACCGAATTGCAATCGGTCATTCCAAATTTCTCAAGAATTTTCTCAATGTACTTGCTTTGGTCAATCGTTAATATACCCTTCACTGAATCGATTGTGATGTTGAGACCAATATAATTTTTAACTTCACCGAGATCTTTCATTTTGAACTCCTTGAACAGCTGATCCTTAACCTGATTCAACTGCAGTTCACTTGAACTGCATAATAACATTAGAATATTCCGTACGTAATATGTATGAACGTCTATGGTAATATAATAAAAGAACGGATTGGAATAAATGGAATACATTTTCCATAGCATGATTTTTTATTTATTTCGAAAATTAGGAAACAAGTTAAATTTATTAAATAAATAATTTTATTATAATTAATTAAAGTTGCAAATAATTTGTACGTGAAAACACACAATGCAACATTAATTTTAATTGATATATCTTAAAAAAAACTGGGATTTTTTGTATCCGCCAAGCTCTATTTAAAACTATTGTCATGTAATAAAACTAAAAATATTTTCAAAAATTTTAATATTTAACACCTTAAATAATTAATTTTATCATAATTAATAATTTCATTTTCTATAATATCTACGATTTAATTCAATTTAATCATTTAAATTGTAAGCATCGCACATAATTACAAAACGTCAAACGGAATATTCTTTTTATTCTACCTTCCGATGTAGTACGAAAAGAATACATTCTGAATATTCCGAATAAATAAAAGAATGGAGTAAAAAAGGAATAGAAGGAATGGAATGAATAAAAGAACGATTTACGTCACTTTTGGAATGTCCGGAATATCCAGAATGAATAAAAGAAAACACCCATCATCAACATATATAGCAAGATAAATTATTGTATCTCTATCATGAAAGCTGTATAAGCAATAGTCTGATTTTGATTGGATGAATCCCAGTGATACGATAAACTCGTGAAATCGTTGGTTCCAACAACGAGGTGATTGCTTCAATCCATATAAGCTTCTTTGTAACTGCATTACATGACCATTAGGGACATTTATACCATCAGGAGGCTTGAGGTATACGCACTCGGCCAATTTCCCATTTAGAAACGCAGTCTTCACATCTAGATGACAAAATTTGAAATTAAACTGTATTCCTACAGCTAGCAGCATTCTTATGGTTGGTAATCGAGCAACAGGAGCATATTATGTGTCGGTATAATCAATTCCTGCTTTTTGCATAAAACCTTTAGCAACTAATCGAGCTTTTCTTTGTGTACCTTTATTCTTGAATATCCAACGAGAACCGATTAACTTTATGCCTTTTTCTTGTTTCACGGTAATCCATGTTTCGTTTTCTTCCAATGAATTTATTTCTTCTTGTACAGTACTGCGCCACTCTGATTCATGAATATTTCCGGTAATGTCCGAATAATTTTCAGGAACATCATTTTCACAATTGACCAGTACACTTAAAGCATGTGTATCAGTATATCCAGTGAACACATCGTAATCAGATAAATATGCTGGCCTCTTAATTTCACGATTATACCTTGTACGAATTGTATTGTCTGGTTCTGTTAATTGTGCTTCATTTTCTTCATATTCTGTAGCTGATGTTATGGAAGAATTTAGTGAAACATTTTTCTCAATACTAGTAGACGATACAGGAGATGACATTTCTGGTGTTGGAGAAGATGCTTCTGTTTCACTGACTGATATTTTGTCATTTACTTCATTTATCACTCGAATTTCGTCAGCAGAAAGTAACACCTCTTCTTTATCAAAGTCGAAAAACCTCTCATCGAATTTAACATTATTTGATCGAACAATTTGTTTATTAATTTTGTCAAATAACAAGTAACAGCTTTCACCATACCCAACATGTTTGTACTCTTTACTTTTATCATCGAACTTGGATCTCAATTGCTTCGGTATATAAACAAATGCACGACTCCCAAAAATTCTCAATTTTGATATGTCTGGTTTACGTTTGTACCACATTTCAAAAGGTGTTTTGTTTTCTAAAGCAACTGTAGGGCTTCTATTTACTAGATACGTAGCTGTTTTGAGTGCTTCGCCCCATAATTCTTTCGGCAGTTTGGCTCCATTAAGCATGGCCCTTGCCTTTTCTACGAGAGTGCGATTCATTCTTTCGCTAACACCATTTAACTTTGGACTATAACTAGGTGTATATTCCAGTTTGATACCGCTTCCGTTACAGAGACTCTTCATTGTAGACGACAAATATTCACCGCCATTGTCGCATCTAAAACATTCAATTTTACTATTGAAATGCGTTTCTGCCATTGCTTTATAAGTTTTGAAACAATCGAACACTTCAGACTTATTTCTTAGCAAAAATACTACCGTCACGTGTGTGTAATCGTCGATAAACGTTACAAAATATCTGTAACCATCAAAGGTATTAGCTTCTGCAGGCCCACACACATCTGAGTGTACTCTCTCTAATGGTCTTGAAGTTGTCGGTCTTTTTCCTGTACAAGGACTTTGTGTCATTTTGCCTTTTACACAGTTTTCGCATAATTGCAGATTATCGTTTAACTTGTCCTTAATTCCTTGAACCATTTGATTATTTACAAGCTGGCATAAACTTCGGTTATTATTATGTCCATACCTTCTATGCCATAACTCATTTTGTTTATTATAACTACTTTCAGCGTTAGCACCCACTTTGTAATAAGTAAACTTGATCCAATACAAGCCACCATTGAGTAAAGCTTCGGCAACTACTTTATCGTTCATGATAATGAGAGCTTTGCTGTTCTTAAACAACACAATGCCTCCTTGCTTCTCTATACGACTGACTGATAATAAATTGGGTGTAACATCTGGTACATACAGAACATTGCATAACATTCCCATTTCCTCCCGCTCATTGACAAGAGTACTGATTTTCATATGTCCACCACTAACTGCTTTCATAGACACTTTATTCTTGGCAATGCCTACGCTACGGGGAATGGTGATAACATTTTCTGAGGATTCAACAATACATTTTCTTGATTAATCATGTGATCAGTATATCCAGAATCCAAACAAAACCAAATCTCGTTTGGCTTGAGATCATTATTTGGAATCTTATTATCACTAACTTGTAGTGCGAACGGTTTATCACCACTATCAGGCACTTGAACCAAATTAGCATGTTTTTTATTTTTGCTCCAACAATTGGTTGCTTTGTGACCTTTCCTTTTGCAAATAATACAAATAGGAACGGTACCACTTGGTTTGTTTACATATTTGTTTGTATTTAATGCCATTGCACTGTCACTTGTTGCTGTCTTGGAATCTCTATTTGTACGTTTACTTTCGGCCTCTAATAGCAACGTTCTCACTTTATCCAGCTTGATTTCCGTCTCATTTAATACCTCAATTGCAGTAACAACCGGATCATAACAGTCAGGTAACGTTGATAATAAATGTACAACAACTTGTATTTCTTTCATTTCACCTCCCGCTGCCTTAAATGCTCTAATATTTTTGTCAAACCGCAATAGATACTCTGCGATTACTTCATTTTCACCACATTCCATACGTACTAATTCTTTTAAGCAGTAAACTTGTGTGGCAATGCTTTTTCTTTCAAAATTGCTGAGTAAAGTACACCACATATCGTATGCAGATTTTATGTCACATACATATTCAAGATGGCTATTAGCCAAACACCGAATGATGATTTCTTGAGCCCTTTAATCTTTTTCCAGATATTCTGGCTTCATTACATCATCCGGTTTTGTGGTGATATGCGATTTGACCCCTTTGGCAGCTAGAGTAGCAGCGACTCTAATTTTCCATGAAGGGAAATCCTTTCCAGCGAACTTAAAAACACCATTTTGTTGCGGGTCTGAGAACTCCATAACCTGTAACTTGCAACAGAGGTTTTTAACAATGAAAGAAAAAATAGGCACGTCAATCTTATAGTTTTATTCAACGAATAATATTTTGTTTTATTTTTCAAACTAAAGCTTTTATTTTATCCAAGCGTATTTGATCAATTTTTATGCTGGAAACACATGAGCAGAATTTCTGCTAGCATCGCTGCCGGCAGAAATTCGGGTGAACTACATGAGCGTCGTTTTTGATAAGCAGAATTTTTTTTTGTGGCGTTTATCTGATACATATTTAATTTTAATGTACAATTTTTTTAAATGAATGATGCATTATTTTGACACAAATTATTTAATTTTTATCCTCCAATTAGGCACTTGCCACACAAAACTTATTTTCTGTCAACAAATTAAAAAAATTGATTGAAAAAAATAAAAAATATGCAAATTGTACTAGATTTGTTATCTTTTACGTAATATAGCCTACGATTCGCAGCAAAATTAGAAATAGAGACATGAAGCAGAATTCTACATGGCAAGCAGAATACATGTATTTCAATTCATTTAAACTTGTGTATTCTAATTTTGCTGATTGCAGAATTCTGCTCATGTGTTTCCAGCATTATGGTTCGCTTTTGAAGAAAAAGCCTTCCTGATGATTAAATTGAAAGTACAGCGTTCTAATACGTTTACAAAATTGTATACTTAACTTTATAATCGAATCCAAATTTGCCGTACATAATAATTAATCCGTATTGCCTGTAGTGTTGATAATCAAATCTAAAATTAAATTATATAATTATTAATTGAGAAGCCATGTAAAATATAATAAAAAATATTTAGCTTGTTTGTACACAAATTTAACCTTGACATTCCAAATGTCAGATGGAGGTGAATTCTAGTGTATATTAATTTTGTAATACACTCGCGAAACTGATACTCGACACGCCATCTGTGCTAATATAACAAAAAACCTCGAACTTAGATTTCGAGAGTGTAAATTTTTTTCTGTGTACACATATATAATAGAGATTAGAGAAAAGTTTGGTTAGAATAAAACACAATTTTGTACAGTCATCACGCACTGTGAATTTATAATTAAAAAATAAATTATTCCCAACAAAAATATAAAAATTATTGCGGTTATCCAATTATTGCTTCATCAAGTACCAACCCACTCTTGATAGTCCCCATTAAACTTTGATATCTCTATTTGTTTGTTAACTGAATTCTTTTGGCTGCTGGTTGTTGTTAATACAACTAATTTCAAATTTCTTATGTACTGCCTGTTGTAATATACCAGCACAATTTTCAGAAACGCTGCTAATCTAAAAATAGTAGTTGTTTTTAAAATATTCCTGATTTTCTAGATCCTCTTGTGTTGTTTCTAGGAGGATCTCTTCGTACAGCTCATCAATTTTCTCTATCGCTTTATTTAGCTGATTGAATTTTTGTTTAAGAAATTCGTTTTTTTTTCTATCTTTAATTATCAGCTTTTTGTTGGGATCATTGTTGTCTCTCATAGCTGGCTGTTGCTGATACTAGCGGCGCTGTTTGTGTTGTACAGTTATCTCTCGCTGTTGGAGTTGCTGCAGCAGCTTCTATCTTTAGGTTGATATCAGGTGTAATGTTTTCACAAGCACGTTGTATATACGTACGCTCTTCTGTGTAAGGCAACTCGTTTATGCCAGCGTAGCTTATGTATCTGTTGTACAGATCTGCGACTTCTTTCCTTTTTTCCAGGTGAGCCTTTGTTTTTCTAGCAGCTGGATCCTTTTTAATGTTTGTGATTAATTTTTGGATCTGTTCTACCAGATCGTTTTGTTTTTTTCAGCAAATTTTCCATAGCTGACTGGTTGAGACTATTTCCTGCTTGCTGTTGATCAGGGCTTAGACAGAAACACGTTGATAGTTGTGTAGAAACTAACGATTTATTCAATAACTCATATATGGTTTATATACAGAAATATCGATTATGCAACTATTGACTATGCTATCAAAGTTTATATGATTATAAAGGTGAATGCACTAGCCAGCATAATTATATATATATATATATATATATATATATATATATATATATATATATATATATATATGGTCATCAATAAAATAAAATATTTGACATACGAGTATTATTTTTCCATAATCGCTGATTCTACTCAAGATCTTGGAAAATTGAACAACTTAGTATTGTGATTAAATTTGTTGAAATAAAAAATATTGAAAACAAAACCTCATAAAATAAAAGGATCTTTTCTAGCATTTTTTTGCTTAGTACTTGACCAAACTGCGAGAGGTATATCGAATCAACTTATAGAAATTTTGCCAAGTTATGATATCGACATTAAGAAATGTAGAAGTCAAGGTAATGATGGCGCTAGTAACATGAGTGGAATATATTCTGGGGTCCAAACTAGAATTAATGAAATAGCAGAAAATGCTTTGTTTGTCCATTGTGCGGTGCCCATATAATTTAAATTTACTAGTTTTCAATGATACAAAAAAAAAGTTAAAGCATCAATCGTGGTATGATATCATATATCACAGATTATTGGGCAGTCTCTTGTTACGTTAAAAAAGTTAAATCTCACTTGATAGTCAGGTCGGTTACAATCATGTATTGCAATCAAATTAAGATTTTCTGATGTTAAGAAAGTATTAGTTAAAATTAATTCGGAAAACAACAAATGCTAAGTGCAAAATAAAGCAAAAGTTTTTAAAAATAAAATCGAAAATTTTGGTTTTACAGCGATTTTAATGCTAGTTAACGAAGTACTTTCCAAAGTAAACCTACATAGCTTCAAAAATGTTTCAAACAATTAATTTAAATTTAATTAAAGAATGGGATATTTTGGAAAATCTTTGTGTTGAACTGAACACGTACCGCCAACATTTTGATAATTTTTTGAATGAACACCTCCATACTTCTAAATCGTAAAAGCTGGAGATAAGCTAGGAGTAAAAAAGTTAGGGCGTATCAAGCTATTTTTCATTTTTTCAGCCACAAATACTAGATAATTTAAATAACGGAAATGAAAACATTCGCAGAAAATTTACTTAAACAGTATGAAACTGACATAAGCTCGTATTTTCTAATTCAAATTTTATTATTCCAACGGACATTTCAAAATGAAATTAAAAAATCGAAGTCGATATATAGTACGATTTAATTTAAATGAAGTTACTTCTGTTAAAGTTAATTTTAATGAAGTTACTTCTGACCTTATTTTATTTCTTACTATTCCGGTAACATCAGCAAGTGCCGAAAGATGTTTCTAAAGTAATATTAGATTTTTCAAACAGGAGGTTTAGAAAAGCATACATTCGGGCGAATTTATTATATGTAAATACAGCAAAACCTTCAACTTTGGACACTTTTCTATTTTAAACCCTCCTCTAGTTTGGACACTTTCTTTCAGTCCCTTGAAAATCAATATACAAATGCATGAATGATTTTCGGGCTTCTAATGGGTGGTTAGAAAAATTTCGTATAAGGTATAATATTTAATTTAAAGCGTTATATGGTGAGGCCAACGAAGTCAGCGAAACCGATGTTTCTGAATTTAAAGCCAAATTCGCTTAAATGGCTATGGCATATGATATAAATAATTGGTTCAAATTATTAGTGGCGTTTTTCATTCTAAAACTTGATTGAAAAACTATTTTAGAATCACATTTAATTGGCCATATCCCAGCACTTCATTTAACATTCATTTCAAAATCCTATTTTCACCGCACATGTTGAATTAAACTAATGTGATTGACCACGAAAGGGGAAAATGACCCAATGCACCAGAGCTTTTTATTATATAGTAGATGTGAAGTGATGACAACGCTAAGCGGCGTATACACGTTGTAGTGGTGATTGGGTAAGCTTGGACGCCAATGTATGTAGTTGATTCATTATGGCGGAGGACGAATGAGTGAGCTGCTACAGGACTCCACCGCACATCGGGTCTATCATCTCCAAACATATAGAATCATTATTGAAAACGCCAATTGTTTCTGAAAACCACGATTACTTTTGACTTACACTAATTTTTACAAGAGGTTTAAATCCACACTTTATAATGATTTTAGTCCATGATTATTATTTTTACTTAAGGGTCATGCGGGCATTTAGCTACCTCGCACTGTGACCTAATAGATGTTTTGTGCTTGAACCCTACTTAATTATCCGTCTAGTCAATATTCAGGCTCTTAATGACCCTAACCTTGCCCAGTCTACCGTTTTGATTTTACTTGTACGAGTTGCTGGAAATGTATAATCACCTGTGGGCCACCCAGCTTTACTACAGGAAGGCTAAATAAAACTAGAGGGTTCTTGGTATCCAAAGTTGGCACAATTTGGACTGATTAACCTATCAGCCATTCATCCATCGGCATATGCTGTTCCACCTTAGATTAGATTTTTTTGGCAAGGATTTCTCCTTTAACGCCTTACTTTAGCCTCCAAAGATAAATTCTTGAAGCAAAATTTTTGGCACTTTTCAAAGCAAGATGAAAGATGTGGTCTTTTCCATTCGCTTCAAAATGCGATATGACGTTGCTCATCCATGATGCACCCTCTCAGTAACGAATTTAAAGCTATTATTAGTGCATTGATACTTCACATTACACACGTACAATAAGTACATGTATAGTACATAAACATATTTCTCTTCATTCCATAAATAAATCTTAACCAATAATTGGGTTATTTATGCCGCAGATTGCCTGAATTTTTTCTTAATTAGCCCATTTTCTTCCCGCACCATTTATAACTTTAACCAAATCCATAAATCTAACCTATATATATGTATATGTACTCTACTTAATGTAATTCAATAAAAGCCAACCAAAAAAAAATAAAACTTTCCGTAATCCAATAAAGTAAAAACCGCGGAAATTCAGCAAAAGTTTATTTTTGTTTTTCTTATTGTTCGTCTTCATTCTTTCTATCAGACTTAGTATTTAAGAAAAGCACAACAAAAAAGCTAACAATATACCTAATAAAAGGAAAATGTAGGAAAATATTTTTTTTTTATTATTATTACCACCATGGTGAATGTGGTATAATGTACATACCGGGTAGATAATATGCGATCTATATATTATGTAGATACACCACAATACAGGGAGACGCGATTGATTTTATTAGATATGGGTGGGGTAAATTTATTGCCCGTTTTGCTCAACTTTGAAAATTTATTACGTGCAAAACGAACAATGTTGGTTAGGTTTGAATGAAGTGTATGTGTGAAATTCCATTTGATTTAATTTCAACGTATAAAAGTTTTGTTTTATTGTTTAACCGCACGATTATTGCATCATCGTACGAATGTATGGTAACTCTATTCTATACACATAAAATTTAATTTAATTTTTTTTTTTTGTGATTATCTTTACTGATATGAGAGCAATCATCGTAGAACAAACAAAACGATTATAAAATCTAATTAATTTTTTTTTGCATAATATGCTTTGGTATAAAATGGTTAATATAAAATGTAAATATGTATCTTGTAAGAGATACTTATGCTTTTCTAGAAGATAATTGAGAATTTATATAGGTATAGTTTGAAATAATCATCATCTTCGAATATCACTAAAAAGTTTTTAATCCTTTTTATTTTGTTATTGTACAATGTATTACTGTCGCTTTCATAAAAAGTTTCACTTGAAAATCTGAAAATGTGTTTTTCAAATGTTGATTGATTGATTGATTGATTGATTTAGTGTGTACGACCAAGCCTAAGGCAAGTTTCCCGGATACGCCGGGTCCACCGTACACCCTCTTACGAATAACAAAATCGAGGGAAAGGAAAGGTATGTTAGTAACAGAGACTCAACCCGGTTCCAGACACCATGGCGGTTGATAGTTAGTAAATAAGACAACACAAGACAACACAATTTCTAAACTACATGATTGTTAACTGCTTGTTGTTCCTGGAGCGTTGAGTCAGGCTATACCTTTGTTACTGAAAATTAGGATTAAATTTAATCCCTTTAAGAATGATTAATTCTGGAGCAATCTTAAATTCTGAAACAAATTAAATTATTCATCAGTATACTTAAAATAAACCCCTCTAAACACCTAAGATTTTATTAATTTAAGTATACTTAAAATTACATCCGCATCAATCCTAGCCTAGGCCACTTAAATAATTCAATAAATAATTTAAAAAATCCTCTAGTTGGCACCCCTACAAATTTTAACAATTAATTACTTTCATCAGCTTACAAAAATTAACACAATTTTTAATTTCAGCTTCTTCACTCCTTGTTGATCCTGGAAGGTTGATTTAAGCTGGAATTTAATTCTGAAACACGGGATTAATTTAATCCCTAATAATTACTAATTCTGAAACTATAATCTATACTTGAAATTAGCTTCTTTATTAGAAAGGATTAATTTTAATCCCTCTAATAATGATTAATTCTGGAACTGAGTTATATTCTGAAAATTAACTTATTAATCAGTGAACTAAAAAAGGAGCTCCTTTAGATACTATTCACATATTAACAAAAATAACTGATAAGCAAAATCAATAGGGTGCCAGTCCTTCCCGGAATCCCAATTTCACCAATCCGATCCAAAAAACTACAGTTTAACTCAAAACTACTATTATAAATGAACCATTTTCGTGAACCTGCCACTTAAAGTATAGAAGTTTCATCTGTGATGACTTTTCTGGAATGAATTACAATTAATATCACCAGTACCCAAAATTAAAGTTATAAGAACTAATTAGTTTCTAAAGTATGAATTCAGTTTAGGAATTCCGTGCAGTTCAGTAAAATTAACTACCCCGTATTAAAAATAATCATGCTTAAATAAACAAACAAAAAAAAAAAAAAAAAAAAAAAAAAAAAAAAAAAAAATTTATATGAACAGTGAAATCTCGAAACAGCGCAGCCAAAGGAACCGGAGAAATGTATTTAATTATTTAATAATTTAATTTAGTTGTGTATTTACATCTGCAAAGTTTTATTATTTTATTACCTTATTAACCATATATTTTCACATAAACACTTATCACTTTGGCGAATAAAATTTCCTTGCGAAATTACAATTTCCCGTATTACATACGATAGTTTCTGGTTCAACTCAAATTTACTCGATAATACAAAGTAAACAAATCCCATTAGAATCGAACACAAGAAACTTTTAATTCTAATTAAATTTCCAATTCAACTCAAAATTACTCGATTATACGTAGTATAAGAATCTTATTTGAATTGAATACATGAAAATTTTGCGTTGTGTAGTTCATTGTATATAAAGAGCACTAGTATAAACACAAAGAATACAACAACGCCAAGTAAAAATAATAAAATCGTATTACAGTACAAAACTAAAACCACCAACGCACATAGAGAAAACAAACGTTTTCATATAATCCTTCACGTGCGCAGCAGGGAAAGTATCGATGTGTACATAGTGTGTTTTGGTACATGCCTTCTCTATATTATATACATATATAATAGGCTTCACTATATTATATATTACTGTATATATTTCCGAAAATAACCTCGTACACTACACATACACGACTGTGAATACAATTCAGAAGCAAATATCAACAATCGAACACTATAGAACCAATGTTGTCTTGATAGAAATTATATAATAGAAATTATATTCTTTTTATGTATATAAATAAAGAATATATGTGTTTGTGTCGTTTCCACATAAAACAAAAATACAACACATACATAATCCCGTAAGAGGAGAGAGAGAGAAACCGAAAACTTGTATATTCATGTACAGAAACAGAAATTTAATGCGTAAATTTATTTATTCGATTTTAATTAAATTTAAATACGAGATAATGTATTTGACCATTCGAATTTTATGCACCAACTACACAAATTTAAGACATGCATTATTAAGCGAGAAAGCCAATATTTGACTTGTTTCGCTATAAATATGAAAATAAAAATATAAAACAATGCCTGTTGAATGCATCCCGATGGATTGCATTCTATCCATATTTAAATTTTCACTATTCTTATGCACACACTTTTACTTAAATAACTTAAATTAAAATAAATTATATATAAATTATATATTTAAACACTTTACACTACATTAAAAAATAAATAAACTAAAAATTAATTAAATTAAAATTTTCTCGAAGAAGACGACAAAAACACGTCCTTCTTCTTCGAGCGTCAACGACCGACCTGAAAATGTGTTTTTCAAATGTTGTTATAAAAAAAGTCGTACGTACTGACTTTTCAAAATCATATAGTTGTTACGAATCGCAATATGCTAGTTGCAAATCATTCAGTGAATTTTCGAAGCTTAGAAGCCGGACTAATACTGCGAAAATAAAAATGTGTTAATAGTGAAGAATTTACCGCGATGCGTGAAGAACTTTTACAGTTGAGAAGGGGTACCAGTTAAGGGTATGTAAACAGTAGCGAAATTTTGAAAGTGTGGAACCAACTCGTAAAAATAAACAGTTAGATGAGACAGTTGAAAAACAAGATAGAGCCGGTGTCACGAAAAGTTTGAATTATGGCGGCAACACTGAAGCACATGTTTCGGTTTTAAAATATTTTTTATTTTTTTTATTTAACAAATATTACAACTGAATACAATTTCATCTAGTAATTTATCTATATTAAATGATGTTAACTGTTTGAGGAGTATAACCCATCGGTTAACTCAAGGTTGGATACTTCATTAATTTATCTGTCCTAGTTCTACGAGCTTCGTTCTTCGAAGCCGTCTTACTGGATTTTGCTTGTTCAGCATACGACGCAAATCCGCATTTTAATGTTGACTGAGGCGCTGTACGTGTTTCCTAGCATATTTCTTAATTTCTTCATCGACGTACTCCATTTTTAGATCCTTATGAAGGTTATCATTCCTTATGTACCATGGTGCGTTGACCATGCTACGCAAGACTTTATTTTGAAAAGTTTGAATTACTTTTACGTTAGTTTTCTTGGTACAGCCCCATAGCTGTGTACCATACGTCCATACATTCCTAAATATTTTGCCGTGTTTGCATTTGGAATAGGTTGCGAATTCAGTCGAACAGATAACCAATTAACATTTTTGTTGGTAAAGTTTATATGTACAGATTTAGTTTCGTTGAGTTGAAGTCGCCATTTCTTCGTCCAATTACTCAATGAATTAGCAACGTTTTGTAATTTGCTGGTTGACTTCTCTATATTGGTTCCAGTTGCCAAGATTGCAGTATCATCGGCAAATGTTGCAATATTTGTTCCTTTTGTGGTTGGCACGTCTCGCGTATAAAGCATATAGAGTATCGCCCGCGGAACACTCCCTTGTGGAACTCCAGCCGATATTTTATTTAATTTGGAGTATTCCTCTTCATGTTTTACACGAAAGTGTCGATCAGCTAGATATGACTTGTAAATCAGGTAAAACTGCTTCGGCAGATCTCTGTGTAGTTTATATACCAGGCCTCGGTGCCATACTTTGTCAAAGGCTTGAGATACGTCCAAGAATATACTTGAGCATATTTTTTTATTTTCCAGAGCATCTTCAATTAGATATGTGATTCTACGCACTTGATCTATGGTAGAGTGTCTGTCTATAAATCCATATTGGTGAGGAGGAATGAGTTTTCTGACTTCTATTACTGATTTTAACCTCTTGAGTAGTAACTTTTCAAATAATTTTGAAATTATGGGAAGTAAGGAAATCGGCCTGTACGATGTTTTCTTATTTGGCGGCTTGTTAGGTTTTAGAATCATTATCACCTCTGCCACTTTCCACTGGTATGGACCGTATTTTAATCTGAACGCTGCATTGATTACTTGCAGTAATTTTCGTACTCCTTTTTCTGGGAGAGTTTTAACTATAAGTCCAGTGATTAGGTCATAACCAGAGGCTTAAGTTGTTTTTAATTTCATCTTTTAGCTCTTGTAGTGTTACAGGTCTTATGTTATGTTTAGGTTATCCACTTTATTTACTGAAATTATATTTTCTTCAGCTGTTTGCCTTGGAAGAGGTTGAAATGTGTTTTCAAGATAGTCTGCAAACAATGCAGCTTTTTCTTTGGCACTTCTAGCCCTAGTTCCATCGGCATTCTTGATAAGAGCTATATTTGTACTTTAGGCCTTTTGAAACCTTTAGTTGCTTTCCAAAGGGAATAATTAGTGTCTTTGTTGCCAGAAAGGCCAGCCAGGTATTCATTAAAAGATTTGTTCTTGACTTCTTTGATAAGCATTTTTAATTTGTTGCTTAAATAATTAAGTCGTGATTTGCTTTGTATGGTGCTCGATTCCTCTGCCAGATTTTTCGATCTTTCCGTTTTTCTCTAACCAGATCTCTCACTTCTACTGGAAAGTTGATGTGACTTTCCGTTTGATTACAAGTAGGAGGAGTACTCTGCCACGCTGCTTGCAGAATACTGTTGTTTAGCAGCTCAAATTGAACCTCAAGTTTTGCCGGAGTTTTAATTGGCACTTGTAGTTCAGTATTGTCTTCGACTATTTTCCGGAAGAGATCCCAGTTTGTTTTATTATTTGTTAACCTAGGTATATTTTCTTTTTGGATAATGGCATCACTGAGTGTCATAATGACAGGTATGTGGTCAGATGAAATTCCTTCACTGTTTTCGAGTAATACGTAGTTTACAGATATCCCTTTTGTTACAAAGAAATCTATCAAATCTGGTATCTTATTTGTATCCGCTTGCCAATATGTTGGTTTACCTCCAGACAGGAACTCGCAGTTAAGTGCCCGACCAGCTGCAAATAGCTCCTTACCCTTATGGGTTGTTATCCTTGATCCCCAATATGTATTTTTAGCGTTAAAATTGCCTCCGATTATGAAGTTAAAATCGAGCGATTTGAGTAACGTAACATAGTTTTCTTTAGTCACATTATAACGCGGAGGGCAGTATATTGAAGATATGTTAATTACCTTTTGATTATTCAATCGAACATTAATAGTGACTACTTGCGTAATTTGTTCTTCAATTTTTACTTCTTCGTAATGTTTGATGTTTTCCTTCACAAATATGGTTGAACCTCCTCTCGCTTTTCCTGACGGGTGGATGGCGTGGTAGCACTGGTATCCTCGAATTCTAACGAATGAATCTTTTGTCAAATAAAATTCTGAAATTAGGCATATATCTATCTTGTCTATATTTACGAAAATTTCTAACTCTGGAATTTGTTGCAACAGCCCATTTGCATTCCAATTGGCGATTCTGAATGTGTTATTCATCTTCATAGATTAGTACATCATAGAAGTGATTTCATTCACTATTTCTTGCTTATTTAACCGCTTATTTAAAGCGTCCAGGCTTCTTTCTTGTTTTAGTAGCCTTATGTTTAATGCTTCTATATTCTTTAAATTTTTTTCAAGAATTAGGCTTTGACCGTCTTCCTTTTTACTTACTACTTCCCGCTGTTGTACAATCTGGGAGTATGTTTTTCGGCCTGCTATCGTACTTGTTAGTGGTAGTTCTACCACTGGATTTTTAGATATTGTCTTATTATTGAACATCCCACGTTTTAGCGGGCCTTGTTGTTTTTTATTTCTCAGATTTTGAAGTTCCCTGGCTACTTCACATCCTCTATAATTTGCAGGATGCTCTCCGTTAAAGTTTACATATTTTGGAGGCGTAGCTTTTATGAACCTACAATCTTTGGCGAGATGTTTTCCCGAACATTTCACACATCTAAGCTCTCATTTGCAATATTTCTGCGTGTGATTATATCCTTGGTATTTCTTACACTGAGGTATCAAGCCTGTGGATTTTCTTAACGCTTCTATTCGAACTCTCATGTTAAGGACTGCCCCTAATATTGAAAATTTTTCCACTTTTTCCGTGCTATTAAAAGTAAGCATAAACAATGGGAGCCCCCTTTTATTCATTTTAACCTCTTGATCAGTTACAGTTTTTTCTTTCTTTGGGATATTTACCGCGTCCTCCATTTTGAAGCACTGGTGTTTAAGGTCTTCCATTATATCCTGCTTGGTACAGGTTGGATGAAGACCTCTGGCCATCACTTTGATCGGACGATCAAAGCCTTCATCTGTCAACTTTGCAACCAAGGCTCTATAAGTTTCTATATCTGTTGTATTGATTTTCCATATGTTATTGCTCAGTGCTACAACTGTGAAATCTTTTGTAGTCACCGATTTCATTAAAGATTGGATAGTACTATATTCAGTTACGCCAATAATGTTGATTGGTGGTGGAGCCTTTTCCTTAATTTTGGTAGGTTGGTTTTCCTGAGCTGGTATATTTTGCTGATTTTGATTTAATACCGCAGTGAAGGCTTGAAGCTAGAATTTCTGGAGAAGATTCTGCCTTACTTTTTTCGCAGGTCTTTTCTTCCAGTTCTTTTTTGAGATCCAGTCAATTTCTTCTATTAATTTTTCTTCGTCAGTGTGGTACTCTGTAAGACACTGTTCTTCTGGCTTCTTGGGTTGCAAAGCATTTTTCTCACACAACACGGAAGCATCCTGTTCCTCAGGTTCTTCTGATTGTAAATAATTTTTCAGTTTCTCATTTTCTAATTTAAGAGATTTTACTTCGTTCATTAAATCCGACGTAATTTTTTCAATGTTACACAGTTGTCTGCGTAGTTCTGCATTTTCTATCTCAACTGTTCTAGCTAATGATGTTGGTGATCTTTGCACTATAGAACTTCTTCCAAATGGGTCAGAGTTCATCAGCTCTGAAGTATTGCGGTCATTGGATATCGACGACTGGGAGCCCGCTTGCTCACCCCTCAAAGTCGCCGGCACTGGGTATCCGATTCCCTGCGCCGTAAAGTTATCTCGTTTTCCCCTATTCGCCACCTGACGATAAACGATTTAGCAGAATATATTTCGAAATTTGTTGGTTCAGGTGGTATTCGTGTCGAAAACTGGATAGAAGAATTGGAGAATACCGCTGCCTTATTTGAACTCTTTCCGCTTCAATAATAGGATTTCGCGAAACAATCGTTGAGTGGCACATAGTGCAAAATAAGCGCTTAAGACTGTATGTAGCCAACACTGTAGATTTTTGACAGCTTAATTCAAGATTCAATTTCCAAGCAAAGTTTCCAAGCAGAAGGCTACCAATTAACGTCGAATTTTCAGAATCCGATGTTTAAAATTTGGTCACGAAGCACAGCCGAAGACGTTAAAGGCACAAATCAGAGATTTTATTTTATAATGTGGAAAAAAACAAAGTATTTAAAAACAAAACAGAAAACCTTTTTGTAACATAAGGCTCTTTGATTAAATTAGTATTCTAATACCGCCTCTTAATTTAATAGAAGAAAAACTAATTCAAATCACCATGAAATTAAACTAAATTTAAATCTTTGCGATGCTTGATAAACAAGGTTTTTCCAAGTGCCTTTGTCATTATGTCTGCCACTTGGTCTTCGGACGATGTTTGAACCATTTCATACTTCTATGCTTGAACATAATCTCGTGTAAACATGTATTTTACATCCAAATGCTTCATTCGTTTGTATTCACGTGGCTCCTCAGCAATTGTGATGCACAATGTATTGTCTTCATGTATTGGAATCAATTCGTTGCAATTGATCTTCAGTTCAACCAATAATTTCTTTATCCATTCGCCATCACTAACAGCTTCAGATAGTGCAATGTACTCAGCTTCAGTCGACGATTTACTAACAGTTTGCTGCTTGCGTGATGACCAACTGACTGTGTTTCTAAATAACTTGAACACATATCCAGTTGTGGATTTCGAATCATTTTTGTCACCTGCCCAATCTGAATCACTGTGACCAACCAATGTCTTTGCCTCGACGTCTTTCTTATAAACCATTTTCATGTCAATGGTGCCACGAATGTAACTCAAAATCCGTTTCGCGTAATTGAAATTAGTTTCGCTGAAACAAATTTGAAAACGGCTTAAATATCCCGTTGATGCACACAAATCTGGTCTGGTAGTCACATGTGCATAAATTAAACACCCAATCAATTCACGATATGGATGATTCGAACATTTTCCATTTTGACCCATATCAACATGTAAACCCTTTTCCATTGGTGTCGATTTAGGTTTACAATTTTGCATTCCAAACTTTAGCAAAACTTTCTCCAGATATCTTGATTGATTCACCGTAATGGTACCCTTTTCAATGTTTTGGTCAATCTGCATTCCCAAAAATGAGCTTGCTTTACCAACATCAGTCATATCAAATTCATTTGATAGTAGTTTCTTCACAGCTCCAATCATTTTGATATCTCGGCAAAATATCAATGTATAAGCGACGTACAGAAGCACGTAACATATGATTCCATTTTGCTCCTTCACATAAAAACATTGATCTGATTGGCAGCGCTTGAATCCAATTCAAATCATAAAATTATTGAACTTCTCGTTCCATGCACGCGAAGCTTGTTTTAGTCCATAAAGTGCCTTGTTTAATTTACACACTTTATCACCTTGACCAAAACCCTCTGGAAGTCGCATATAAATGTCTTTCTAAAAGTCGCATATTAACGATTGACAATTGACAACAAAATTTTCAATGTAACTAATTTTGCCACTGGTGCATATGTTTCATCATAATCGAATCCTGGCTTTTGTGTAAAATCACGTGCAACCTTTGTACTTATCAGTTGAACCATCAGCTTTTCTTTTCAACTTAAAGACCCATTTGTTTGTTAAGGCACTTCTACCTTTTGGTAAATCGCAAATACTCCAAGTTTTGTTGTCGATTAAAGACTGATATTCACTATCGATCGCCTTTTTTCAATCTGGCCAATCAATTCGACGTTTTGCTTCAGATATCGATGATAGATCATCTTCAACAAACTGTTCAGCCGATAAAGCAAGATTTTCATCCTCTTGAAATTCTCCAGCAATCAATGTAGTGTGAAAACATTCATTCATAGTTGCCCATTCACCATATCGATTAGGCGCTCGTCGACTTCGTTCACTTTTTCGTGGAATTGTCCTGTCGTTGTTACCAACACAATCCATATTAGTGCTGTGGATTTCTCGATTTTCGTTACCATCTGACTGCATATCATTAAGTTTATCGAATGACTGGTAACTTGCATCACCAAATGAATCGTTTATTGCATCATTCATACCTCGATCACCCGAACTGTCATCATTAACCGCCTCTGAATCGATTATCGCAATCAATTCTTTTCGATTTAAAACCGATGACTCGTTGAAAGTTACACTTCGGCCTACTATTTGCTGTTGTTGTTCTATATTCCATATACGATATGTACCATATGATGAACCATATCCAAGCATAATACATTTCGATGATTTTGGCTGTAATTTTGTACGATTATTCGATGGAATATGATTGTAACATTCACAACCAAAAATACGAAGATGTGACAAATTTGGTTTTTGACCAAACCAAATTTCAGCCGGAGTTTTCGCTTCGAACTGCTTTCCAACTGCACTTGTCGGTGATCGATTCTTTAAATAATTTGCAGTGATGATAGCCTCATTCCAAAACTTTCCATCCAGTTCACTTGCCAAAAGCATTGTTCTTGACTTCTCTTCAAGTGTTCGATTCAATCGCTCGGAAATAGAATTCATTTCTGGATTATACGGAACAGTTAATGACATTTGAATACATTTTTCATTGCAGTAGCTCTTAAATTCATTTGACGTGTATTCACTACCATTGTTAGCTCTTAGTTTGGCCACCTTTTTACCATGAAGTGCTTCAGCCATTGCCACAAAAAGTTTAAACTTTTCCAACACTTCACTTTTCCGTTGAATGCAATAAACACTGGATGCTCTCGAAAAATCATCCGTAAATGTTACGAAATATCTGGAACCATCATATGCAGTCGTTTGCATCAGAACACATACGTCACTGTGAATCAACTCCAAAACGCGTGATGATCGAACATTTTTATTTTTCGGAAATGATGAACGTGTTTGTTTCCCAAACACACATGATTCGCACAGCTTTGTATTGTTGTCAACATTTACTTGATTTAATCCATCCGCCATTTTACTTGCCAGTTTCGTCATATCATTTGCATTTAAGTGACCCAATCTAAAATGCCACACACTTTGAGAAATTTTATGCAAATTCATGTCACCTGTATAATCAGCAAACACATTGTTATTCACATGAAATGTGACTTTATACAGATTTCCTTCGATTTGTCCAACGAATTTAATTATTCGATTGAATGACACAAATGCTTGGTCACCCTCAAACAGTACATCAAGTTGCATTTCAAATCTTTCACCAATAAAACATCCTTCATCACAGTAGTCAATGTGTTACCATTATAAAATGTTTTTACTGGAATATCGCCACGTTTATTCGCAAAAATACTTTGATTTTTCTTTGCAACGGCAATTTTCAACTCATCGATTTCTTCTAGCTTAATAAAATGCTTTTGTTCATCAGACATATGTTGCGTTGCACCAGAATCCATTGTAAATTCAATTTTCGATGTGTCATTTACGTTGACGATATGCCGCTTTGTTTGTGCGTTACATGCTGCCGACTCACCAACACACGATTCCAAATCTACAAACGCACACATTGTCGATACTTCTTCTTTTTCTTCATTTGCTTTGTTAGCACTGGCCGAACCGTTGTTCTTTTTCTTTTTATTTAGAAAACACTGAGACTTTTTGTGACCGGGTTTCGAAAATTTAAAACAAATGATCTCCTTCGATTTTCCTTTTGACATCATTGCACCAGATTCACCTGATTTACTTGAACAATTTCCACCTGTTCGCTTATTGCACTCATCCATCAAACGCGTTTTGACAAAATCCAAATTTAACTTGTCTGTATCGATTGTCTCCAATGCCGTCACCAAGTTATCATAGCTCTTTGGTAATGTGAGTAACAAATGAACAACAATGTCAATCTTTTCCATCTTAGTACCCGCTGAAATTAGCTCACGAATTTTCTTGTCAAACAGCAAAAGATGCTCCACGATGCTATCACTTTCATGATATTTCATCATTAAAAGTTGTTTTCGCAATAAAACTTGAGTTGCTACACTTTTTCTTTCGAAAATACTGCACAATGCATCTTACATGTCTTTTGCACGTGATTTCTCTCTTACGTATTCCAATTGATTGTCCTGAATTGTTTGTACCAGCATTGACACGCATGTTTCTTCTTCCAATCTAATTTTATCACGTTCCTTTGCTTCCACACCAGCCAAAATTTCATCCTGTCCCACATTGATGTATGTTCTCAAATCTCTTTCATCAAGTAAAATTCCAACTCGATATTTCCAATTACTGAAATTTGTCCCATCAAACTGTGTTATTTTGCTGATGCTGTTGGTTGTACTCTCCGCCATTTTTTTATTTTTTTTTTATTTGTAGTTAGTACACTCGTTTCGACGACAATAAAAAAAATTCAATTGATACAAAAAAAAAATCCAAAACTAATATTTTAATTAATTTTCCTTTATGGCGCTGGGCCCATAACCTCAGAGATTTTATTTTATAATGTGGAAAAAAAAGTATTTAAAAACAAAACAGAAAACCTTTTTGTAACATAAGGCTCTTTGATTAAATTAGTATTCTAATAACAAATACCCATTAATATCGAAACAAACAAGAACCATGCGGCAGAATCACAAATTAGTTGAAATAAATTTTCAAATAATTTTTTATTTTAAAGTAATAACTGACACGAAAAATGACTTAACTCTCTCATTAGAAGACATTTATCACTGGGTCTCGAGAATTGGCAAATAAACAAACAAAATTGACAGGAATCGGAGATAGTTCAATAGAAACTATGGGTTACCTCGTGGCTATAAGGTATTTATCTACGGTGAAGAATTCAGTGGCAAAATTCATGAACTTCCAGAACAATCAATTCAAGTAAGCTGCATAATTGGTACAGATATATTACAAGGAAATGGTATCATTATTGGCGGCAATGGTATGATGGTCAAGCAACTATCGATGGGTGATAATTTTTTAAATGTTTACCAATTGAAACAATATGAAGGAGAGGATATAAAAGTGCATAACGAGATGTACCAGAGACAAATTGAGGACCTAATCGTGAAATACAGGCCAAACGGAATGAGGGAATCATTTGTAATGATGAAGTTGATACTTAACACCAAACCCCCGATTCATTAACCTCCGAGAGATGTCTCACCAAAAGAAAAAGATGAAATAAATAAGCAAATTCAGTATTGGCTTGCGTAAGCATCACTAGGTCTAGATAGTACGTACGAGTGTATCAGCCCAGTCGCTCTAGTCGATAAAAATGAAATGGACCGCTAACCGCTTCCATTAATATAAGATCTAATTGATTTATTGTACTCGTCAGAAATTTTGTCAATGCTGGATTTGCAAAATGGATTTTTCCAAGGGCACCGATATATGAAAAAAGCCGAAAACTACAGCTTTTGTGAAGCATAAGCGACACTACGAGTTCAACAGAGTTCCTTTTTTATTATGTACAGCTCCAGCCGTTTTCCAGAGATATAGAACAATAATCGTTTATATGATGAAATTATGCCAGCAAAGATGCTGATGAGAACATGGTATTAGTGAAAAGCGTGCTGAAGATCGCCGGAGAGTCTGGTCTCAAATTTAAATGGAGAAATTGCAAATTGGCGGGCAGAAGTGCATTTTACACCCTCTGCCCAAGTGTCCATTACAATACTACAATCTAGACCATTTTCTTTAACAATTCTCAAAGTTTGTCTGGATACATTCTATGAAGTCAATATCCACAGAGAAGGTAAAACTAGAACCAACAGAAAACTTGTACAAACTCATATTTCAAGTTTCGACTCGGATCGGTTTTTTGGTTGCAACTTGAAAACCGCATAAATGTTTTACTGAACAAATAAAATTCGACCATCATAGTACAATTTTCTCAAATGTGACAACAACAATTTCTTCAAATCATGACATAAAAAAAAAACGTAGCCATTCTTGTCAAAAACATTTTTCTATTGTTGTTAAAAATTGTGTGCGTCCATCTGGCAGGTGGAGAGTCCCACTAAAATGACCTGTCCTTTTGAAAATATTTTTTTTTAGGTATATACATTTCACAAAAAAAATTTTGCTACTTAAAAAAATCAAGGGTTGATAATGTCCCGCTACCCTTCAGCCAGGTCTTTGATTTTGTGTTTAGACATTGTTTTTTTTTTTGTCTCTATCTCTGCAATCTTTTCTGGGGCTCTAGGCACTCCTAACTCTTTCGCAGTTCCCTTTTAACGTCCTACCTTACGCCATTGCCAGCCAACTCGAGGACGTACGGCTATAGACCCGCTTTTGTTTAAACCACCTGGATTCCGCACTCTCAACAGGGGGTCATAGATGTGTTCATCGTCAACACCGATCGTAATCAGATGATGAAAAATCCCTTTTGCATCTCGCCCCTATAGGGATTCGAACCCGGTAACTACCGATCCAACCGCCGTAGCTTTAACCACTGCGCCGTTTGGTCGGTTTTAGACATAGTTAAAATGTCACACAAATGTTCATGCTGCCTCAAATATCTACTCAAAATTGTCTAACAGCTCTCCTGCTATAAATTAAATGAAATAATTAAAAAATTTAAATAACTTTATTTTAAATTTAATTTGGTTTACAGATTTTTTTGACTATGCACTGCCTTTGACATGTTAGGAAAAAGGTCTATTCATACAAACAAAACAAGCAAAGACTTTCCCAAATACGGAATAATGCTAAACAAGTAGTAAAATTTTACATGCACATACTTGAACATATCATATGAAATTGTAACAAAAAATGTTATTTTATCCAGAACATCTGCGTATCAATCATTCTGTTCAATGTAATACGTGTAGTTTTTAGTTTAAAATCAATTTTTGTTGAGAAAATTTATTTTAAGGATATAATGGCTTTTTACATAATTTTTCATTTTTCAAAAATTCTTAAAATAGAAAACCCTCCTATACTCAAATATTCACGATTTCCAATTATTGATGTGATGGAACAAATTGAAAATTTTCTTTATTCGAAAAATTGCATGGCATTGACACGTGACCAAAATTTCTAAACAATAGGTAGATTTGTCATAACCAATTTAAATGCAAAGTTGTATAAACAAGTAGATTTTATTTGCAGAACATTCAATTTGTATGGGCACGAGTTGAATTATATGTATGTATATAAGGTTGGGAATTTTGTTTGTTTTCAGTTCACCCAATAAAGTTGTTTTTAATTTGGTTACGTCATTTCTCGAAATACTAAAATGGTTCTCATTTAGGAGTGTTTTTAGACAATGAAGTTACGCAGACATCAGATTAATAAATCTATTTGAACAACAAGTATGTTTCAATCATTAAAAAAAAAAAAAAATCAAACGACAATACAATCAAGGTAACGAGTATATTGTTATTCCGTGTATTCGAGCCGGATACTAAATCGAAACAATTTTCTTATCCCTGGGGTTAAAATCAAATACGCGATAACTAAAATTACCCTCAAAAATAAACGAAACAAATTCTTATCACAAAACGAAATTCCTTTTGATAATATGACATAACCATTAAATTCGCGTATGTACACAAATTGATCTACTAACATGTACATCATTGTACACACAGGTAAACGTGTTTATAATAAAAACCGGGAGAAAAAAAAAGGAAATGTGTAAAATCAAAATTATACAAAAAAAAAATCGTTACGTTTCATTTCCCGCTTTTATGTTTGACTTTTTGATTACTTTGCATTGGCATCAGCGTATTAAATTTTGAATAGATGCAAATTAATATTTTATTTACATATATATAGAATATTGATTGAATACTAAATTGACTTGAATGTTAAAGCGGTTAAGTATTACAAATCAATAAACGGAACAAATTTAATTAACTATTTGCTTTTCAATTAAAAGAACACAGTAGCTAATTTACAAATCCGATTTAAACTCTTCTTAGACTTAAAGGTGCTTATTGTGTTTGTTTACTTTGGTGAAATGATAAAAACTAATAATAATTTACTCGGAGTTGTCAACGCTTCAAATTCGTGCCATTCATCTGACTATAACATTACAAAATATATTTACGTACACATTCAAGAACAAGTGCCGCAATTAGTGTTAATAACAGTAGAAAATATAAAACACATTTGCAGATAATAACTCAACACTTCTATTGTGCGGTGAAAAAAAAAATCCAACAGCAGAAGCATAATACCAGCTGCATATCCCACAATATATAACAAGCATAATGTAACCAATTCCAATCTGAAACTACTAAAAATGAGCTGAATATCCGGTTTGTGACCAGTACAATAATCGAATTTACCAAATACCAGTTAAATTATATAAATATAATTATTGATCTTCGTTTGGGCCTATGGGTTTCAATCCTCGAACTATTGTTTCGTCTGCCGCATCATGAATTCATCTGATTATTGGAGCAGTGGCTTTATTCAAATTGGATTGAAGTTTTAAAGGAATGTAACCTTAGCAGAAGAAACAAACTTCATAATTTATTGGGAGGTTCTCTCAATTGACCGGTATTTTTATGAGCCGCAGAAACGAAAATATCATAGAAGGACTACCAGCATTGGAAACTTAAAACCAGATCTAAAAAGGACGCTCATATTCTGAGGGTCATTAATGCAGTCCTCTGCACCGTTAGCTTGTAGGCCAACCGTCGCAATAAGTAATTCTTGTCAACAGAAATTTGTAGCTTAGGAACAATTAAAAAATAAGCGTAGTGAAACCCACCCATAACGCATCTTAATATCTAAAAATTGGGGAGAGATTAAACTAAAGGAATATAAAAAAAAGAATTTAACTTTATTTTTACAAATAGGCTGTCTAAAATAATAGGACGGTGAATTTCAAAATTCCGGGAATGATATCAAATGGCCGAATGTCGAAGAGCCGAAATGGGTCGAAGGGCCGAATGGGTCGAAGGGCCGAATTTTTAATATTCACTAATTTACATCACTAACTCACAATGAAATTATTTTATTCGTCTAAATAGAATTTTCCTTCACTCTAACGAATATAAAATGGTCTGAAAAAAAAAATAACCGGCCCTATATTTCTAAAAACAAAAAATGAATAAACAAAAAAATTCGGCCCTTCGACCCATTCGGCCCTTTGAAATTTGGCCCTTCGTACCCATTCCTAATTCCGTTCCTTGCTCTCATTGATGTTGGTCGTTGTATTGCTGAAAATAGCACCCTACTTAATTGTCCTATCACACCTAACGAATTAAAGAAAAGTTCCTAAATCATTTATTATTTTATTTTATTATTATTTTAATTTTTAATTAATTTTTTATTTTATTTTTCATTTTTTATTTTATTTTATTTTTTTTATTTACTTTTTTTTATTTTATATATTTTTATTATATTTTATTTTTCCTATTTTTTATTTTTCATTTTATTTTATATTTGTTATTATATTTTATTTTTTATTTTATTGTATTTTATTATATTATGCTTTATTTTATTTTATATAATTTAATTTAATTTTCTAATTATCTTTTTCTATTTTTTATTTTATTCTATTTATTATTTTATTTCATTTTCAATTATTTATTTTCTATTTTATTTTATTTTATTTCCTATTTTTTATTTTATGTTATTTTATATGATTTATTATTAATTTTATTATTTATTTTATTTTATTTAATTTTATCTTATATTTTATTTTATTCTATTTTTTATTTTATTATTTTATTTTATTTTATTTTATTATATTAATTTTTATTTTACTTTACATTAGATAATTTAATTTAATTCAATTTTTTATTGTTTATTTAATTTAATTTTTTATTTTATTCTATTTATCATTTTATTTTATTTTCAATTATTTATTTTCTATTTTATTTTATTTATTTTTTTATTTTATTTAATTTTTTTTTCAAGTATATTTTTTTATTTTATTTGTTATTTTACTATATTTTATATGATTTAATTTATTTTTTATTTTATTTAATTTTATCTACTAGTTTATTTTATTCTATATTTAATTTAATTTTAGTCTTTACTTTATTTTGTTTTTTATTTTGTTTGATTTTTCAATTTTATTTTTTACTTTATTTTGTTTTTTATTGTTTTATTTTATTATGTCAGTTATTTATTTTCTATTTTATTTTATGTTTTATTTAATTTTAATTTTATTTTATTCTATTTCATTTTTTATTTTATTTCCTAATTTTTATTTCATTTAGTTTTTTATTTTATTTTATTTTTTTTAAGTATATTTTTTTAGTTTATTTGTTATTTTACTATATTTTATATGATTTAATTTAGTTTTTATTTTGTTTGATTTTTTAATTTTATTTTTTATTGTTTTATTTGTTTATTTTATTTTATTTTATTCTGTTATTTTTTATTTTATTTTATTTTTTATGTTCTATTATTTATTTAATCTAATTTTTTTTTATATTTTATTTATTATTTTATTTTTTTTTCAGTTATTTATTTTCTATTTTATTTTTTTTTTTATTTAATTTTAGTATTATTTTATTTACTTTAATTTTTTATCTTATTTTTTATTTTGATGTTTAATTTAATTTTATTTTTATATCATATTTTATTTTATTTTTATTATTCTATTTTATTATATTTTTATTTTTTATTTTATTTTATTATATTATTTCCTATTTTTTATTTTATCTAGTTTATATTTAAATTTATATTTTTTATTATATTTTATTTTATTATATTTTTTGTTTAATTTTAATTTTATTTTTAATTTGATTTTATTTTTCCTTTATTGACTATATTTTATATTTAATTTATTTTTTATATCTATTTTATTTTATTTTTTAATTTAATTTAATTTTAGTTTTAATTTAATTTTGCATTTTATTTTGTTTTTTATTTTAATGAATTTTATGATATAATTTTAAATTTTATTTTTTATTTTATTTAATTTTATTTTATTCTAGATTTTATCTTATTTTATTTTTAATGTTGTTTTATTTTTTATTATAATTTATTTTATTTTTATTTTTTGTTTGATTTTATTTTTTAATTTTCAGTTTCTATTTATTTTTTATTATATTTTATTTTATTTTTTATTTTATTTAATTTATTTTACTTTTTTATTTTATTTATTTTTTTTTATTTTATCTAGTTTTGTATTTTAGCTTATTATATTTTATTTTTTGTACCTATTATATTTTATTTTTTAATTTAATTTTTATTAATTTTTAATTTTATTTTGTATTTTATTTTATTTAGTTTTATTTTATTTTATATGATTTAATTTTCAATTTAATTTTTAATTTTATTTAATTTTATCATTTATTATATTTTATTTTAGTTTTTACTTTATTTTGTTTTATTTGTTTATTTTATTTTATTATTTATTTTCTATTTTATTTTATTTTTAATGTTGTATTAGTTTTTATTTTATTATTTTATTTTATTTTATTTATTATATTTTATTTTTTATTTTATTTTAATTTTATTTTATTCTAGATTTTATCTTATTTTATTTTTAATGTTGTTTTATTTTATTCTGTTTATTATTTTATTTTATTTTCAATCTTATTTTATTTTTTATGTTATTTTAATTTTATTTTATTTTATTTTAATATTATTTTATTTATTTAATTTAATTTTTTATTTTAATTGATATTTTATTTAATTTCCTATTTTTTATTTTATCTAGTTTTTTATATTATTTATTTTTTATTCTATTATATTTTTTATTTTATTTTAGTTTTAGTTACCAAATTGAGGACCTGTTTGTGTTTTGTATAAACCACCTGCACATTGCTTCATGCCGGCCTATAGTGCCGACATACAAGGTGGGTCGGCCCATAGATTCTGCATTCTCAACAGGGGGTCATAGTTGTGCCCCTATCGGGATTTGAACCCGGTACCTCCCAATCCAAACGCCACAGCTTTAACCACTGAGCCGTTTGGTCGGTTTATTATATTTTATTTTTTGTTTAATTTTAATTCTATTTTTTCTTTTTATTTTTCTTTTATTAAGTATAATTTTTATTTTATTTATTTTTTATATCTATTTTATTTTAATTTTTAATTTTAATTTTATTGTTTTTTTAATTTTATTTTGTATTTTATTTTATTTTATTTTTATTTTATTGAATTTTATTTTTATTATACATATTTATATTATATTTATATGATTTAATTTTATTTTATATTTTTTATTATATTTTATTTTTTATTTTATTGTACATTTTTATTTTTTAATTTTCAATTTTTATTTTATTTTTTATTATATAATATTTTATTTAATTTTTGATTTTATTCAATTTTTTATTTTTTCATTTTGTTTTTTTTTATTTTATTTTATTTCTTATTTTTTATTTTATTTAGTTTTGTATTTTATTTTTTATTTTTTATTATATTTTATTTTGTTATACTATTTGTTTAATTTTAGTTTTATTTTTTATATCTATTTTATTTTATTTTTTAATTTTAATTTTATTTTGTATTTTATTTTATTTTATATGATTTAATTTTTAATTTTATTTAATTTTCTCATTTATTTTATATCATTATTTTATTTTATTTATTATGATATATTATTTTTTTTTTATTTTATTTTATATAAATTAATTTTATTTTATTTTTTATTTTCTATTTTTTATTTAATTTAATTTTTTATTTTATTCTATTTATTATTTTATTTTATTTTCTATTATTTATTTCAATTTTAATTTTATTTCATTTTGGTTTATTTTTTATTTTATTTTATATGATTTAATCTTTTATTTAATTTTTTATTTTATTTAATTTTATTTTATTCTATATTTTATTTTATTTTACTTTTTATTTTATTTTGTTTATTTTTTATATCTATTTTATTCTATTTTTTAATTTTAATTTTTTTTTATTTTTAATTTTATTTAATTTTATTTTATTTTTATTTTAATATATTTTATTCTATATTTTATTTTATTTTATTTTTTTTATTTTTTATGTTGTTTTAGTTTTTAGTTTTTTATTTTATTTTATTTTATTTTTTATTTTATGTTCTATTTTATATTGTTTTATTTTTTATTTTTTGTTTTATTTTATTTTTCATTTAATTTATTTTTATTTTATATTTTTATTTTATTTTATTTTATTTTTTAATTTTTAATTTTAATTTTAATTTTATTTTTTATTTTATTTAATTTAATTTTTTAAATTTTTTATTTTGTTTTATTTTATTTTATTTTTTTTTTTATTTTATTTTTTAAGATTTAACACTTACGTAGTGTGTTGCTTTGAACCTATAATCACTAACAAATTACAAAATGATAATATTCAAAAAGAATAACATGGAGGTAGTCTTCTCAAGCAACAATAAACAACAAGCTAAATTTTGACGTTTCATCATTTGAGTTTCTTGTTTTTCAATTGTAATTTTGATTTTAAATTGCAAATTGAAGTTATCTGATATAAAATTTTACGAGAATCGTCAAACTAAATTTTAACGTCAGATTTATCTTCCTATTTTTGGAGACCAGTGAAAATTTCATTTCACTTGAACAGCGTACTAGGCTTTAGCTGTGGTGATTACGAAAAAATATATATAGGGCAAAAAAACGAGCAATATATACGAGATAACTTTGGTTTACGTAGCCTTAGTCAGAAGTGTCGCGTTTTTTTTTTTGTCTTCGGAAAAAAAAAATTATCGATTTTTGGGGCAAAAATTAGGGCTTACGGTTAAGTATTGTTCCTTTGCTTACTATTTCTTAGCACTTGTTACTTTGGATCGTTTTTTTTGTTTCTTCTCGTTTTAGATTTCCATTGATTGGGGTTTATTTTGAAACTGGACGAAGCAAAATTTATTTAATTTTATTTGTAAGTATTGCGTATCAATCACGCCCACGTCGTGTGTACGCTAAATTTTGATTTTGAGTTTGATTATGTCGCTTAGTTATCCCAATATAGTTCTAAAATCCATGTTAGTTGATAGGTCGTTATTGAATGTAGTTAGTTTGAATGTCCAAAGTCTAGTCCCAAATATTGACGAGATTCGTCACATTTTTAATGGCGCTCCAGTGGACATACTTTGTTTCTCTGAGACCTTTCTAAATCCAAATATCCCTAATTCAGCTTTTGCCATCAAAGGTTTTAATATATTTAGAAAAGATAGGACGGTACCTCCCCTTAATTATGGTGGTTTATGTATGTTTGTAGGTGATCATATTAAGGCTAGATTAGTTACCATACCTTCTTCTATTTTGGAATCGTTAGTATCGAATTTAGAGTTTTTATTTGTCAACGTTTTCATTAGTGGTCGTAAAATCTTATTCGGTACCGTCTATAACCCTCCAAAAACTAGTAAGAGGTCGTATGCCCAATTTAAAAAATCCCTTGTAGACTTAGAAAGTTTGTTTAGTTATTTCTCCTGTAGATTCGATGAAATATATATATATCAGGTGACTTCAATTTCGATATACTCCAAAATTCCGGCTTCCCTCGTGATTATTTGAATCTTTTAAATAGTCTTAATTTATCCGTCCACAACACTGTGGCGCCGACGTTTTGTTGTCCAACCGCTAGCGGTGCCTCTTATTCCCTTATTGACCATATCATCTCTTTTACTGATAACTCTATTTGTTTTTTCAATCAGTTGTCTCTCGGTATGGGATCCCATCATGATCTTTTAGTTTTTTCTGTGAATTGTTACTCTCCACCTAAGCCTAACAGTTTTAGCTTTAGAGATTTTGCTAGTATAGATAATTCCCGCCTTTACTTAGTTTGTAACTCGGTTCCTTGGGAAGATATTTTTTGCCTTAGTTCGTCAACTACCCAAGTAGAATTTTTCAACTCGTATATTAGTTTGGTCTTTGATAGTTGCGTTCCGCTTAAAAAGGTTACTTTCAAAGCAAAATCTCCGCCTTGGTTGTCTCAGGAAGTTTCGAATGCCATAAGTATTAGAGTTAGTAAATATCGTTTATGGAAAAGGTATTCTAATAGTCAGTCTCATTTAGATTATAAGCAGGCTCGTAATAGAGTTGTAGGGTTAATTCGGATTGCTAAACGTAATTATTTTAAGGACAAGTTAGACCGCTCCCTTCCTCCCAAGGTTTTTTGGCGTAATGTTCGTAATTTAGGCCTAGGCAGATGCAAGAGTAGTTCTAGTGGGGTGTTTAAGCCCAATGATATTAATAGTTATTTTTGCTCTAGTTTGAACTCGGGCAGTAGTACCGTCGATTTGTTCTCTAATGCGTCCTCTAATTCGTTTTCGTTTTCAAATATTTCTCTCGAGGATTTACAGTCTGCCATTTGGAATGTTAAGTCGGAATCTTCTGGTCTGGATAACGTCAATTTAAAATTCGTTAAACGAGTTTTCCCTTTCGTCTCAAAATATTTATTACATATTTTTAATTTTATTCTCACATCCTCTTCCTATCCAGATCAGTGGAAGCTAAGTAAAATCATTCCCATCCCAAAGATTAGCAATCCTTCAGAGCTATCCCATTTGAGGCCAATTAGCATTTTAAGTTCTCTCTCTAAAGCTTTCGAGATAGTTGTTAAAACTCAAATTCAATCGCATCTAAATAGCAATAGTTTAATTAGTTTCTTCCAATCTGGGTTTAGAAAATTTCATAGCACTTCTACTGCGTTATTAAATGTATGTGATGATATTAGGCGTAATATGAATAATAGGGAATTGACTTCTTTAACTTTGTTAGATTTTTCTAAGGCCTTTGATTCTATTAATCACAGAATTCTTTTTAACAAACTCTTATCTCAGTTTAGATTTTCGGTTTCCGCTGCCAGACTAATTTTTAACTATCTTTCTAATCGTTCTCAGGCAGTTTTTTTCGACAATTCTTTGTCTGATTTCCTTCCTGTAATTTCCGGCGTTCCTCAGGGTTCAGTGCTGGGTCCTCTATTGTTTTCTATGTACATTAATGACATAGAATCCTCTATTCACCATTGTTCATTTCACATTTTCGCTGATGACGTCCAAATTTATAAAAATAGTCGTTTAGATCAGGGTTCTATTGATAGAAATATTTCTCTGATAAATGAAGACTTAAGTAATATCGCTAGTTGGTCGGTCTCTAATAGGCTCGTTTTAAATGCGAATAAATCTCAGTCGATCATAATTTATAAAAAATCGTTAGACACCTCGTCCTTTCCTGGTATTTTTCTGCAGGGTTCGCTAATTAGGTATTCAAATACTGTTAGAGATTTAGGCTTAGTTATTAATAAAACTCTTTCTTGGGGTGACCATTTAGTTAGTATTAGTAAGAGGGTCTTTGGTATGCTTAGTTGTTTGTATAAAGTAGTAGGATTTTCTGATAGTCAGTTTAGGAAAAAAATGTTTTTGTCTTATCTTCTTCCTCATTTTATTTATGGTGACGTAGTTTTATTCGGTATGCTTCAGGAAAATATGAACGTTCTCCAAAGATGTTTCAATGCATGTACTAGGTTTATTTTTGGTATTAGGAAATTCGATCATATTTCTGCCTACTCTAGCCTTGTTTTAGGATGTAGTTTATCTACCTTTTACGAATTTCGCGTTTGTCTTTTTATTTTTAAACTTCTCAAAGCTAAGAAGCCTTGTTATCTTTATAGGAAGTTACTTTTTAGCAGGTCTCATTCCTCAAACTTCCGCCTGATTCCGGCCAAAAATAGTTGTAGGTCGCTAAACAAATCCTTTTACGTTAGGGGAGTTTCTCTTTGGAATTCAATTCCATTGGAAATTAAGAGTTTAGGATCGGCCAAATTATTTAAGTCAAAATTTTTGGAGTGGCGTGATTGATGGGCAATACGTAGTTTTTTTAAATTTATTTTTAATATTATTATTATTATTGTTAAATTTTAATATTATTTCACCTCTTGCTGTACATTTTATTGCAATAGCTCGCTCAAAATAGAATGTGTATGCATGAGATGGAAATTGTTTGAAAAAATTTAAAAGGTTTTTCTGCCTAATGGAAGCAGCTTCATCATTTTATTTTTGTTCTTTTGTTCCGTTTACTCTGTTTCCATCTGTGCTTTTCCTTTTAATACTAAATTATTGTTAAAGTACAATAAATAAATAAATAAAAAATAAATAAATAAATAAGATTTAAAGAGCACAAATCTTATATAAAATACATTTATAACGAAATCCGAGATTGCATCTCACTCACACTTCAGAACTGGCATCTTAACATCAATGTAGAAAATGTATCCCTTCTAAATCGGTAAACGATACGTGGGCAAGTCTATTTATTACCAAAAACAAACATATACTATTGAATTTAGACGAAGAGCCGATCCCCTCCACACTGTTTAACTTTTTCCGCCAAAATTAGTTTTAATTTGTATTCGCGTACATTTATTGTTAATTACTTATTGTTGTATTCAATTGTTATATAAGATAATTTTTATTTTTATTGATCATGTACATATTTTTATTGTACCGTGTCTGCTCGTGTGGTGAAAATTATGATCTTAGTTGGATGGGTAAATAAGTACTTAGTTTGTTTGTATAGACTCTGTTAAAAATTTCTTTACAAAAATATTTTTGACCATGAATATTGTAATTTTCAAATTAGACGTGCTAAAGCGGCTTTAGATGATGGTATTTACCATCGAAATGCATTCCACATAAAAAATTCTAAATAATTAAATAAAAATTCAGTATTTTTATTTAATTTGTTTTAATTTAAAAATTTGTGAAACAAAAATTTGGTGGTTTTCAAGTTATTCACGTCGAAAAGTTTTCTGACTCAAAAAATGTATTAGAAATTACTAATACATTTAAGTTTTAATTCTATAGAGTTTTTGATTCTTGTTGGAATCGTATACATCTTTTGTCAGAAACTTAACAGGCTTCGGCATCACTATATTCCAAATCTATAATAATCCAATATACATTCGTGTAATTTTAATTAGATTCCTATACGTATACAAATTGAATTGCCATGAGATGAGACCCTCATGATTCAGGTAATTAAGCTCTATGTTTATAAAAATGATTCCCTCATGTTCTTCATAGACTTTACTTTCTTGCTCTACATTGTAGAAGAAGTTGGAGAAAAAACTCTCTCGATGAGACGTATATTTGCGGATGATCTTCTGGGTTGTTATTGAAATTTATTTGACATGCGTTCAAAGGCGGATTTTAAGAATGATACCTTTACCAACAATAATCGTTATAGATTCCATCGTACCATTAAACCATAACATCAGCGGCTATCATACCATCATTCTACCCCCTTAGGCCGGTACCTCCAATAATACACAATCAAAAGTTTACCAAATATGTGCCATTGTAGATTCTAGTTGCTTTTCAAACTTTTCAATTAGAGCTTGAGAATAAAATGTTAACTGTAAGACAAATTTTTATAGAAAGCTAGTTTAAACAGAAAGCCTATTTAAAACATTTTTATGAACTGTTTACGGACAATATACTGGAGCAAAAAAAATTTCAAAATTTTGTACAAATAAATTAACATAATGTGGTTCAATATTACAAATCAAAAATTAAATCGTGTACATGCTTCATTTACAACGAAAACGCACGTACAAATGAAATAAAATCTAATTTTTATAATTTATGCGTCGCGCTTATTTATACATAATCGTAAAAGAAAATTCTAATTATGTCGTGTAGACGTTTTAATTGTTTACAGAATTTCATGGTTTAATTGCATCGCATTAAAGTTAAGTGTATGGCGCGTATGTAAATCGCAATAAAATAAATAATATGTTTGGTTATCTCAGTAATAATAATATCAGAATTATTATTGTATAACATGTGCATTGTACATATTAAACATATGTTTACATGTAATCATGTATGTTCGAATACATGTATGTACATACATACGAGTACAATAAACGTATTATTATTTAAGATTAAAATTATTTTCAAGTATTACTTAAATAAAAACAAATTTTTTTGCTACAAACATAAGACACACATATTTTTCATTATTTAGGAGTTAAAAAAAATTAAGAATTCTTATAATAAATAAACAAACAAAAAATAAATCGATTTTTTTTTTCTAAAAATGTTTATTTTCTCGTATATATTATTAAAATGACAAAAACAGATCTGCTTCCTTAAATAATTAATTTTATTATTCCGTCAAAAAAAGTTGCAAAATAATTTTTTTTCTTTTGATTAAAAATTTGTGAGTACCAATGTTTTCTCTTCTTCGAAAATATAATGAAACACGTTCATACAAAATACCATCTAATATGCCTCAGTTTTTTGCTACATGGCGGAAAGATGATATTTTGCAAAATTGTTTGAAACGAACTCCAGCCGTTACGGATTTTTCATTACGGCGTCGATTATTTGGCATCCCGCGTACATTATTTAATTATATTGATCGAATTGAAAGAGTACAGAAGCAATTCATTATTTATTATCTTGATAAACTGAATTGGCTTTTTAATGTGGCTGAATAAAAAGAATTTGCACTCTATAGTTAGCGATGTAAATTTGCTAATTTGCAAGCTTTACCGAAAAGACGTAAAATTGCTTCTTCAACGTTCATTGCTGATGTTCTAAATGGTACGGTGGTTCCCAGAATTACTTTCTTTTTTAGATATTCATGTACCAGTGAACCTGTGTGGATCAGACATTTTATTTATTTGCCCACTTTTAAAACAGATTATGCATATAATGCTCCTATTACGGCTATTTGCAGAGCCTTCTAGAGTATAGAGCCATAATCATTATGACGTATTTTTTAGAAGCTTTTTTAGTGGTATAACTTTTCACTAATTTCCATAGGAATCCATAGTAAACATGGTGTTTTTTAGCTTCAAGTTTTTCATTGAAAAAAGCAAAAATGTTACAAAATTTTTATACAAAAGTGTTCTACATATCTTTAGCAACAATATACAGGAAGGGTTTATTGGTATTAAGTAAATATTAATTGCAGAAATATTAAAATTAAATTATTTCTAAAAAATATTTTTCGAACTTTCATTTTGAAAAATACATCAAAGTTGGCTCTGACGAATTAAAATAATACTTGCTACATTTATCTTTAGTTTTACTAGTGTACGTTAGATGTCTCAGATTTATACAGAAAAATACGAAAAAAAATTGTTTAATCACAAAATTATGACACGTTCTTAATATTTTGAGAATTTGTTTTGCTTTTTCTACAATTTTTGAACTTAAATTTCCCCCAAGTGGCGATTTTTGGTACGAGTTTTCAAAATGTTTACTGCCCACTGCCATCTATGTATATTGGCTTAATGCACACGATTTGTAGTAAGCTTTTATTTTTAATTTGACCAGAATGCTGTTGTTATGAACTTTTGTTTATATTTTGGTTTAAATAAACCAATTATTACCAGAAAATGAAAACGATTTTATATAAGTTGAAATTTAAACATTTATGAAAATATTTCAGAAATCATAATTAAGAATTTGCAACGTTTTCATTTACAAATTTGTCTTCGGAAAAAAAGTGATTTCCCATATGTTTTCTGTGTTTTACCATAGACATTCATACTAGATTTCTCATTTTATAGTAACTAAAGGAAAAAAACAAAAACTTCTGATAATTCCAATGTATCGTTGTGTTGTGTATTTTATAAGGCAATGATTTTAGAATGCGTTGCAAATATAATACGTATATGCAATACATCAATAACATTTGAATGGAAATTTTTTTTTTTTTTTTTGTGTTTTTAGTCAAATGAGATATCTATTATGAATGTCTATGGTTTTACTATGAAAATTTTGGTTTTTTCTTCGTTTCTAATTCCCTTATAAAAGCTTCGTTTTTTAGATTATGGCTTGTATAATCAAGGTTGCTTTGCTATTTGTCGGCAATTTAATGTTAATTTTAATGTAATCGATTTTCATTTGTCTAAATATCTTATAAAAAACCTAATTAAGAATAAGAACAAAAACTGTATTTAATATTTTACTCAAAAAAGATTTATCCTGTTAGTGATAATAATACAATTAAAAAAAAAAATTAAAATTACGGCATATATCAATATGGCATATACAGTCACTCACAAAAATTTGTATCCATTTAATAATTCAATTGTTGTATATGTCCTTTGTCTTCTAGCACCGCTCGCATCCTCGGAGGAACAGAATTCACTAAATTCATAGATGTGGTCGTGGCATAATCTATTTTATTCTAATACAGACCCACCCCCAAGTTTAATTATTGGTTTTACATTTTTTTGCTCAAACGCCGTATAAGCCTCCCATCCCATTTTCCGCTGGTCGTTTGACCCAGTAATCTTAAACATGTTGTCATCGGAAAATAAAACATTTGGCCAAAATCAAATACACCAAAATCCAATATCGTTGTCTTGGTAAATTTTGCAAATTCATTCCTTTTTTCATATTAACAGCAGATATAAAAGGTTTTTTTGCGCATAGTACTGAATGAATAGTAATCGCTGAAGATTCTTCCAGTTCATCAGCTATTTTGGAGCTACCTTTGGCTAGATTGGTTTTAACCATCCTTACAATTATCCTTTCGGTATGACAATTTAACTTCTGAGGACAGCCAGTTCGTAGTTTCCGTGCTGCATTTCAACATTCTTTGAAATTATTAACAATTCTTGGAATTGTAGTATGCGTTCTGTTAACCATCGCTCTAATTTCCCTGTATCATTTGCTATCTTTACATAATTTTACTATCAAATTTCGTAATTCTATTGACGTTGTAACGAAATCCTAAGATTTTGGTATCAGAATCATGAGCTTAGAAGTTTGCCACGTCCTCAGTAGGTAAAGCAAATAATAATCAGGGTGAATTTTTCGGCACATTCGGCCTCTCGATATTCGGCCTATCGGCCCTTCGACATTCAACCCTATTCCATTCATAGCAATGATCTAGCGAATTATATTCACTAAATCAATAAACTCAGGGAAAATCCACATTTCTGTGTGTTTTAGCCCACACTAATAATAGAAAGAAAAGTTTGTCTGTGTATTAAAATCAATAAGATTCTTGCGGCTTTTTATAGACAAAATAAATTAACAATAATGGCAATCACAATATTTTTCGACTTGTTAATCAGAAAAATGAAGAAGCCAATCATTTGTAATACAAACAACGAGAGTCAAATTAGTATGCATTTTGTAAGCAGTGATTTTTACTGTGTACACGTAACGCAAAAGTGGGCAGGGGTACCAAATTAAGGGGGTCTAGGTTTAAAAAGAGGGCAATTTGGAAGGGAAAGGAGACAAAGCCGTCGATGGAAGTTGAGTTTCTGGGCTATTTCTTATATAATAGCTAGTATGGGTATTTAGCGAAAACATAACGGGAAACCACGTTATATCACAGATAGGGCTTTTAGCAAGTATTTCACTACAAAGAAGTGGCAGTAGAAATTAGGGGCGATATTAAAGAAAAGTATGAGAACAGAGGTTGTAAATATAACTAATAAATCATCTTACCACTTCAATATTTATAATATAATAAATAGAGACAGTAAACTTAATTTGTTACAGTAACGTTACGTACGTTCTACGTAAGCCAAAAACTCCTAAGAATTTCTCTTGGACTGACGAATGTCAACAAGCATTTACGTCACTTAAGGCTGAACTTGCGAAAACAACACTGCTTGCACATCCACTGTGCGATTCAAAGCTTAGTTTAACTACTGTCGCATCTAACACTGCCGTTGGAGCAGTACTGCAACAGTATAACAATGAGTGTTGGGAGCCATTGGGATTTTTCTCTAAGAAACTTTCAGATGCAAAAAAGAAATATTCCGCATTTGATAGAGAATTACTCGCAATCTATCTGGCAGTGAAACACTTCAGATATTTTGTCGAAGGTTGGAATTTTACTATATTTACCGATCATAAACCTCTGACTAGAGCAATTCAGTCTAAAACTGAATGTAACCCGAGGCAAGCTCGCCACTTGGATTATATATATTAGTCAATTTACCACGGACACTCAGCATGTTCACGGACATGACAATGTTGTTGCAGATACACTCTCTCGCATAACAGACAATGAAACGGCCGCAGTCGAGACGCAATTCGACTTAAACAAAATTGCAATTTTACATAAAGCTGACCTAGAACTTCACAATTTATTTTTTGGTTCCGAATGTCACTCTGGTTCATCAATGAAACTGGCACTTTTTCAATTGCCTGGCCTCGAAATCATCTACGAAACATAAACTGGGCACTGCGTCGAACTATCTTCGATAGTTTACATAACATTTCGCATCCTGGTGTTCATGCTACTCGTAAATTGATTACTGCTCGATATTTCTGGCCTGGTATGAACAAAGACGTAAGCCAATGGGCTACTAAATGTACAAATGGACAATTCCAAATACCATCAGGTCGTTTTGAACATATCCATATAGACATAGTTGGACCACTTCCTCCATCTAATGGATATACTTATTTACACACCTGTGTCGATCGATTCACTCGCTGGCCCGAAGCACACTGCATGACCAATATGTCAGTTGCAACCATTGCCTTGACTTTTGTCAACAATTACGTTTCACGGTTCGGCGTGCCCCTTAATATCACAACTGATCAAGGAACGCAGTTTGAAAACTCCTTGGCTCACATCGGATTCGTAAAGCTACGTTAATGGCCAGAGGAAACACGGGGATCCGAGCAACAGTAAAAGAAGATCTGAAGTGCACCAGGTGAGTTTTTCGTCGAAAATCCCTTTTTACCTTTACCAACTAGCGACACAGTTATCGATTAACTTCTGGAAACAATGCAAAACCTTATTCCGAAATCAACTCGGCAAGCCAAACAAGATGACATTTTTGTTCCTAAGGCACTCGCCAACTGCGATTTTGTGCTCGTAAGGACAGATAAGGTTCGCACAGGCTTATGTACTCCCTATGAAGGTCCGTTTAAAGTTATTCACGCCTTCGGAAACAATTCTCCGTCTCAATTAATGGAAAAAATCAAACCATTTCAATTGATCGGCTCAAACCGGCTTACGCCATACTGTGTTCCACTGATGCAAAATCAGTTCATCGCTCGCATAAACATGTTCGTTTCGCTGCCGAATAAACTTTTCCTTAGGGAGGGGAACTCACTTGCGGCGGAGTTCTGTAGCGACTCACGCACCGATTTATAAAATTAATTATTTGTGTTTTATAAATCGATATACGTTCGCCACCACATACACATTGGGTTTGCGCATAAGATATCTCTTTGCGTAACTATTTGCATTTGCCACCTAGCGTAAATGAAATAGGCATAAAATATAATTGAACATTAAATTATATTTTGTGATATTTGCTCCATCTCGTTTTCACTAGCTGTCTCAAACTCTGTTTTGATTTGATATTATTCTGTTTTATTCCATCTCGCTTTCAATGCAACAACAACGAGTGACATACGATTCGTCTCGTATGTCAACATCAATTTTTCTTATAATAAATATGCCAACACCAATTTGTGATTGCAAAAAAACGAAACAATAAAAACAATCGATTGAAGAGTAAAAATTTTTCCATCGTCTCGGTTTTTGGATATACGCTTTTTGGTTTTCATCATGAAAACATTTCTTTTTATGTTAACGTTATAAATTTGTCGTCATATATTTTTCTATACCTAAAATTAAAGTAAAATAAACGCGGTGGTGAATGAGTAATTAAGAAACAAAAATTTATATAAATAAAATAACAAAACGAAGTTTAATTATTTTTAATAAATAGTGAAATATTTGTAATCAAAATTTGGTTTTTTATTTTGGGCAATTATCACTCCAAGCGATGCCATCATTGTAGTGCGCGAACGTAACATTTTCATCTGGTGTATATAATTTGCATCGCGCAATTGTAGTGAACCAAATTAATTTGTGCGGTGATATATATAAATACATCTACGGGAGTACCGTCGAATGTACGGCCTCCCGATATTTATGTTTATAAATTTAAAGGTATGATTGCTTAGATTGGTCGTTCGGCTTTATGCCTCACGCATAATATTATCGCAGTGACGTCATCAGGCGGCAAAGGAACTCGCGCGGCGAAGCTCTGATTTCGACCAATTGAAATGCTTAAACCAGTGTAGCGAGAGAATGGCTTATCCGATCGGAGATCTGATGGTGTCAATTTTTGCGTAAAAAACCGGTAGTGGATAATTTATGTTAAATTAAATTAATTAATCTCCACATACATTTTAATTAAAAATTCGAGCTACAAAATAGCGATTTATAGAGATTGAGAGCACTATAGCGAGAGAATGCCTCATCAGATCGAATCAATTCGAGTATTAATTTGTGCTTAATAATAATGTGGCAGATAATTTATTTTAAATTAAAATAATTAATCTCCACATGAATTTTAATTAAAATTACAAAGTACAAAACAGCGATTTACATTGATTGAGAGCACTGTAGCGAGAGAACCTCTCATCCGATCGGAGCAATTCTGGTGTTAATTTGTGCATACAGAAGCTGTGGTTAAAATAATTAATCTCCACATAAACTTTAATTAAAATTTAGATCTACAAAGTGGCGATTAAAAATGCTTGAAAGCACTGTAGCGAGAAAACCCCTCATCTGATCGGAGCAATTCTGGTGTCAATTTGTGCGTAAAGAATCTGTGGTAGATAATTTATTGTAATTTTCACATAAATTCTAATTAAAATTTAGATCTACAAAGTGACGATTTAGAATGCGAGAGAGCACTGTAAATGGAGAATGCCTCATCTGATAGGAGCAGATGAGGCATTCTCCCGGAGCCAGTACGTACCGCCATATATCAGTCTGGACTCCGATATACCTCTTGCGCTCTGAGGCGATTTCAACATCGATGTCATCGCTATAGCCGAATTCATGCGGTTTATCATGGACACCTTCGACCTAGACTGCAACACACTAGCCTCGACGACTTTGGGAGGCACTTGTCTGGATCACACATTCGTTAGGCACTTCACCGCCGAGACCCTGCGCTTCATATCGTAATTCTCGTACCATCGCCCAGTACTTAATCGTTTGCAAACAACCTCTGTACTCTCATTTCATGTTGCTAATAATTAATAATAAATAAATTTAATTTAACAAACCCATACATCGTGCTATTTCTCGCACCACTTATAAACGTTATCACGGAAAACACCTACGTCCGTGTAGAAGACACAGCCTACCCCGAATTTTTTTCTTATTTATTTTATTACAGATTTTAGTGTTGGCTAAGCTGTTTTTGTATGCGATGGGAGGGTAGTTGATAAAATTAATTTATATTTTACTTTCTTTTACGTAATTAAAATAAAATATAGTAATCATGAAAATTTTGGATCTTGCGATTTTTGGAAATTCATCTGTTTTGAGATCAACAAAATGGGTTTCGAAATGGTGTCTACTATCAGTCTGTCTGTGTCCTCTGTACAGTCCAGATGGTTTAACCAATCAAACTGCAACTTCATGTTTAAACATTTTTCATACATTTTGAGGTCCCTGCTCCCAGCTTCCGTGAACCAGAAATGGTTCAGAAATGATTTTGCAAATATCTCAAAAATATAGATACAATTTACAGAAAACATAGAAACATGATCCAAAAAGACTAAACGACCTTGGTTTTCAATTTCACAGTTTGGTTTTTACTTCTGAATTTGGAATAGCTGCAAAAATATCATCTACATAAATATTTTTCAAATTTTATTCAAGGAAATCAAAATCAAAAATAGAGTTTTTAAAAAATCTTTCAATATCAGTGATACGATTAAATTTTATTTTAGACGTAGACTAGTTTCGGAAAATTAGGAAAATATGTACTTGATGATGAGCAGTAATACTCAAAACTAATCTACGTCTAAAATAAAATTTAATCGTATCACAGATATTGAAAGATGATTTTTTAAAAACTCTGTTCAAACTCAAATTTGTGTTACTTTTACTTTTTATTTCATTCCAAAATTTTCCAATTAAATTTAAAACCAAAGATGAATCCACATTTGTAAACAAAGACACTACATCTAACGATACCAATGTTCAATTTGAAGGCAGAATAACATTTTCAATTTTATTTCTGAAATCTTCCGCGTTTTTTACAGATGAAAAATTGTTCCCCACAAAACAATTTAAAATATTTGACCAAAATTTTGATAAGTTATATAATGGCGAACCTACATAATGAATGATTGGTCTAACCGGACAACCAACCTTATGAACCTTTGGTAGACCATACATCCACGGAGTCGTACCATTATAATTTCTAAGTATCGTTCTATTAATTTTGCCTAAACGTTCCCAAGAAGTAATTATTAAATTTAGATTTGTTTGCATTGAAGAAATACCAACTTTCCGTATTTCAATATATGTACGTATTGTTATCTGATAAGAGTTCATTTAATTTTTCCAAATACTCTGTTTTCGGCATAAGTACCGTTGCATTGCCCTTATCAGCTTTGAAAACGTACACTTCTGGATTTTCGTTTAAAAACGTTTTCGCTTTGTGAACTTCACGAATTTGTTGCATTTCTTCAATGCGTAAAAATTGTTTGTTTCCAAAAATTATTTCCTGTTTTAAAATTTGTTATAATATAAACTAATCTATTCCGAATAATGTTATGGGTCGCTTCGTCCAAATTTGAAATATTACTCTCTAAATTTGCTATAATATTATTGTAAGGAACCAAATCTTAATTTTAGAATTTTCAAAGTATCCAAGGGAATTTCCAAATTTGTTAAATTGATTATCCATTTTTCTTCAACTGTTTTCACAGGACTGGAACTTATCTCAACCGTTTCACTTTAGACGAAATTAGGACGCACAGATGATTCGATAATTTCGGCCGCTGATATGCTTTTGTTTGATGTCTTCAAAAATTTTCTTATATCGAATTGTTGTAAATGCCAAAAAATCTTCAAAAATATTTTGTGGAAAGCTGTTCCTAATTTCTTCTCGTAATTTAATGTTGTATTTAAATAATTTATTCGTTGAAAAATTTTCTTAATTTCGTAGTTTATAATTGTTGAATGTCAAGCATCATTAGCCAATAAAATTGATGGCACACAAGAAAATGATGACTGATGAAAATATGAATAAGAAAATAGTTAAATACAATTTAGAACATAATTAAATAATATAACTTAGCTATAAAAATCGATATTCTATATGGAATAATCAGCTGGCCTTCACTTCCATATCAGCATAACCTATAAATGTGACTATCAAATTATTGGATATTGTTGAGGATTAAACCAATCTATTCGCGGTTAATTAATACTTACAATTAAGACGCATATAGATGAAATTAAGACTAAAAATGTTATAAATAAATTAATGTAACTAAAATTAAGTTAATATGTATTATAAAATAGCTTACCATTTGTTTTTTGTTTACATCAATATTTGACAGCTAAATTAAAAACATATATTTTTTGGTTGCAACCAGTATATACGCAACTCAATTTTAAGTAGTCACCCAGTAGAAATTGATTGCCCAAAACACGCAGTTCGGCTGGATAATTGGTGGAGGTTGTACTCCTATGCCAAAGCAACAATTATTTAATGTTAATCTTGATTTCAACATCGATAATACTCTTCAAAAATTCTGGCACTTAGAGGAAATGCCAGAGGATAATCAAACAAATCAGCAAGAACAACAATGTGAAGAATTGTAAATCTGCATACCGTGATGACCAAGGTAGATTCGTATAGTGAAACTGCCATTCCTTTCGAACCCACCCAGCACTTGGAGATTCATTAGCGCAAGCAACAATGCTAATCATAACCTCAAACAAGAATACATACAATTTATGGATGAATACCTCAATTTAGGCCACATGAAAGAGCTAGCTGGCGAAGATTTCACAATTCCATCAACACATAATTTTTATCTACCTCATCATCCCATAGTGAAAGAATCGAGTGTCTCAACTAAAGTACGCGTTGTATTCGATGGTTTCGCCTCATCCAGATCTTCGGTGTGTCTGAACAAAACATTGATGGTTGGTCCTACTGTGCAGCCTGACTTAACATCAACTATAATGCGGTTCCGATCCCACAAAATTGCCTTTACTTCGGACCTAGGAAAAATGTACCGTCAGTTAAAATTTCATCCAGAGTACGTTCACTATCAGCGAATACTCTGGAGAAAGTCCCATATCGAACAGTTAAAGCACTATAAGCTAACCACAGTAACATAAGGAACCGCATCAGCCGCATTTCTCGCTACTCGTGCATTGTTACAGCTATCTAAAAATGTTGAAACTACTCAGCCGAATATATCATCCATGATTGCTAATGATTTCTACATCGACGATGTCCTAAGTGGCGCCGACTCAATAAAAGATGCAATCAGATCAGTTCAAAACCTGCAACAAGTGTTAAAATCTGTTGGATTCACATTGCATAAATGGGCATCTAATTCTAAAGAGCTCCTCAGCAAAATAGAAACTAAAAATCCCATTGCTGCCATAGAGATGATGAAGAGCAGTAGCCAAAAGGTACTAGGGTTGCAATGGAACTGCGAAAAGGACCACTTCATTTAAACAACATGTCTCACAATGATCAGCAATTAACCAAAACGCCAATTTCTCTCAGAAGCGTCTCGCTTATTCGACCCGCTCGGATGGTTGTCCCTCATGACTATTATTTATTTATTTATTGTACTTTAACAATAATTGATATTTCAGCAGCTATGGCTACTTTCAATAGGATGGGACGATGAATTACCACCGGCAGTTATCGACACGTGGGCTAATATCAAACGGGATATAAAACAAGTCGAGCAGATCGAAATTCCACGGTACATCAAATTAAGTGAGCAGCATATCGAAGTTCATGGGTTTTGCGACGCCAGCAAAAATGCTTATGCGGCTGCAATTTATACACGAGTAAGAGAGTCGTCAGGCGAAGTTCGAGTACATCTAATAGCAGATAAGACAAAAGTGTCTCCAATTCGTCTCATAACTATTCCGAGATTAGAACTATTGGCAGCTCATTTATTGGCTAAATTGTCAATAGCAGTCATAAAGACATTAGAGATAGTCGATATTCCATCATATTCATGGACGGATTCTGAAATCGTCCTCCACTGGCTGTCTAAACATCCATCTTCATCGCCCACTTTTATTGCCAACAGGACATCGTAAATACATGAATGGTTGCCACAAACAAGATGGCATCATGTCAACACAAAATCTAATCCATGCGATTGCGCTTCATGCTGTCTTATGCCTACACAATTACTGCATCAATCACTTTGGTGGAAAGGACTAGATTGGCTATATCACGAGCAATCGGCGTGGCCAAAACAAAACATAAAACCTGTACCAAAAAATCCAGAATCAACGGAAAACGTAGTAATTCACTATCATTAAGCAGAATTGGAGGTCGATTTATTTACAACGCTCTTCGACAAAATATCTGAATATCGGACAATCAAGCATACTCTCGGATTGTGTATTCGATTCATTCATTCAGCACGAACACGCCGCATCAAAACCAGATCACGAGTTTCGAGCGTTGCAAATGTAGAAAATGCCCCGCAACTCACTTGCGATGAACTGCATTTAGCTGAACAATATCTTTGGAGGTGGGCACAAATGTCTGAATTCAAATAAGAAATTAATTTATTGAAAGCAGGCAGAACAATTCCAAACGGCAGCTTGTCCTCACTATCGCCATTCCTCGATGTGCAATCAATACTTCGTGTGGGAGGACGGCTTAAAAACGCTAGTTGTTTGGTCAATTTGAAGCATTAGATAATACTGCCTAAATCTCATCGTCTATGTCGTGCTATACTTACGACCATGCACAAATTATATCTACATCCCACCGCACCTGCTCTATTTCACCTATCGCGCCAAAAATATTGGATCATCGGTGGGAGAGTATTGGCCAAAAAGGTAACCAGCTCATGTAGAATATGTTTTAAATTAAAAGCTCAACCAAAATCACAGATGATGGGTGACTTACCGTCCATAAGAATTACGCCATCTCGGTGCTTTTCCAGGGTAGGCGTAGATTACGCTGGTCCAGTCCAAGTGAGTATCAAACGAAGCAGCGGAATTTCTTCGGTCAAAACATATGTGGCAGTATTTATTTGCAAGGTCACAAAAGCGATGCATTTGGAACCAGTAATGGACTTATCCACCCCTGCTTTTATCGCAGCATTGATTTGTTTATGACGTAATGCACCAACCGACATTTACTCCGATAATGGCACAAACTTTAAGGGTGCCCGAAATAAGCTAACTGAGATGAAGCAAGTACTACAAGAATCATTGCGTAACCATCAAATAGCGGAATATCTTGCCGAGCAGGGAACCAAATGGCATTTCATCCCACCAACCAGCCCATTTATGGGAGGACTTTGGGAGGCAGGTGTAAAGATGATGAAGCACCACCTGATAAGAGTCACTGAAAACGCAACGTTAAGCTGCGAGGAATTTTTAACTTTATTAGGCGAAATTGAAGCGATCCTAAATTCACGCCCATTGACTCCATTATCAATCGATCCAAACGACGAAATGCCACTAACACCTGCACACTTTCTACTCACGGGTCCGCTTCAATCATTAGCTGAAGAAAATTTACATGGCGTGCCAGAAAATCGGCTAAATCAATGGCAGAATATTCAAAAGCGAGTACAAGGTTATTGGCGACAATTCTCTAGAGAATACCTGCACACGCTTCAACAAAGGAGAAAGTGGCAGCAGCAACAAAAACATCGCAATCGGAGATCTGGCATACATTACAACCAACTCTTTATTCAACTCGGTCACTATTCACCTATCGGACATTCCTTATACTAAGCTATTAATGCATTTTGTGTAATTGTGAATTGTAAAAAAAATGGAAAACTAAAAATAAATAAAAATTCAGAGCTAAACCGATAGTCATATAAAGGCTGCGGTCGAATTCTCGGGTAAATCCGCAATCGGGTAAAATGCATTTACCTTTTTTTGCTGGAGAGTAAGGGAAACAAAACAAAGGTAAATCTTTTACGTTTAGATACTTTATTCTTTATTGTTATAAGAATTGAACGAGTAAAATTTTGGAAAAAATGCGTAATTTAACAGAAAACGAACATTAAAAATGTAAATTTACCGAAGTAAATGATTTACCCGAGAATTCGACCGCAGCCGTTGTATTTTTTTTGGATTATTTGGATTTTTATTAGAAAAACAAACTTTAAGAATTTTTCGACTTTGGATTTCCTGCTTATCCCAAACTAATTGAAAATATAAACCTATCTTCAACTAAATTAAAATTGTTCTCGTTAATTCCAAAAATGTTTTTCAGTTGCCTATTTTTCGGGAACACGTGAAATTTTCTGTAACGTATTAAAAAGCTCTTCTTATTTATTGATTTGGCCAATGCTAAATTTCGTCTTAAAAAATTCTTCATCAGTAGCACACCATTTCCATGACTCTCATTAATGGAGTTGCTGATAAATTCAATATGATTTTGTCGATGTGTATCTTTTTGGCATAAAGCCATGCTGACACTGCGGGATATATCGAGTGCTCAAAGATTTCAATTAGTTGTATATTACCAGTCCAAATAATTTAGGTATTGAAGATATTGATGTACTCCCTCTGTAACAACAAATATCATTGCAAATCAAATTGGTGTCACTCTGGTTATTTTCCTTTTCAGTGATGACGAAATCTTTCAAGACCACATCCATCTCCTAATACTTCTAGAGCTCGATGAGCTTTAGTATGGTTACGTTGTTTTCACCATTGTTTGGATTTTCATACTTATCAATGTCTTCCGGCTTATAAACTGATTAAAAAAACTCCGTAAACAAACCTGCTGGTCACAAGTTTTACTTTCCTTGAATGTCATACACATTGTTTTGGATCGTTTCTTATTTTTTCCTTAATAAGTAGCTTTCGAAATTTTGATTACACAGTGAGTTTCTATTTGCTTTCTTCTAAATAGAATTTGAGATTTTCTTTGTAAGCTTTGTCTTTTTTGTTCTTAAGATTGATACGTTTATCGTCGTATTTCTTCCATTTGGCCACAGCAGTAGGAGCAAATAGTTCAATTCCCTTTAATATAGTAGAATTTCGCCAGCCACGTTAAAACGGATAAAAGTGACTCAGCGGTGGGAGGCCTGTAGTTTTTCTTAATAAGCTAAAGAATAATTTTGTTAAAAGAGAGTGTAACTAAAGTATTCACATACCAGAATTTTATTTTCGTTTTTGGCTATATCATGTATATTTTGAACGAAATCGTTTTCATTTTTTTCTAATTAAATTTTTTATATGGTTTATGTACGAGTATTAATAAAAGTATCACATAAACAATAGATAAGAATACCACATTCTTATTTATGTATAACTAACTAATTGTTATTGAATTTTTTGTACTAATTTTTACTTAACGTATAAGATTATATAATATAATTTTATTGTAATTAAAAATTTGGAACATTAAACAGTTTTATGTTAAAATGAAGGGTTCAACAGCATCCTAAAATAATGTAAGATATTATCAGTGCTTCTAAAAAGAGTATTGTCAGGGAACAGGAAATTTTTTTTTCCTCCCCCCCATCCCACCTTGTCCATGAATTAGCCCTAGTCAAGTTCCTAACGTGTGATTATTTGTTTGAATGAAAAGTAGATACCGTAATGTAGCACGTGTTTCAACAATCTGATATTTGTTATTAATGGTAATGTGAATTGGAGTATATAACACGTACAAATTCAAGCCCATAAATAAGTGTGCACACACCGCATACATGCTGTAATACAAATATACAGAAAACATTGAAAAATCGATACCAGTACGCGCTGTTCTCTATAGGTATGAGGAATGTTTTATTAGGAAAGTAAAATTTTATTTTTCCGTCTTGTTTACACAAGATTTACGTGGGTAGTTCATTATTTTGTGCGTTCATAGGTACGATATTGTGTGTATAGTAAAACGAGGAAAATAAAAATTTATGTGGCGGATAAGGCAAAAGTTCTCTCTGTCTATTTAACAGTAATCATAATATAATAAGCAATAACAGTAACACTTTTAACAACGTTGAATATGTCATTCTTAAGCTAAATTTACTTTCCGGAACTTTTTTTTATGTCTCTTAATCATACCAATCACTTTAAGGTTATCATTAGCAGAAACAGGAGATTGAGAGGAGATAGAGGAGGAAGCATTACCCAAGCCTTTCTTAATCTGTAACGCACATATTGGTTTCAGTTGGGTTGACTGGCAGTATAAGGCAGTTTCGGCATCTATAGCGAGACTTTCAAATGACTGAACACCGATTGTATTTGGAACAGGAGCAAAATTTACTCCATTGCTCAGCATTTGAACCTCTACGCCACTGAAGCCGACGGAAGACAAGTGCTTAAAACGTGAATGGAATTGGAAACCAGACATACATACCACTATTACCTCTATGGTTACGAGGATAAGCCTTATCTCGCAACACATTCACGGTTATGAATCCATATGCCCCAATTCTTTATGGTTTACCTAAAATCCATAAAGAAGGCATTCCGATTAGACCATTAGTAGCTGATATTTGAAACTTGTATTAAACAAAATTATTTTTGCTCTGATAATAAATATTTCATATTTACTGATGGTCTACCGATGGGCTCCCCTCTGTCATCTTTGTTAGCAGAAATTTTCATGAATTTCTTCGAACAAACGATTGTATCAAGCAACAATCCTTATTTCCGTCATGTAATCTTTTGGTACAGATATGTTGATGACATACTATGTCTATGGAATGGAACTGATAGGCTATTAACCTCTTTTCTCACTTGATTAAATTCTCAATATCCCACCATTAATTTTACGGTAGAAAAAGAAGAAAACAAATCTACTAACTTTTTAGATATAACAATAACCAGAATTAATTCTTCACTAGAGTTCAAAATGTATCGAAAACCCACGTATACAGACGCCATTATACATAACTCTTCAAACCATCCCCATACTATTAAAATGTCAGCTTTCCACTCATTCTTAGATAGATTAATAAACATTCCTTTGACCAAATCCAATTATAACACAGAGCTTGATATAATTTTAGAAATAGCAGCGAATAACGGTCATGCAGCTAAGACTATATTAAAGCTATTAAACAGAAAACTGAAACATAAAGCTTTAGCTAACATTTGTCCACCTGATAGCCCAATGCCGAAAAATTGGCGCCGCTTAGAGTATATAGGAAAAACTAGCCAACGGATTAGTAACATCGTGATACAATATACAGATATTAGCTTTGCTTTTTATAACAATAATACAATTAAGAAAATGATTTTTAACAACAAACCAAGAATTGATCGCCTTTCTAAGTCTGGCGTTTATAAGATCAATTGCTATGATTGTAGTTCCTCTTATATCGGACAGACTGGGCGCAATTTTGAAGTTAGAGTTAAAGAACATTTATCTGGTAGCCATGAATCATCCCTTTATAATCATTTAACGTTAGAAAATCACACATCCAGTTTAAACAATTTAGAAATATTACATGTACAACCAAAAAGCAGACGTTTAGACAACTTAGAATCTTACGAAATCCGAAAAGCAATATTTCTTAACCAAAATATCCTCAACGAACAGAGAAAAATCCGTTTCTCACCAATTACTGACCCCGCACTGTTTTATTCTCATACTCATACCATCCTATAAAATAACTAATACATCGGGTTATAATAAAATAAAGAAAAAAAAACAACAAAAAATTTTGTTATTCGGCCGTTGACTAATCAATAATCATATAACTGTGTTTAACTCATATAACTCTTAACCCTCTTTTAATTTTTAATGTTATTGCTCTCACCATTTTTATTGTTTACCACTCCCACATTTTTTATTTGTGTACTTTTGTTTCATTTTTTGCTTTTTCCAACTATTGATATATACATAAATAACTACATTTTTTTTTTTACAGTTTAGTAAATACTCCTGATGATGGCCTAACAAGCCGAAATCGATCGAGTGATTTTTTAAACCTTTTGTAATTTTGCGAAATATTTAACAAGTGTTTTTAAAAAATTTAAAAATTGTGTGTAGCTTGTTTTACGTTAACGATCTCTAATATTTTGCAACCAATAGTTAATAATATGTATTAAAATCCTTGAAACAGAAGGAATTTTGGTAGAAGATATTGGCATGTTGCGTGATACTATTGCCTCCCTTTCTCACAATAATCTCGCAGCAAATGATATATTAGGATTTACTAAATCTTTTTAGTCTCAATATTCTTGCCGAGTTTGTACTATGCATAAAGAAATCACTAAAACTTCAATCAGAGAAAATGAAAACCTTTTAAAAAACCTGACTGTTATAATATATTATCAGAACAGCCACCAAATAAAAAAGTTAAACTAGCTGAAACACAAGGGATTTGGCGAGTATCTGCTTTAAATGATTTAAGTTATTTTAACACAATTAAAAATAGCAGCGTTGATTTTATGCATGATGGGTTAGAGGGGTTTGTTGCGCTTATTTTAAAATATATGACAGAATTTTTTCTAAAAAAAAATATTTATTGATGTAATAAAGCTAAATGATTCTATTTCTGCATATGATTTTGGTTATAGCGAGAGGAAAAATAAACCATCAAACATTAATATAGAAAAAAGTAATTTAGGACAGAATGCCATACAAATTCTATGTTTAATAATACATTTTCCTGTTATATTTGCTCGATATTATAAAACAGATTTTAGTGAACAGTGGGGCGGAATATCCACCGTTTTAAAAATATTAAAAATAATATTTTCTTATGAAATTCACAAAATAGACATTGTAAATTTCGAAAATTTAATTGAATCTCATTTGAAAATAATTATTGATGTCTTTAAAAAAAAGTTAACCCCAAAACAGCATTTATTAACCCATTATCCTAATATATAAGAAAAATGGGACCTATAATTTTTTGTGTGGGCCAAGCGCTATGAAGCTAAACATAGATACTTTACAAGGCTCAAAATGCAAAACTATATAGTTTGTATATACATAAATGTTTGCAAAGCACTTTCAGAACGACATCAAGAGATGATGGCTAATATGTGGCTTAATCACGCAGAAAAAAAATATAGTTGATGCAATAATATTTGAAGAGCATAATGTAATGATTGGGTTTTTTATTGCTTCCATCATGAAAATAAATATATATTGGTTGTAGTAACAATCAATACATTTTCTGTTGGAGAGAACATTATATGTTGGTCGGCACCATGTTGTTGATGGGGAACTTTTATTGCAGAGAACATTATATGTTGGTTGCTATCATGTAGTTCTTGAGTTGCTTTTGTTGCAGAGAACATTATTTGTTCATTGCTATCATGTTGTGCTGAGGAACTCTTTTTCCAAAGAACATTATATGTTGGTTGCTATCATGTTGTTCTTGAGTTACTTTTGTTCCATAGAGAACATTATTTGTTCGATACTACCATTTTATTCTTAGGAGTATTATTGTAACAAACGTTGTATGTTAGTCACTACAGTGTAGTTTGTCACCCAATTTTGTTGCAGGAAATATTATATACAAGATGCTATCCTATTCTCAGCGCACAACTTTCTTAATTTTAATATGATTGCACCAAAAATCATTGTTTTATAAATAATAATCGAAATAATACATATGTATGTTTAATGAATAATTTTATTCAATAATATTAAAATAATACAGTACCCGCATATACAATAATTTTTCATAAGTGGACATAACTAAATCTTAATGAATAGTAAAAACTAACCTATAAATTCTAATAAATGAATAAAATCAGTTATTATAAATCTGCTACATTATTACGTATTACTAATTAACAATATTTGAATTAATTTAAAAATTTAAATTATTTTTCGTTACACAAATGTACCCAATATAATTGGATCCTAATGAGTCCACCTTCACAAAAGAGAAATAGTTCTCGTATTCAATCCGAAAAGTATGAAAATGTGAATCAATTCCGTGATTTAAAAGTCTTTGAAGACATAAGTAGTACGAACGATCTATTGAACAAATGTGCCTGATTAAACCAAATAATGGAATATCATCTTCGTATTCACCAACATGTACAACCATACCGGGTTTAAATAGGATATTTTCGTATTGGAGATAAGAAACAGTATAAGTTGAAAGAGCTGAAACAATACCATATTTTTGTAGAGGGCTGTTCATATTATGATAAATTGTTGCAGGGCCTGATTTAACTCTCGCGTCTATAATATCGTTGTAGTTTATGAACAAATCTAGAAGCTGTATTTGGTACTTAATAAAAAGTGTTCTAAATATATTAATTTTATTGTTAGAGCTGTTGCTTATATTCTTCAAAACTTTATGTACCGATTAAAATCGCATTGAGGAGATATGTTTCAAAGGACCAATTTTGCTCATAATGTTTGCGTAGTGTTGCATATTATGAAATTTGGGTTTTAGTGTACTTTTTGTAAGTTTTTAGTATAAACGATTATGTTCACACACCAATTCTTGTAAATGTTCGACTATTCCATCTTGCATAGAATCTGATTCACAACAAATATAAACTATCTGCCTTAAAAGTATGTATAATGACCATTCTTCACATTCAAGAACTAAATCACCAATCATCAATGAGATACACTTGAAAAAAACTAACATCTCAGAAGCCGACAGCTTCAATTTAGATTTTTTTAGTGAATCTGAGTTTAATATAGGAGGTTTGTTTCTGCTGTATATAGGACCGTAGTTAAAAGTGAGCATTCCGTAATTCAATTGCTCTAATGAAAAGAATTTATAGTCATTTATAAAACGATTTAGAATAAATATTAATACGTAATGGCAAACCCCTTCCAATAGGTCATGCATGACATCTACGCAATAATTTTGTGTTACGTGAAAATTAATAATACGGTTCCAAACCGAATTTTCTTTCACGCCAGTAACCTTAAAATCATTTATTGCAAGATCATCGTTATAATTCTCATGATTTCGCATCATTTTATCATTTTCATTTTCGTAGTTTGCAAATAATTAAGCTCTGCGATAAATCCTGAAAATACGCTAGTATTTCCGAATTTTTTTCTATCCTCAGAAAATAATAACATTGCCACAAATATATGGGAAAGTTTAGACTGTAGATACTCGGGAATACAAGGAATTTTTATATAGACCCCGCCAATTTTCTGTGACCCAGCATGTGATCCTAGAACATTATCAGGCTCAAATTCATCAAAATAAACTAATATAGGCAAATATAATACACTATTGTCAAAGCATTGTGAAAATTATTCATCTTTTTTGTTCTTCCAGAGTGCACTTTGAATTAAATTATAAGTTTCAGCTCGATCACGAGTTTTTAAGGAAATAATGTAGGATATGGTTTCAAGCAAAAAGCTCGTTTTTTGAAAAAGAACACCAAACATTTCTCGCAAAGGCATCAAAGCCACGGCAAAATCCAAACTTTTGAGGATAGTTTGTCCATCCGAACTAAGAACTTCTTGAACTTCCTTATGTATGGAAATAAATTGGAGTTCTACAAAAAATTGTGTTTTCTTAAGTTCTTTAAAAAATTTATATTCGTCGGATGTCACATTAGAATCGTTTAATTTATTTTTCAAAATCAATAAATATTTTCTATAACAATTTACAATGCTTTTGATAATCTCGTGACTCTTATTTCGAGGAATGGAATCGTTACAATAAGTTCTTAAAATTTGCTTCAACAAATCTAAACGAATATCTGGAAGTGATAACTGTTGAACAATATCCGCGTTACTAGTGCTAGGACGGACATCATTGTTTTCAATATTAGAACTTAGCTCTGCGTTGCTGCAATTGGCAACAGCGGCTCTAGTTAAATTTGAGTATTCACTTTCAATATTTCTATAATGAGTTTTCAAATGAAATCTATAGGAATCAAGTAGACTATATTTTCGCGAGCACCTACGGTAGCAGCACGACACCGAAGTTTGGTTTGGATGATAATTCCTTATGCGGCTAATCAACTCATTGATAGTCAGGAATAATTCAGAACAACTAAAGCAATTTATTGAATCCATTTCGGTAATGTATCTAACAGTTATATCTTAAAGACATTTTGTTTCAAATCAGCAAAATATCAATTAAAACAAGACTAAGGATAATATTTAGCGGTAATCAAACAAATAAATAAATTCATAATTCTAAAATTCGTACTTAAGGAGAACACATACAAAATTATTTTCAGTAACCTACGATTCTATCGTAATTAAAAATATGCTAAAATTAAATATGTTTATACTTAATGAAAAAATGCAAGTATTATCCTATTTTGCAGATTGTAGATCGTTGATCAGCGTGTTGATGGAAGGTATTATTGTGTCCCAAGGCGTATTTATTTTAAAAACCAGCTTTTGGATAAACATCCAAACATGAGCACAACGACTGGGATATTTGATGTTCATTCCCATAAAGCAGTGAAAACAAACTTCAATTGCCTTTAGTGGATTCTCAAACTTTAATCTGTGGCCGGATATATCAACATATGCTAGACAAACGGTTTTGTGAGAATCACCGATGAGATATATTTTAGGCTGGCTTTCAATTTTCAACCGTTTTATTTCTTCTCTTGTTTCGTCGTCCGCTTCAAGAATATTCTATAATAAAAAACAATGATTAATTATGAAAAATTGGTGATGAAGTTGAGTTTTTTATTACCTGGCAATATTGAATAAAAGATCTTTGCACTTCAAGTTTACTCGATCGTCTAGAGCTCGGTAAAAGGTAGGGAATTATCATAAGCGTCAAAGCAAGTTTTGAGTCTGAAATATAATTATAATAATTACAATTATTAATTCATTATTAAAAAAACTCGTTCATTTCAATTAACCTTCGTCTTCCGCGCTCTCAATATTTGCTAATATTTCTTTAACGCATTTATCTTTCAATTTTTCTGCCTTTGTAATAACTTGACAATAGAACGATTTCCAATCACTAATGGATCTAGATGAGGGATATAAAATTTTAAAATCAATTTCAAACTGATAAATAGAGGACATTGTAGTTTAAAAAATTTAGTTAATATTTAATTTTGACGACTTACCAGCTCGTGACTTTTTTCATTCATTTATTTATTTATTTATTTATTTATTGTACTTTAACAATAATTTAGTATTAAAAGGAAAAGCACAGATGGAAACAGAGTAAACGGAACAAAAGAACAAAAATAAAATGATGAAGCTGCTTCCATTAGGCAGAAAAACCTTTTAAATTTTTCAAACAATTTCCATCTCATGCATACACATTCTATTTTGAGCAATAGCTCATTTACAATAAAATGTACAGCAAGAGGTGAAATAATATTAAAAATTAACAATAATAACAATAACAATAATATTAAAAATAAATTTAGAAAACTACGTATTGCCCATCAATCACGCCACTCCAAAAATTTTGACTTAAATAATTTGGCCGATCCTAAACTCTTAATTTCCAATGGAATTGAATTCCAAAGAGAAACTCCCCTAACGTAAAAGGATTTGTTTAGCGACCTACAACTATTTTTGGCCGGAATCAGGCGGAAGTTTGAGGAATGAGACCTGCTAAAAAGTAACTTCCTATAAAGATAACAAGGCTTCTTAGCATTGAGAAGTTTAAAAATAAAAAGACAAACGCGAAATTCGTAAAAGGTAGATAAACTACATCCTAAAACAAGGCTAGAGTAGGCAGAAATATGATCGAATTTCCTAATACCAAAAATAAACCTAGTACATGCATTGAAACATCTTTGGAGAACGTTCATATTTTCCTAAAGCATACCGAATAAAACTACATCACCATAAATAAAATGAGGAAGGAGATAAGACAAAAACATTTTTTTCCTAAACTGACTATCAGAAAATCCTACTACTTTATACAAACAACTAAGCATACCAAAGACCCTCTTACTAATACTAACTAAATGGTCACCCCAAGAAAGAGTTTTATTAATAACTAAGCCTAAATCTCTAACAGTATTTGAATACCTAATTAGCGAACCCTGCAGAAAAATACCAGGAAAGGACGAGGTGTCTAACGATTTTTTATAAATTATGATCGACTGAGATTTATTCGCATTTAAAACAAGCCTATTAGAGACCGACCAACTAGCGATATTACTTAAGTCTTCATTTATCAGAGAAATATTCCTATCAATAGAACCCTGATCTAAACGACTATTTTTATAAATTTGGACGTCATCAGCGAAAATGTGAAATGAACAATGGTGAATAGAGGATTCTATGCCATTAATGTACATAGAAAACAATAGAGGACCCAGCACTGAACCCTGAGGAACGCCGGAAATTACAGGAAGGAAATCAGACAAAGAATTGTCGAAAAAAACTGCCTGAGAACGATTAGAAAGATAGTTAAAAATTAGTCTAGCAGCGGAAACCGAAAATCTAAACTGAGATAAGAGTTTGTTAAAAAGAATTCTGTGATTAATAGAATCAAAGGCCTTAGAAAAATCTAACAAAGTTAAAGAAGTCAATTCCCTATTATTCATATTACGCCTAATATCATCACATACATTTAATAACGCAGTAGAAGTGCTATGAAATTTTCTAAACCCAGATTGGAAGAAACTAATTAAACTATTGCTATTTAGATGCGATTGAATTTGAGTTTTAACAACTATCTCGAAAGCTTTAGAGAGAGAACTTAAAATGCTAATTGGCCTCAAATGGGATAGCTCTGAAGGATTACTAATCTTTGGGATGGGTATGATTTTACTTAGCTTCCACTGATCTGGATAGGAAGAGGATGTGAGAATAAAATTAAAAATATGTAACAAATATTTTGAGACGAAAGGGAAAACTCGCTTAACGAATTTTAAATTGACGTTATCCAGACCAGAAGATTCCGACTTAACATTCCAAATGGCAGACTGTAAATCCTCGAGAGAAATATTTGAAAACGAAAACGAATTAGAGGACGCATTAGAGAACAAATCGACGGTACTACTGCCCGAGTTCAAACTAGAGCAAAAATAACTATTAATATCATTGGGCTTAAACACCCCACTAGAACTACTCTTGCATCTGCCTAGGCCTAAATTACGAACATTACGCCAAAAAACCTTGGGAGGAAGGGAGGGGTCTAACTTGTCCTTAAAATAATTACGTTTAGCAATCCGAATTAACCCTACAACTCTATTACGAGCCTGCTTATAATCTAAATGAGACTGACTACTAGGATACCTTTTCCATAAACGATATTTACTAACTCTAATACTTATGGCATTCGAAACTTCATGAGACAACCAAGGCGGAGATTTTGCTTTGAAAGTAACCTTTTTAAGCGGAACGCAACTATCAAAGACCAAACTAATATACGAGTTGAAAAATTCTACTTGGGTAGTTGACGAACTAAGGCAAAAAATATCCTCCCAAGGAACCGAGTTACAAACTAAGTAAAGGCGGGAATTATCTATACTAGCAAAATCTCTAAAGCTAAAACTGTTAGGCTTAGGTGGAGAGTAACAATTCACAGAAAAAACTAAAAGATCATGATGGGATCCCATACCGAGAGACAACTGATTGAAAAAACAAATAGAGTTATCAGTAAAAGAGATGATATGGTCAATTAGGGAATAAGAGGCACCGCTAGCGGTTGGACAACAAAACGTCGGCGCCACAGTGTTGTGGACGGATAAATTAAGACTATTTAAAAGATTCAAATAATCACGAGGGAAGCCGGAATTTTGGAGTATATCGAAATTGAAGTCACCTGATATATATATTTCATCGAATCTACAGGAGAAATAACTAAACAAACTTTCTAAGTCTACAAGGGATTTTTTAAATTGGGCATACGACCTCTTACTAGTTTTTGGAGGGTTATAGACGGTACCGAATAAGATTTTACGACCACTAATGAAAACGTTGACAAATAAAAACTCTAAATCCGATACTAATGATTCCGAAATAGAAGAAGGTATGGTAACTAATCTAGCCTTAATATGATCACCTACAAACATACATAAACCACCATAATTAAGGGGAGGTACCGTCCTATCTTTCCTAAATATATTAAAACCTTTGATGGCAAAAGCTGAATTAGGGATATTTGGATTTATAAAGGTCTCAGAGAAACAAAGTATGTCCACTGGAGCGCCATTAAAAATGTGACGAATCTCGTCAATATTTGGGACTAGACTTTGGACATTCAAACTAACTACATTCAATAACGACCTATCAACTAACATGGATTTTAGAACTATATTGGGATAACTAAGCGACATAATCAAACTCAAAATCAAAATTTGGCGTACACACGACGTGGGCGTGATTGATACGCAATACTTACAAATAAAATTAAATAAATTTTGCTTCGTCCAGTTTCAAAATAAGCCCCAATCAATGGTAATCTAAAACGAGAAGAAACAAAAAAAAAACGATCCAAAGTAACAAGTGCTAAGAAATAGTAAACAAAGGAACAATACTTAACCGTAAGCCCCAATTTTTGCCCCAAAAATCGATAATTTTTTTTTCTTCCGAAGACAAAAAAAAAAAAAAAAAAAAACGCGACACTTCTGACTAAGGCTACGTAAACCTTCGAAAGAACCGCATATTTTTCAAAACATTCCAGGGTTGTAAAGTTTTGATTTTCAAGCTCTTTATGCCTGAAGACATGTGTACTTTTCCACTTTGCTAATATTATTTGCCATTCGGCAGATCCTGATTGCAAAATTTGAAGATCAGTTGTAATATTTGTCTCTTCATTAGCTGTTGTATGTTCTGGTATGTTTAAGTTTCCTTGATTTACACTTGCAACTTTTGGAGAAACCATTATTATAATTTGACTTTATTTTTGCTATAAACTTTGCTAAACTATATTTATATTACTTACTTTGATTGTCCTGTGATTTTGATTTAATTCTTCTATTTATTACTCCTGCTGCACTGAGACGAGATCGGTAGTTATTGTAAGCATCGTATAATTTCCCTTTAGCTAGATGCCCTCTTCGAAAAGGAACATAGTACGTTTCTTTTACTTCAAAAGGAAAAATATCGACTATTGACTGCGCTAACTGTAAAAAATCGTCTCTTGTGAGTTTGAAAATAGGATAAACATAATAAAACAGTTAACAAATTAATGAATAAAATGCAAAACATAGCAATTAGCAAAGAAATTTTAAAGATACATACATACTAATTTATGTTTTCATTTTTTTTTTTGATTTTATGAAATATAAAATTAAACAATTGTATGTTTTGAGTCGGCGTAAACAAACTTACATTTTTGATTTATTTTGCTTCAGCACGTGGCATATAACAGCTTTTGCAATATTTATGCGCTCGCGATTCTCCAAGGTCCCATTTTGGTATGATGTTAACGATAAATGGACGTCATCTATATTTCTTATATCCTAATATAATTGAAAAATATTTTTATTTCACCAGAATTTTAAATAATTGAAAACAATGATTTACTTCAGTCGTAGGCAATTGTTGTAAAATATTGGTTTGTATAAATATAGCGTTTTCATCTCTAAAGTTGATAAATTCAGTTTCACTAAGGCAGGATATCGTGCGAACTATGGGTTCCGTTATAATAGTCTGGGAATCTAACGCAATCGACGCAGGCTCGTTTAAATCAACTTCCGATTCAGTCGGGGTTAATACTGAAAGCGCTGTTTGACCTACCGAAAAAGCTTTTTAATGTGTTTTTTTATATACATACATATATTATATTCAATTTTTACTTGATAATTTAATGTCCAAAACAAAGTCTGGTGAAGCAATAAACTGTACAATAAAATCCGAAAAATCTCTTGCTTTACAACAAAGTCCTGAGAGTACACTGCAATTTCTGATTCGGCTTCCAAATTGTAGGTTTTCCTAACTGAAAATTGTAAATCATATAAAGTTTCATAATTTCCACCGTCTTTCACAATAAAGTGAAATTTTCATTAGTGTAAAGTTTTTTTTTTTTTAATAATACAATCATACCTGCTTCTACAAATAAATTAAAATCATCTACACCATTAAAAGTTACACCAACAATATCCTTAGTGTTTGCAAAGGTAGTTTTAATCAGTTTAAAAGCTTTCATTTTACTAAGCAAGCCCAACAATTTAATATTTAAGAAAAAAATACTGTAATAATAATACCTTCATAAACAAGTTTGGACAATCATAAAATCGTTACTATAAATATAACGTGATCGTTCAAATGTGTTGTAGAACTGTCGATGACATTTCTTGAAAATGTGTTGAACAACTGTACATACACTAATACTTGTAATATTATCGTATTAATTTTGCATGTTAATTAAAATAAATTAGAAAAACAAATGCAGGGGTTTTTGACTAACTGTTTTTAATTATTATAAAAAGGAAAAATGAATCACGATAAATTTAAGGTTTTAAGTAATACTGAAATGTGTATGTATATCATTCAAGTGAAGTTTGATATTTTCCTATATGAGGGCGCAATGCACATATTATATTGTTACAACAATGACATTGTTGGTACAATCATAAATATGATCCTCCTGAATATATAACTCATAGACATGATTGGAAGAACGATTAACATATTTGATAAAATTATAATATGGTTAATTGGAGTTCGTTCTAGTCTATCCACGCTGAAACGCATGAAAATGTGATGTAATTAATACATCAAGGAACTATAACTGTATACGCGTAAATCCACTAAATCCACATACACACACTCATATCTAAATTAGTTTACTTACTTTACTTCCATATATGGATATTGTATATCCATGCGGCCGCAAAGATGTTCTAACACTTTCTTACACTAATTTGTAGGTACAATTCTAAATAAAGTGTACATATTTAAATGCGTTGTTTATTATGATAATCTACACTACACATTTAACTAACAATTAATTATATCACTTTTCTGTTATTTTTTCTACACTAACAATATTTGTTAAAAGCAAAATTTAAGTGGTTCTATGACTGGACTCAAAAAACTCTTATGTAACAATGATAATATGTAATTACATTTCGTTTCCTCAACTCAGTTTATTAAACATTTACTATAAGCTGGTAGCGAACATATTATTTTGGATCACTAAACATATTTTTCTTGCGGCAAATTAGAGTTGCAGGAAAAGTCTTACAAACAACTTTAACATCACAGAAACCATAAACAAGCACCAAGTGGTTGCAACAATAATAAACGTTGTTTGATTACATTATTGTCACAGTCATTTTAGCTTTGTAGCAACTAATAGTTGTAGTAATAATATTAGAACAAAAATTTAAGCAATAATATGATTTCTAAAGTTATTTAATGTTCACTATTATCATTTAGAAAACTACAGAATTGTTGTAATTACTAACTATTTTTACAGTAAAGATACTATTATATTAAGGAACAAACCTTTTTCGCTGTGATCATTCTGCAACCATATCTTTTCTCTGCGTGATAGAGGGATTTTGCCCGCTTCATTATGAAGTTTCGCCATCATTTTTTTTTTTGAACGGATAGTGAGTGATTAATTCATTGATCCTACATTAACCAGCCGTGATTTTTTCATCACCCGCCGGGGATCGAACCCGGGATCTCCGGAGCTTAAAGCAAGCATGCTAACCAATCTGCCACACTGTGTGTGTTGCTCTGTCAAATTATAGTTAGTTCCATTTTTACTCATCATATTCCAGAACTTTATCCAAAAACCATTTGAATAATCCTCGTTAAATATTCGATATCGAATTGTAGGGTGCGACATCTATAATTAAGCACTTAACGAAATATGTATTTTGGTTTATATAATGAATTAATTTTTTAAGTTTTTTTTTTACTTCAGTCGTCTTCCGGTTGTATGTCAAAGAAGATAAAATCAGTTTCTGTATTTTTTGTGAAAATAATAAAAATAAAAATCTTCGAAAATACATACTTTTCTTCTTCTTCGCTGGCGCTACATCCCATAGAGGGATTTGGCCGCTTCATTTTGAAGTTTCGTAATCATTTTGTTAATGGATAATGAGTGATTAATTCATTGATCCTACCCCTTGACCAGCCGTGATTTTTTCATCACCCGCCGGGAATCGAACCCGGGACCTCCGGAGCTTAAAAGCAAGCATGCTAACCACTGTGCCACCGGGGCGGAAATACATACAGTCCATTTAAATAAATAGTTTTTTGTAAAACATTTAACCAGCGTATTATTTATATTTCTTCGAATCAAAAACATTTGGTCCTCACGACCCGGATTTCTTCGAAAGTAAATTAAAAAGGAAAATTATAAAACAAAAAAAACGTGTTTGATGCGTAGTAAGTGTAACAAGTTTTTGTATGAATCATCGACGTCGCCATTACATACATTATTATAATTTTCTTCGGTGTCTGTACAATTAGTATATGTACAAGATCAAATAAAAATTAAATTTCTTCGAAATAAAATTTCCATCTATTATTGCGAAATAGAAAGGAACAAAAATACAAAAATAATAAAAAAAATTTCGTGAAAATAAAATTTCTTCGTACTCAATAAAAAAAAATAATATCAGCAGTTAACTGTTTTAAATCAAGTTGGACATTACGTCACGGGCATCCGCTCTCATTGATTACAATTATATATCATTTGTTCGATTATATTATCATCAAACATATTGTCATCGAAGAATAATCATAAGTAAATGGTCATCAATCGCTGTAATAGTCATCAATTGCGGCTATTATCATCATCAATCTTGATATTGTCATCAATCGCTGTAATAGTCATCGTTATATTAGCATTTTGTCATCGGTTGCTGCATTGTCATTAATATTTTACATTGCAATATAAATCTAAGGCGTAGAGTCATCACCAGTTTCATCGAGCTATATAGTAAAACACACATCAAAGCAGACAACTAAAATTCATCAAAAGTTAAAGGTAAAGGTTGTTAAGTGTTACAATTATTATTAAGTTTAGTATTTTTAATTATATTTTGGGTAAATATCAAAATGTCGGACAGTGAAGCCGATGTCTCAGTTATCGAAACTAAAATTCAAAATTTAAAGAAAAGTCGAGGTGGTTACAAAGGGAGAGTAACGTATTTTAAGAACAAATTAGCCAAGAATGAATTAACTTCGATCGGTGAATTGCAGTCGACATTGCATAGAATTCGTATTACGTATGATAAATTTGATGAAGTTCAGAGTAGATTGGAGAATGTCGATCCCACTGAAACGGAGTCGACAGATAGGTATGATTTTGAAGAGGAATATGGTCACTTAGAATCGGCAATATTAGATAAAATTGATACGTTAGAGATTAACAAGAAAATAGAATTTAGTGAATCAAATTTAAAGTTAAAATTCGATTAAGTTAATTTAGTGAAAGATAACGTAATAGAAACTTCGGTGGCTATAAAACTGCCACAAATTACACTTCCAAAATTTGATGGAACGGAATTAGCTTGGCTAAGCTTTCGTGATATTTTTTGTGATTTAATCCATTCAAACAAGTCAATCAGTGCAATCACTAAATTTCACTACTTAATTTCATCATTGAGAGTTGGTAAAGCATTTCATTTGATAGAAGGTTTACCTATCACTAGTGATAATTATGAATTGGCATGGACAACCATTTTTAATCATTATAATAATGAAATTTCAATTCAAAAGTTACATTTAAAAAATTTATACGATGTAAAAAAGCCCATTGAAAATTCATCGAGTTCTTTACAATATTTCGTCGAGTCTATTGAAAAGCATTATAATGCACTTAAATCATTAAACGTTCAGGTACAGGGCTGGAATTTGATATTGATTCACCATTTGATGGAGAAGCTGGATTCATTATCTCGAATTGAGGTAGCTAAGAATTCTCCATCAGATAAATTATTAGAATTCCCTGAATTCATAAATATTCTTAAAAAGCGTGTTAAAATTCTCGAAGTAATTACACAAAATAAAGCTACGCCATTGGTAGTAAATAAAAATATGACATATAAAAATAATCGTGTATTTGTGTCAAATCAGGTAAATTGTCCATTGTGTAAAGATAATCATATATTAAGTTCGTGTCCTAAGTTTTATAATTCAGATTGTACACCACTTCAACGTTACGAAATAGTTAGAAATTTAAAATTATGTACAAACTGTTTAGCATCGGCACATCGAGTTTTTGAATGTAAAGCTTCCCATTGCAAACGATGTTCGTTAAAACATCATACGTTATTGCACTTCGAAAAAATGAACTTAACCTCAAAAAATCAGTCATCTTCGACGTCTTTTAGGAATTGTGATAATACTATTGACACACCAATCAAAAAGTCAATGAATTCGCATGACATACCAACCACAAGTAGTGCTAGTTCAATTCAAGTAGATTCGAAAACCGATTCTTGTCAATCGATTGAAAAAAATGTTACATTAACTCGAGTTATGTTAGCAACCGCTGTTGTGTGGGTAGAATCTTCAACCGGTAATAGGACCCAGTGTAGAGTTTTGCTAGATAGTGGTTCGCAGTCGAATTATATTACCGAAAATTTATGTCAATTGTTAAATCCAATTAAAAGCTCAGTTTATATGAAAGTTTCTGGAATAAACGGAAAAGTCACCGAAGTTAAATTCAAAGTTAACTTAAAGATTCAGTCTCGTGTATCAAAATATAACAGCAATTTAGAATTTTTGGTACTACCTAAAATAACAGGTGAGATTCCATCGTGCTCTTTGCCATTTGATTCATCGAAAATTCCAAAGAATGTTATGCTAGCAGACTCTAAATTTTTTGTAAACAATAAAATTGATATGCTGATTGGTGCTGAAAAATATAATGAAATAGTCAGCAGTGTAACAATTAAAATTGTTCCTGAACTTCCGCCTTTCCAGAAAACAAAACTAGGTTATATCGTGCTAGGCAAAACAAATTATTCCAGTGGGGTTGAATCTTCGATGAATATTTCCACTTCATTTTTATCTACCAACGATGAGTTGAATCGTAATATTAATAAATTTTGGGAATTAGAGCAGATACACACACCTAATAATTTTTCAATTGAGGAAAAAATGTGTGAAGGACATTATGTTCAAAATACGGTACGTCTTCCCAATGGTAGATATAGTGTAGCGTTACCAGTAAAATCAAATGTATCCGATCTTGGTGATAATAAAAGCAACGCGTTAAAACAATTTCAGTATCTTGAGAGTAAGCTTGCTAACGAACCTAATATGCATAAACAATATAAAGAATTCATTAAAGAATATATAGATATAGGCCAAACATACATGTTACCACATCATGCTGTCTTAAAAGAGAGCAGTACCACGACTAAATTACGAGTCGTATTTAATGCGTCAAGCAAAACTAATTCGAATATTTCTCTAAATGATTGTCTTATGACTGGCCCAACAATACAACAGGACTTATTTTCTATTATAATTCGTTTTCGTAAGTACCTAGTTGCTCTATCCGCTGACATCACCAAGATGTATCGTCAGATTCGTATAAATAACAATGATCAAGACTTAATGCGAATATATTGGCGAGATTCACCAAATGATCAACTTCAGTGTTATCGGCTTTGTACTGTCACGTATGGAACCTCGAGTGCTCCGTTCCAAGCCATAAGAACTCTAAAGCAATTATCAATTGATGAACGAAATAATTTTCCAAGAGCTTCGAAAATTTTAGAAAGAGATTTTTACGTCGATGACGTATTGACAGGTGCAAATTCAATACAGGAAGCACAACAATTGAAACTAGAATTACAAGAACTACTCGCAAGAGGAGGTTTTGAGTTACGTAAGTGGAACTCAAATTGTAACATTCTAGCAGATGATACTTCTCAGTCAGACGTAACGTCTGAAAATATAATTTTATTATTAGGTCTTTAATGGAATTCTAGTTCTGATGGGTGCCAAATAAACTTACGAGAAATGGTGATTCGTGATATGATAATTTTACTAAACGGTCCATATTGTCAGAGATAGCTCAGCTTTTCGATCCGTTAGGGTTATGTGCACCAGTAATAGTTACAGCCAAGTTGGTAATGCAATCATTGTGGACTACACCGAATTTATTATGGGATGATGAAGTGCCGCTCTCGATATCCCAAACTTGGTCTAATTTTAGACAACAATTGGCATCAATTCGTGAACTTGATATCCCTCGATGCATTATGGTTAACAATACAAAATCCATTGAACTGCACGGCTTCGGAGACGCTTCGGAAAAGGCCTACGGATGTGTAGTGTATATAGTTGTAACTGATACGTCTAATATCAAACATATTTCCTTGTTGTGTGCAAAATCAAGGATAGCTCCTTTAAAAAGACAGAGCATACCTCGATTAGAATTATGTGCTGCCGTGTTGCTGGCACAATTAGTTAGTAAAATCACTCAAGTCATGGAAATTAATTTTAAAAGAATTTGTTTATGGTCGGATTCAGAAATTACAATATTACGAATCAAATCATGTCCATCTACTTTTACTACGTTCGTAGCAAATAGGATTTCTATTATACAGGACTTGTCGTCAATCGAAAATTGGATGTATGTTCCTACGGCCGTTAATCCGGCTGATTTAATATCCAGGGGTATGATGCCTGATGATATTGTATCTTCTAGGTTATGGTGGAAAGGACCATCATTTTTGGAATCTGATGCGAATGCATGGCCAAAATCGTCAAATAACAAAATTAATCCAGAACTTCTCGAATTGAAAAAAGTTAAGGTAGGATTGCTTGTGAGTAAAGTCGAATTCGATATACTTGAGAGATATTCTGACATTAATAAATTATTAAGAATAGTCGCTATGTGTTATCGGTTTTGTTACAATCTTAAAACGGAAAAGGCTCTCCGTAAATATGGAGAATTGACCTCAGTCGAGATCGACTCTGCGCGTAAACGCATTTTAAAACATGTTCAATATAATGAATACAACGAAGATATTTTATACCTTCGCAAACATAAATCTGTTCAGTCTACAAGTAAATTAAAATCATTTAGTCCGTTTCTGGATGAGGATGGATTATTACGCGTCGGTGGTAGACTAGAAAATGCTACCATTTCTTTTGATAATAAGCATCAAATAATTTTGCCATCTTCAAATACATTTACTAAAATGTTGGTTCGAAATTAACATTATCGTCAGCTTCACACAGGTCCGCAAGCTTTGCTATACAGTTTAAGACTCCAATATTGGATATTAGGTGGTCGCAATCTTTGTCGTAAGGTAGTCCATGAATTCATACGGTATTTTCGCACACGTCCTACATCTATAACACAATTAATGGGGCAATTGCCAACACCGCGTGTTACACCGGCCAGAGCGTTTCTTAACGTAGGGATTGATTTTTGTGGCCCATTTAATTTAACTCACAAATTGAGAAAAAAGGTACTTACTAAAGCTTATGTAGCAATTTTTATTTGCTTTTGTACAAAGGCCATTCACATGGAGATTGTGGAAGATTTGTCTACACAAGCATTTTTAGCATCATTTCGACGATTTGTCGCACGAAGGGGAAAATGCGTAAATGTTTATTCAGACAACGCAACCAACTTCGTAGGTGCTAAGACTGAACTAAAGGATCTGCATGAGTTATTTTCGTCGGAGATTAAAAACAATAAGGTGTTGCAATATTTTGCTGAAGAACAGATACAGTTACATACCATACCACCCAAGTCACCGCATTTCGGGGGACTGTGGGAGGCGGCCGTTAAAAGTGCTAAATATCATTTAAAACGTGTAGTAGGAAATATGTCTTGTAAATTTGAAGAGTTTCATACGTTAATAACTCAGATCGAAGCCTGTTTAAACTCGCGTCCTCTTACCCCTATGTCTAGTGATCCATTCGATTTACAGGTTTTAACACCTGGGCATTTTATTATAGGGTCCGCGTTAACCTCGGTGCCTGATCCTTCATTAGTTCATTTAGACGTTAATAGACTCTCGAGATGGCAACGAATACAATTCATGTTTCAACAATTTTGGAAGCGTTGGCAGTTCGAATATTTAAGTGAACTTCAGCAGCGTCGTAAATGGGTTTTACCATCTAAAAACGTGTCAGTGGGATCGCTTGTTTTGCTAAAGGAGGATAACATACCTCCATTGAAATGGCTTATTGGGCGAATAAGTGAAATCCATCCGGGAAATGACGGTCACATTCGTGTGGTAACTGTTAAGACCGCCAATTCAGAATTCAAAAGGGCGATTGCTAAAATATGCGTTTTACCGATGGAAGTTTCTTCATCTGGCAAAGTGATGGATTGAGACATTTCTTGATTCATGACTGAAAATATATAACAATTTTATTTTTTTTTTTTGTGTATGATATTAACTTGTAAGGTAATCTTGAGTATGTAAAATAAATTAAATAATTTTAAGCAAAACTTGAAATATCAAATTTAAATGTAATTTTAAACGATAAATATTATGTATTTATACTCATATTATTATAATTTGTTGAATTTATGTATTTTTATTATTATGATATAATTAATTGATTTTCTTTATAAGTACTTTTTGAAATTTTGTAATTTCAATGCGGGGAGTATGAATAATCCTCGTTAAATATTCGATATCGAATTGTAGGGTGCGACATCTATAATTAAGCACTTAACGAAATATGTATTTTGGTTTATATAATGAATTAATTTTTTAAGTTTTTTTTTGACTTCAGTCGTCTTCCGGTTGTATGTCAAAGAAGATAAAATCAGTTTCTGTATTTTTTGTGAAAATAATAAAAATAAAAATCTTCGAAAATACATACAGTCCATTTAAATAAATAGTTTTTTGTAAAACATTTAACCAGCGTATTATTTATATTTCTTCGAATCAAAAACACCATTCTAAGACCAAATTTCCATCGCCATGTCAAACATATAGCCAAGTTTCATCTAAACAGGCGATATGCCAGAACTTCATCCAAAAAGTATTTTAAAATCGTATTTTTATCGCCCATGTCAAATTTCATCATAACCGGTCAAGAAACAGCGAAATTCTACCTTATTGGCCACATTCCAGAACTTTATTCAAAAATCATTTTAGAATCTTATCTCCACCACCCATGTCAAATTTCATCAAAATCCCATACTCTTTTTAATTTAATAATGGTATACTGTGTGTACATATTTAATGTAGAAATTTTCATATCTAGAGGAAAATTACATTCACCAATGATCTATGGGAAATATGCACATTCACCGGAACATTTACGAAATACGAGTATTTTGTTCAATTTATATCCACATTTACCACTCATTTTGGGAAATGTGCAGGTATACCGGTAAATGTGTATACATTATCCTATTTTGCACATTAGCCGTAACACATACACCGAATGCAACATCTTTTGAACTTTCGCAATTTTTTCAACCTAGTAGTTGTGTTGTAAAAGACAGGGGCCGATTAATAATGGACTGATTAGTGATTGGTAACAGATTAATTTAACATTTCTATTTAACCCTCGTCAGGCGGCATAGGTACAATTGTACCTTTTCGCATTTTTTAAATTGTAGTAATTTTTTTTGTAGAAGCCCTAGAGTATGGAACTTTCATAAGATTTCTACATTTTTAGTCTAGATCATATAGGAACGCATAAAGCGAGGAATGCTTTTAGGAAGGAATACATACAGTGAGTATGTTAATGTTGTAAAATTATGCCGTCGGACGAGGGTTAAGTGTTTATTGAAAGAGTCTGTATAGCATGATTGTTCCTTCATATGGCAATTTATAGCTATTGATCCAAAAAAACACCAAAATATTTTACAAATTTGTTTCTATCGAGGTGAAACAATTCAATAGGCTGCATTCCTTGGCATGATAATAGTGGAGCAAGCGTTTGGGGTTTTATAAACACGTTTTAAGCTGGTAAGTTCAAAAAATATGAAACAGGCTTGTAGCACCACTTGTGTTGAGTGATTGTGGTGTACACAATTTGTGTGTTGAGCGAGATTAGAATGATTATGTTGCATCATTCAAATGTGGCTCAAAATCAAAACATGGCAATTCCATTAAAATCATATGAAATGATTGAAACGGGAACCATCAGAACCAGACAAATTATTAGAATTATTATTTGAATGAAATGCAACAAAAACCAATAACTTTAATTTAAATCACGTTTATTACATGAGAAACTTAAATATTAAAAATTAACAAATTGTTAATTGACCTGACGGACCTCAGCAGGATGGACGTCAGGAATATTCAGCATTTTGTTAACAGCTCATAATGGTTTCAATGAGTGGGATGATGATAAATAATAAATCGTGGTACGGCTACGGACCTTTTTGTGTATACGCCTGGTCCTAGTGGATCGCCACCTAAACCTAACCTAACCTTGCTTTGTTCAGCGAGTTTGCCGTGATTACTCACTACTATGGCATCTTGAACAAGATTGCCTTTTATGATTAATAGTATATTTTAAAACGTACTAACAGGTTTAGGTGATTAACTTAACCGCACTGTACTTTGTTACTACTTGCTTGTAAGATTCGTCCTCCAATTTAATGTAATTTAAATACAGGGAAAACAACAGCCGTCTTTCGGCGACAATTTTCCAATCCCACATCAACACCTGTAACAAGAACGAAATCAGATTGTAAGTTTATTTAGCAAGTTAGCTAATACTTATCCTTGATTGACATTTTAATTTAATTTATTCAGTGAATTTAATGTTTAATTTTAATCGTAATTTATCTAAAAGAAAATAATCAGTCGTTTGTTTATATTAAATGTCAAAACATAATTGTTTACATGTACCTCAATGTTTTAATTATTGCTTCGGTTACTTTCATGATACCATCATTCCATTAAAATGATTACCCGATTCAAATATGTGTGCTCAATATTTTTGATTAGTGTGTACACACCAATACTTATAAAAAGGAAAAATTTAGCTCGTCATCGGCATTAGAGAACAAGTTGAATGGCGGATAAGACAACACAAAACATTTATTTGTAAACCGGCTTAAATAAAATAAAAATTATAAAGTTTGTGAAAACGTGGCTTGGTTTTGTTTTTTATTAAGTGTGTTCAAAGTTATCCGAACAGCAGGGTTTCTCGACTTAATCGAAATAGCTTGAAATGATTCAATAGGTTAAACAGATATTTATACATATGTAAATGTTTTCACATAAATGTTTTGCCTGTAGAGCGTGAAGTCGTTAGTTGTTTTTTATCTTTATGTATGTACGATAAATATTAAGCTAAATTTTGACATTGTATGACGAGTTTCTTGTTATGTGTTTTGCCAATTTCCTGCAGCAGTCAATTTTACATTTTTAAATACAAATTTGTGCCTTGATTGATGTTATCTGAAGATCAGTGGAAATTTAATTTCACGTCAAGTCAAGTTTACTACGCTTTAGTATTCAATGTTGTTTATCATTAAACATCACCAACTGTGTATAGCTTCAAGGTAAACAACAATATTTCTTAACTACCAAAAATATTCTTGGTCTTTTCATACTAAATGAGTGCGTTTTATTGCAAATCATGTTAACAATTATCATAACATTTTTGATCAAACATGCGCAAGGAAACATGTTCGTTGATATTCGTTATTCAATTGTCTACATAAAATGTCTAGGACTTGCACTCAAATCGACTAAACTTGTCTTGTATTCTTAGTAACTGTATTTTAAAATAAAGCTTGATAATGAGACATCATCCCTTACATTAACCAACGTATGGAAAAAAAGGTTAACACTCAAGAGTACAATAATTTGACGTTAATAAAATTGAAATATCTTTTCCATCTTTCTATGCCTATAACTAATGCCCAAAATTCATAAATTATCAACTATAACGATGCCACATTTTTCACATCATTGACAAACCGTAGATGTGATTAGTACTCGTATGAGCCTAACAACAAAAAAAAATTATCCCATATCATATGAAAGCACAAAAGTTCAAACCCAATTTATCTTAACAAAAACAAAATTTGTTAAAAGCAGCAGACGTTAATTAATCTTAATTTTTTTTGTTTGCATCATTCCTGTGCAAAAAAAATAAAATAAAAAATCCTTAAAAAAATAAATTTTTTAAGATAAAACTGCGATAACAAATCATATAGAGGTACCATATAAATTATGACTTGGAATGGATAATAAATCTATAATATATTATACGTAAATTAGGATCGTATATGTAATAAATTTGTATAGTTGTTGTTGTATTTTTAACACCCTCATAATATGATGTATGTACATTCATCAAAATCTCATATAACACACAGTACGTTTATACTCCAAATTTGCTTCAACTCCAGCCAAAGTGTGTAAAGTATGATGAAAGAAAATTATTTTCACAGGTTTTTATGGATATTATCATATACCATCGGCAAGCATTTTCATTGTGACGAAAATGAGGGTAAATACGTAAAACGTTCCATTAAAAATTATTTTTTGTGGAATAACGATATTATATATGTACATACCTATACGAGTAGGACAAGAATGACATAAAATTAAAATAGACACGTAATATCCGATACAGGCACATAGGAGTAACATATATTTATGTAGATACGTAACGTAACGTAATGTTGAGATAAAACAAACCGATGTGGCATACAATACGAGAAAATGTGAAACTACCAGGCATAATTAAAAATTTGTGATGTGAGACGAGATATTTATAAACATAATTACATGTTGTAATGTGTTAAGATTTTTTAAATAATTTAAGTACCTATGTCATATCTTTACGGAAGATATCATCGTACAAATGGCACTTTAATTTATAATTAATGTTTTATTAATTATTTTCCAAATTGTAATAATTCCTTAATGAATTATTTTTAATTATTATTTATTTATAAGCAAACTTAACGTTTTTACTGTGATTTTTTGAATACATTCTCTAATACATGTAACTACCAAATATGCAGCCGATCATTACGATCATTTAAATTGATTATGCGTGTAAATTAATACTAATATACTTCTACGTGTTAAACACAATTAAAATGATCGTAATGATCGGTTGCATATTTGGTAGTTACATGTATTAGAGAATGTATTCAAAAAATCACAGTAAAAACGTTAAGTTTGCTTATAAATAAATAATAATTAAAATTTGCTTACACAGAAAAATAGAGCTGTGTGAATGTGACGAAGAAATAATTGTAATTTAATTTGGTTGTAATAGAATTCGCTAATACAACCTGCACAGTACATTCTGTATATATAGAATGAAAAATTGTGGTATAATCAGTCCAGTCGCCGCGGCCTGATGAGAGGGATTGATTTTTTCATAATCATGAGCTCATCAGTTCGAAACTGGATTGAATTCTCTTGCAATTCTTTCGGAAATAATTAACTTCAAAATAACATTAGTAAGAATTATTTTTAAGTTCACGAGCTCCAACTATACAAATTAATATTTTTTAGCAGAGACACCAACGTATGAAATTTACGAATATGTTTATGTTTTTATGGTACAGTCTCTGATGTAATTGACTCCATTTATAAATAGAAAACACAAGGCATTTAATTTTATATTTTAAATATAGTTTTGTATTTTATAAATAAATAATTAATTTAATTAATACAATTTTTGTTAGGTCGGCTAGTTTCGACTATCTCACAAGAGTTACAATTATATTCTAACTTCATAAACTCTATAAGTAATTTTTATTTTCACAAACATCAATTTGTTTATTTAATATATAACAATACAATGCAATAAAATGTATATATACAAAAATATGCAGAAGTGGTAAATACATTCCAATACATAAATTCACTCAACACTAGGTATACATAGGTACATATTATTATTCGTCATCTCTTGATCTCATTATCATTATTAAGAAATTGATTTGTGCAATATGATGCAGAGGCGTAGTAATTGTGGGACAAAATGTAATCAGATTTTGGTTACCACATTACCCTCCTTCCTTCCAGTAAAAAAATCGGTGAAAAATAGTAAAAGAACTAAAGAAATGAAACAAATGGTGGACAGTTTATTCATTAAAAATTACTCTACGAGGACAACGTGCATGCATGTTATATTTTGATTCCAACTCGCAAGAAATATATTCTGGCTTAAGCCTATCTACAGATATACACTCTACGAATTAATTCATCGTACGATCTAAAAAATTGAATTTTCGAATTGGCTTTTGAAGCAAATAAATCCTGCTTACTGTAAATTTAAAAGGACAAAAAATACAGACAAAACTAATATAAATTTAGTTTATTAATCTACTTTCCAAGGTCGAAAATAAAAAAAATTTACATTTGTATTCCTTCTTTTGCGAACAAATTCATCGTACGGTTGTTGTTTTTATCTAACAACACCCATGCGTCTTTTGTTTTTTCAATATTTTTGTGATAGAATAGTTCAGTATATTGTAAGACATTAAAGCTACCGGTACACAAAACACCTTTTATCATTTTGAAGGCCACATGAACAGAAACCAGTATTGACTTCCAAGAAGTCGTTATCAATAAGCATTTGGAAGGAAACCCGTTATCTTCCAAGTTCAAAGTTAACCAAAAAAATTAAATCTTCATGCTCATTGTAGAAACATATAAAAAGACAGGTAGTGTTGAATAATTAAAAATAACTGGTCGCCCGCGTACTCTTACCGAGAAGGAATAAAGGGTAGTATGGCGTTATGTACGCAAAGAGCAGCGAATATTTAGTTCAAAATTGCTAACAATGCTACACCAGAATTATGGAGCAGATGTATGTTAACGTACAAACCAGAAAACATTAAACTGGTACGGGTAATTTTCCAGAATCGTCAGAAAAAAACACTTATTAGTGAGGTAAATAAAAAGAAACGCATCGAGTTCGCTAAATCACACCTGGATGCTGAATTTTCATTCTGGAAAGAAGTGATATTTGCCGGTGAAATTAAGTATAATATATTTGGATATGATGGACTATCAAAAATGGTGCAAGAAGGGAACAGCAATGGAAACAGCAAATCTTCGTGGTACGGTTAAAAACGCTGGAGGAAATGTACTCAGTTTGACGGTGTACGGCGGGTTCGAAAGTCAGAAATTTGATATTTATTGAAGGAGGAATGGATAAAAGGATGTATTTCAACAGTTTGAAAGTCAATTTGCACGAATCGGTAGACAAATTAGAACTGGAACAAAATTGGGTCTCCTCGCAAGATGACAACTCGAAGCACATAGCGGCAATTGTTCGAGACTGGTTGCTGTAAAACACCCCTAAGCAGCTACATTCTCCTCCACAAAATCCGGACCTTAATCCCATAGAGCATCTGGGGGATTATGTCGAAAGGCAACTAAAAATACACATAATTACATCTAAGGCCACACTGAAAGAGGTAATAAGATATGATTGAGATCGGGTGCCGCCAGAATTCACCAAAAATTGGTTTCGTCCATGAATACCACACTTAAAGCCATTCTAGATGTCAAAGGAGGCCTATACCCGTTATTAATAAAAATTTTTTTTTTGTGTTGAATAATGATTAAATTAATCGTACGATGAATTTGTTCGCAAACAAAGGAATACAAAAGTAAATTTTTTTATTTTCGGCCTTGAAAAGTAGATTAATAAACTAAATTTATATTAGTTTTGTCTGTATTTTTTGTCCTTTTAAATTTACAGTAAGCAGGATTTATTTGCTTGAAAAGCCAATTCGAAAATTCAATTTTTTAGATCGTACGATGAATTAATTCGTAGAGTGTAGATGTGTTCTTTCCATTTACATCAAGTACGAAATATTTACGCATCCTCTTCAACACTTTAAATTAAAGGGTCCTTCGTAAGGTGGACATATTCGAGTGTTGATTGGCGAAGTTGATTTCATAGCAGATTTTAATTTACTAAGTAAAGTGGTTGGATCTGCCGTAGAATTGGAAGTTTGCACTAAAAGTTCGCCAGGTAACCTAGGTGTTTGCCCAAAAACTAAATCGGCAGGTGTGCAACCCAAATCTTGCTTAATTGAAGTTCGTATACCTAAAAGTATGAAAGGTAACGAATCAATCCAATCAGTGATATTATCTTGAGCATAAATTGACGCTTTTAAATGACGGTGAAATCACTCCACCATACCATTCGATTGAGAATGGTAAGTTGTAGTTCTAATTCAATGCGAACCTAATAACTTGTTGAATTCCTCAAATAAGTTGCTCTCAAACTGACTTCCTTGGTCAGTAGTAATTTCAGTTGGAACTCCAAATCGGGAAATATATTGTTCTAAAAATGCACGTACGACGGTCGAGGTTCTTATATCTACTAGAGGAATGGCTTCTGGCCAACGTGTAAATCGGTCTACGATAGTTAGTAGATACGAGTATCCACGTGATGGTGGAAGTGGTCCAAAAGTCTAAATTGATATGACAAAATCTGCCTGCTGGTAGATCAAATTGACCATATTCAGATCTAGTATGGCGATGAACTTTAGAGCGTTGGCATTTAATACAAGTTTTTGCCCAATTCACAACGTCAGAATTTATGCGGGGCCAAAAGTAACGTCTTTGAACCAATTTGCGACTAGTTTTAATTCCTGGATGTGCCATATTATGTAAGCTATCGAACACAGATCGACGAAGATCCAAAGGAATGTATGGACGATTAACCTTAGTTGAAGTTTCACACCAAATACAATTTCCAGTATTAGTATCCTTTAGTAATTCAAGCTTTACTTTAGAACGAGTGTTTACAGTTTTGACTAATGATTTCAACTCGTGATCAGCCTCTTGAAGTTGAATCAGTTTATTTAAATCAATGCCAGTTTGAACTATTGATGAAATATCCAGATCAAAAGGTCGGGATAAGGTATCCGCAACTAAATTATTATCACCTTTAATATGTCTTATATCCTTTGTAAATTGTGATATGTAATCTAGCTGTCGACTTTGACGGGGACTACGTTCGGATTTCGATAGTAAAACTGTTGTAAGTGGTTTGTGATCTGTGTAAACTATAAAGTCACGGCCTTCCACAAAACTTCTGTAATGCTTTATAGCTGAATACACAGGAAGCAGTTCGCGGTCAAACGCGGAATATTTTTGTTCAGCTGCGGGGAAAGCTTTTTAGAAAAGTAACCTAATGGTTCTCGACGACCACTGACCAGTTGTTCTAACACGCCACCAATTGCTACACCAGATGCATCAGTAGTAATAATGTATTTTGCGTTTTCTACTGAGTGAGCTAACAGTGTAGCTTGTGCAAGTGGTTGGTAAAAACCGATGGCAATAGTTTATCATTCCTATAAACTTTTGTACGTGTCGTATTGTAGTTGGTTCCGGAAAATCTTGAATTATTTGGACTCTGTCTTCCGACGGTGGAATTCCTTCAGGTGTTATTTTATGGCTTAAAAAATCTAGGCAATTGACACCAAATAAACATTTTGAAGGTTTAATGTTGATTCCGTAATCAGCTAGACCTTGAAAGAGTATGTTAAGATGCTCAATGTGTTGTTTTTCATCATAACTTGCCACTAAAATATCATCGATATAAACAAACACGAAATTCAGACCTTTAGTAACTACATCCAGAAAACGTTGAAACGTTTGTGCAGCGTTTATCAACCCATATGGCATTCTTACGAACTCAAATAGTCCAAATGGAACTGTAATGGCAGTCTTAAAAACATCTTCTGAAGCCACTGGAATCTGATAGAAAGCTCTTATCAGATCGATTTTTGAAAATTTATTACAATTTCGTAATGCCAAGGAAAAATTATGGATGTGCGGCAATGGGTAACGATCAGGCACTGTTATTGCATTTAGCCGCCTGTAATCACCACAAGGCCTCCAGTCGTTGCTGTCTCTTGTCGGTACCAAGTGTAATGGGGACGAGACACTGGAACTAGATGGTCTACACAGTCCCATCTGCACCATATGCTCGAATTCCATCTTAGCTATCTTGTGTTTGATAGTATCCAGACTTTTTGGACGACAGAAAGGTAAGTGACCAGTAGTGACGATCCGATGTACAACACCATGTTTTATTGGTATGTCGTATTGTGGTTCTTGAGTGAGACTTGGAAACGATTTAATTAAATTACCGAATGTACCACTAAAATTAAATATTCTGGGAGACACAGAATTTTGAAACGACATTTCGATAACGCCAATGACAAGATATGTTAAATTATCTCGAATACATTTATTTTCCATATCGACACTGATGCCAAACTTAATCAAAAAGTCTGCTCCAATTATTGGTTTGGAAACTGACGCTACTAAAAAAATGTGCTTGAACTCTCTACGTAAACCTAAATCAATAGACAATAACCTAGTGCCATAAGTGGTAATAATCGTACCGTTTGCTGCGAAAAGACTACTATCAGTATCTGTGTCTATCAAAAAATTGAATTATAGTTAGTATAGTATAGTTCCAGCGCACGTCGCATCAACGTTGGACGAATCTAGTTTCCCGAATCATTAGTTTTGTTTTTGGAAATCGAGGTACTCGAGGATTGTTGCTTATCAAAACCACAATCAATTTTGGTATATTTTCTAGCTTTGATACCAAACTTTTTATGATACCAACAAAAATTATTGGACGAGCGATATGATGAATTACTTCTAGGACGATAGTAATTGTTATTATTAAATCGGTTATTATTATTATTAAATTGTGGGACAAAATGTAATCAGATTTTGGTTACCACAAATTTCGATATATGAATTCACGGCGCGGCGGGTACTTCTAGTATTAAAAGACGATTTTTTTGGTAACATTAATCATTCTAGTTGAATTATCACTGTTGCACTCTTGATTAAAGTAAGTGGTGTCTATCTTAAATACCAATTTATTACAGCACTCGATGTTTCTTTTATTCATCGTTACTTCAAATTCTATATGTGAGATTCTACGTGTTTAATCAAGAACGATTGCATAGGTACAGCATATTTAATCGCATATTTGATGATTCTAACTTGGTTTGCGTTTTACTCTCTCTCTCTCTCTCTCTCTCTCTCTGTTTGTTTTCCTACTAACCAAATACATTCTCCTCATTCGTACTTATAACCCACCTATGTTATCGTAAAAATGGTGTTTGCTAAATTAATGCCACTGCTTCTGCAAATGTTTCTCGGCACATGTCGCTTTGAGACACATCGACCGTTATTCTATTAATTTTAATCACGTCGATTATACAACTCGCCAGATTAACTGCGGAGAACCCTGTTAAAGTTAGCCGAAAGTTTCCAGCCGAAAGTAAAAAGTCGATAATGTAGATTACCTTTTTAACATTCCAGCCGAAAATAAAAAATGTTGTGGTTACCAGCCGAAAGTAAATAGGATACATGGCTTGTATTAAACAATTTTGTAAATAGTCTTACGTGGAAAATTTTGCTTAAACTAATCGCGGAAAATATTGGAAAATCAGAATAATTCACAATATTGGAATAAAATCAACCTCTAGAGTGTATATCTTAAGTTGAATCGTTTTTATTGGATTTGTCAATAGTCATCGCAGGAAAAAAAAATCTGTTCAAGTTTCCGTGGAAAATCTCGGAAAATTTAAAAAACGTTCCAGCCGAAAGTAAAAAATAAATGTCAGCCTCTAGAGTGTTATGTCTGAAAATGGATTATATTGATGTGGCTTGTCAATAGCTATCGCAAAAAAAAATTCAGTTCAAGTTTTCCGTGAGAAATCTCGGAAAATTCGATTTTCCAAAAATCATTAGAAAATTTGTATAAAATCATCCTCTAGAGTTAGGGATTGCAAATTTTCGTTGAATTAGCGATTCCGGAATTGCGAAATTATAAAACTTCCAATTCCGGATTCCGGAATATTCCGGTATTGAAAAAAAAACTTAAAATATGAAGAAAAAATTTGTATACATACAGTACAAATTCCTTGATTGTTTAAATATGAATTAATAAATTCGATTAAATCTACAAATTTTATAAACTATAAATTGTATAAATACTTAAATTTCTAAAATTATCTAAACTCAATTATTCGATTAATTATATTAATTCGAGTAATTCTAATATCTCTATAAGTTCTACAAATCCAATAAATGCTATAAATTTCTTAAAGTTTATTAATTCGGTTAGTTCTATAAACTGTTTAATTTTTTAAATTCAATAAAAATTCTTCAAATTTTAAAATTAAATTTATTTTTCTTTTAACTATATATGTTCCATAAATTCGATAAAATCCATCAATTTTATAAATCTAACAATTCTAAATTACTTCTTTAAATTCTGTAAATGGTATAAAGTCTTAAAATTCAGGAAGATCTTTAAATTTTCCAAACCTTGTAAATTCTATAAATCTTACAATCTCTGTAAATGCGGTATATTCTAAAAATTAAAAAAAAATCGATAAATTTAATAAATTCCACAAATTTTATAATTTCTATAAATTTTATAAATTCTAATAGTTCTATAAATTCTTAATTCTATAAATTCTACAAATTTTGTTGATTTGAACTTTTGTAAATTCTTTAAATGCTACAAACTCTCATTTAACTGACACATTAGTTGACTTTTTTTAATTCTATCAACTCCAAACTTTTTATAAATTGTATTTATCCTATAAATTGTATAAATCGCAAAAATTTTGTATAAATTCTATAAAGTCAAAAATTCAGGAAGTTCTTTAAGATGTAAATATCCTGCAAATTCTATAATTTTACAAACTCTGTGAATACGATATATTCCCTAAATTTTATAAAACCAACGTTACGATTTCTTTAAATTTTTTCAAATTTTACTAAGTCTATAAACTCGTTAAATTTATAAATTATATAAATTTTTATAAATTTTATAAACTCCACAAATTCTTTATAAAGTCAAAAAATATTGTAGGTTTTTTAAATTCTGCAAATTCTATAAGTCTTACAAACCCATTAATCTGTTAATGCGATATATTCTATAAATTATAAAAAATTCAATGAATTCAATAAATTTCATAATTTCTACAAATTAAAATTTCTATTAAGCCTATGTAAAAACAATAGAAATTTATAATTTTATGAATTTTATAAATCCTATAAATTTTTTAAATTCTATTAATTCTATAAATATTTGAAATTCATAATTTCTATAAGTTTTGTATATTCTCTAAGTTGTATAAATCGCAAAAATTGTGTATAAATTCTATAAAGTCAAAAAATATAGTAAGTTTATAAGTTTTAAAATTCTATAAACTTTACAAACCCTATGGATGCGATATACTCTATAAATTTTAAAAATTCTGTAAATTCAATATATGCTCTAAATTTTTAAAGTCGATAAATTGTATAAATTTTAAAAAATTTACTAATTCTCTGAATTTTATAATTTATACTGAGTCTATAAATTCTGGAAATTTAAAAATTTTATGAATTTTATAAATTCTACTAATTCTCTAAATTTTTTAAATTAACTATATTCTTTCTATAGAAGAGTTCGAGTTCCTATAATGGTTTTAATTCTGTAAGTTCTATCAATTCTACAAACTCAAATTTGACTTATTTTAAAATTCCATGATTCCTTTAAATCCTATAAACTCTATAAATTTTACATATTTTATAAATTCTACAAATTATATAAATGCCGCAAATTCCCTATAAATTCTATATAAAGTCTAAAAATTCAGTTAATTCTTTAAATTCTATAAATTCTTTAAATTTTTTAAATTCTAATAAGTCTATAAACCCTATAATTTCTAAAAACGGTATGAACTTCAATTCTATCAATTCTATAAATCCTACAAATTCTACAAATTCTAAACAAATTTTATGAATTTTATAAATTCCTTAATTTTTGTAGATTCTATGAGGTCTATAAATTGTTTCAAATTTTCTGTTCTATAAATTCTACAGACCCAAATTTGATTTATTTTTAAAATGCTATAATTTCTATTTATTTCATAAATTCTTTGAATACTAGAAATATTGTAATTGCAATAAATTCTACAGATTCCGTAATTTCTATAATTATTTTAAATTCTACACATGTTTAATTTATCTTAATCAGACAAACATCGATTTTTGCGGCTTTACACGGAAGGTCAAGTAAGTCATTCCACCTTCACAGATATTAAAATCCAATAAATAAATTTTCTTTAATTTTTCAACGTCTATAAACTTCAATAAAAAAACACGAAATTTGGCGTAAAAAACATCGAAAAATGATAAAATATTCACAAAAATCATAAACACAAGAATATATACAAATAAATGCATTTAAAGAGTAAATAATCAATTATATTTAAAAATATGTATTTACATAAAAATCCGGGCTCTACTTATTACTGTTAGTCCTAGCATAGGTCCCGATCGTACCTTAGTGCAGAAATTGCTAGATGATGAAAACGGCTGTTCCGAATCCACATGTCGGTAAGCAGATTGTAAAATACTTCCCCGAAAACCGTCTTTCTCAGAAAGGTCTGATTTGACGATCTGAATCATGCTTCAATTTTTCGACGATTTTGCGGGAATATTGCACAGTAAAATCCGCATTGATTTTATTTGTAGTTTTTCCAACATCGATTTCGGATCGGACGACTGTGCTTCACAATCATCGATTTAAACATCTACTATCTCAAAATCGATCCTCTTATTGCGTCATTGCGATTACATGCTTCCCAGGGCTTTCAAATTCCGAATATATTTCAGTTTTTCCGCCGTTGTGTAAATATTGCAAGGCCAACATAAATGGGAGGGTAGTGTCAGTCGTCAGTAGATTCGCGTCTTTGCTTCAAATTGTATCCGCTGCCAATTTGTTCGAAAGAAAAACGATTATGACACCATTAATCGAAGACATTTCGCTGTTTGTAAACGAAATATCAGAATTGATTCAATGATGCTTTCATAATGTTGAACATAATGTTAGAACATCATCAACAGATTGTTTCAGCGCACCTTGGAGTCGAGCTGCAAAGAAATCTCTTTAACCATCTCAATTTTGACGTATGACTGTCGTATTTAAATTTTTGGTCGGTAAACGACGAGCATCATTACGATCTTTCGAACCGTTTTAGTCAGATAACATATACCATATTCCTTTGTTTCTCTGATAGTTTCATCTTCGGTATCCAATTACATCAATATTAGGGAAGGTGCTCGTTGTCGGCAGTAAAGCACATCTACGACTGCGAGATGGTTCGCTTGAGCGAAACAGAGTTGTTGATCACATTTTATTAGACCGGCCGATTTTTTGCACCGCAGATGCCCCATAGGTCCTTATAGAACTATATATGCGGTTAGGTCGATTTCATATTCTTTGACACTTGACCCAAATATGGAAAAATAAAATAACAAAAAATATAGAATAAACTAAGGAAAGCATTAACTCATTTTCTAATTATTTTGACATGTTCCTAATAAATATATTTAATAGGAGTAATAAATCCTATAGGAGTAATAAATTCAGATATTAGATAATTTCATTCCGGAATCGAAAAGCAGTCAAAAATGACTTGAATTCCGAAATTTGAATTTTAGCATAGCATTCTATATCTAGAGTGTTATGCCTGGAGATGTATGTTATTGATGTGGCTTGTCAATAGCTTTCGCAGGGAAAAAAATCTGTTCAAATTTCCCGTGAGAAATCTCGGAAAATTTGAAAAACGTTCCCGCCGAAAGTCCAAAATAAATGTCAGCCTCTAGAGTGTTTTGTCTGAAAATGGATTATGTTGAGGTGCTTGTCAATAGCTCTCGCAGGAAAAAAATTCAGGTCAAGTTTCCAGTGAGAAATCTCGGAAAATTCGATTTTTCAAAAATCATTAGAAAATTTGTATAAAATCAACCTATAGAGTGTTATGTCTGGAGATGTATGTTGTTAATGTGACTTGTCAATAGCTATCGCTGGAAAAAATCCAGGCCAAGTTTCCCGTGAGAAATTTCGGAAAAATCGATTTTCCAAAAATCTAAATATAATATAAAGGATAAATTAGTTAAGCGATACAATAAAAAACGACCGATATTAAACTCTCACATTAACCGTTTCTTCAATCAACCAGGCGCAACCACTGGGTATTCTCATGCGCTGCGACAATTTAGCGATCCGTGGCTCATTCGAATTTTATTAAATAAAGTAGATGAAGAGACACGTGTAGCATGGGCAAACGAAAGCTTAACTCAAGAATTTCCACAATTAGCAAATTTATTGGAATTTCTAAATAACCGGTGTTATGCTAAAGAGAGCATTCTATGTGAAAATAAAAAACGAGGAACAAAGCCTACGGGTGCAATAGTGAAATTAATGTGTACGTCATCAACTGTTGAAAAGTGTCCATGTTGTAGTCATCAATATGTTTTATGGAAATGCATCAAATTTAAACGAATGTCAGTCGAGAACCGTCGACGTTTAGTCAGCAAACCTGGAGCATGCTTCAATTGTTTAAGGACAGGGCACACCGTGAGCAAGTGTAATGGAGAGTATTCTTGTCAAATATGTAACGCAAAGCATAGTACGTTACTTCACACAGAATTAGATTCTACTATTTCTAAGCCATCGCCGATTAGTTCTGTTGTTCAAACCGAACCCACCGCTGCTGAGTCACCACAGCTCGAATCACAAACACTCAACACTAGAACCACACGGCTAGCTCTCTTGCCATCAGCTTTAGTACACGTCAAGGATTCAGCAGGGAATCACCATATGGCTCGCGTGTTACTAGATTTAGGATCGCAATAAACATTTGTTAGCGAACATCTCGTACAAAAATTGCATCTTCCACGATCATCCGCAAATGTCCCTGTATTAGGCATATCTGAAACAAAGGCCGAAACATCTCTGGGTATAGTTAAACTTACTTTCACATTAAGGTTTGACTCCAGCGAGTGCATTGAAGTCGAAGCGCTCATCCTATCCAAATTAACGTCTACAATTCCACAGATACCAATTGAAGAACAATGGGTGAATGAGATGAATAACCACAACCTTTAGCTGGCCGACCCAGCGTATCATATACCAAACAAAATCGATATCCTGGTCGGTGCAGACATATTTTTTGAATTGCTCAACCCAGACAGACTTGCCATCAGAAATCGAAGCATTGCTCAGTCTACCAAGCTAGGATGGGTCATCTCGGGAACGACACGCGAGAACACAGTCACAGCAACATCGTTTCCTACGACCATCGGAGAAGAGGACATATCCAAACTATTAGAAAAATTCTGGTCCGCGGAAGAAATTCCATCAACATCAGCTATATCTTAATCTGAAGCAATGTGCGAGAATCATTTTGCGGAAACCCACATACGAAACTCCAATGGTAGGCACGTCGTCAAACTACCATTTAAACCGGAATCAGCCAGCTTGGGACACTCAACATCAGCAGCAATCAGCCGGTTAATCGCAATGGAGCGCAAATTCACGAAGAATCCAGAACTACAAGAACAATATGCCAGTTTCATGAGCCAATATTTGAGTTTGGGTCACATGGACGAGATAAAATCCACTGAACCAGCTTGTCACGAGAGCAAAAGCTTCTATTTGCCACATGATGTCATAGTAAAGGGTGATATCACTACCACAAAACTACGCGTTGTCTTCGACGGGTCATGCAAATCCGCATCCGGAGTGTCTTTAAACGATAACGTATTAGTGGGCCCCACCATACAGAAGGACTTGGTGTCCATTCTAATGATGTTCAGAAGACATGCTATTGCGTTTTCATCCGATGTAGAGAAGATGTAACCGTCAGGCATGATAGAGATTATCAACGAATCCTGTGGAGAAATTCGGCATCGGAGCCAATTAAAGAGTTTCGATTGAACACCGTTACTTATGGTACCTCATGTGCTCTATTTTTAGCTGTACGAACGTTACACCAAATCGCTGAAGACCACAAGTCAATTTACTCAACGGGTTATAAAATAGAAAAACACAATTTTTACGTAGATGATTGTCTTTCTGGTGCTGATTCAATCGAAGAAGCCATAACAACCATCCAGGAGTTGTCAGAGATGCTAGCCAAAGGTGGATTCAATCTCCGCAAATGGAATGCCAACTCACCAGCTGTATTAAGCAACATACCTATTGCAAGCCGATAAAAACTAATCTATGCATTGATGACGATTCTGGAACTATCAAAACGTTGGGATTGCAGTGGAATCCGACCAGGGACACCTTTTCATACAAAATAAAACTTGGAGAGAAACAAGTATCATCCAAGCGAGAAATGTTGTCACAGATTTCTCGAGTCTTTGATCCCTGCAATAGTTGTCTTTAAGATAATTTTACAGAAATTATGGCTACAGAAATTAGGCTGGGATGATGCTCTCCCTGCACACATCGAACAACAATGGATAGCAAGCAAATCATCTCCGCAAGAACTAGAGGAAATTCAAGTTCCGCGGTTTCTGAGGACAACTAGTTCAACAATCAACATCCACCTTCACGAATTTTGCGACGCATCGGAGCATGCATATGCAGCAGTGGTGTATCTCCGTACCACTGACAGTAATATAATGGTGAACTCCAGACTTGTCATGGCAAAAACCAAAGCCAAGATTGGAGCTATGCGGTGCGGTGTTGTTGAGCAGAATAATGAAATATATTGAGCGAGCGTTAGGAATCACTAGTGTGGGGTACTATGCTTGGAGTGAATCGCAAATCGTTTTATCGTGGTTAGCTGATGTTCCAAGACGATGGAAGTGTTTTATTGGAAATAGAACGGAACGGAATGCGAGATGGAACCATGTCACTTCAAAAGAAAATCCAGCGGACACCGCGTCACGATTTGTGACCCCTAAGCAACTAGTAGCGTGCAGCCAGTGGTGGAACGGACCTCGATGGTTAGTCAGACCATTGCATGAGTGGCGAAAACAATTGAAAATTGAGCGAATCCCATTAGAGGAACGGCATGTGTCGCTGACGTCTCATATCGAAGCCAAGTCAAACCATCTACTTGAAAACCTATTCTCACGAATAAGCTCATTCTCCAAAATCATACGAATTTTGGCTGTGGTACTGCGAGTTAAAAAAATGTATCGACAAATAAACCCAGTTGACCCAAGTTGAAGAATTTGATAACGAACTTCAGGGTTTAAAACAAAACAAAAAAATTGGTACAAAAAATCGAATCATTTCACTATCCCCCATCATCGATGATGAAGGCATCCTAAGATCCGGAGGAAGATTAAGCTAATTAGAAGTATCATTCAATATCAGGCATCCAATAATATTGCCTGCAAAATATATCTTGAGCGAAAGAATAATCAAAGAACAACATATTCGGTACTTACACCCAGGGCCTACGTTACTAACCAGCATTCTCCGTTAAAAATACTGGTTGATCAACTGCCGGAATACAGTAAGAAAATAAATTCATACATGTGTAGAATGTCAAAGACAACGAGCAGCTACGTCACAACAATTGATGGGTAACAACATTGGGTACAAACTTCGTGGGAGCGAAGAGGAAACTCGGCGAATTATACGAATTATGGCAGCAAAATCATAAAAGTGGGCTCACAACTCATTTTCTTTTCACAGAATAACTAAAGTTATTGTCAATCCAGCCAGCGCCCCGCATTTTGGAGATCTCTGGGAGTCCAGGGTAAAGTCAGTCAAGTACCACCTAAATCGAGTGACAAAAAATACCATGATGACTTCGGAAGAAATGAACACATTATTAACCCAGATCGAGGGTATTCTCAATTCCCGACCACTGTGTCCAATGAGTGACAATATAGATGATTTAATGGCTCTGACTCCAGCGCATTTTATGATTGGGGAACCCATTACAGCAGTGCCTGAACCGTCATTGGAGCATATTAGTATCAATCGTTTATCGAGATGGCAGAATGTTCAAGCACTTATGCAAGGTTTCTGGAAGCAATGGCAACTTAATTATTTGCATACGTTGCAGCAACGGCGAAAGTGGAGCAAGGAACAAGAAAACGTCAAAATAGGAGATCTTGTAATTATCAAAGAGGACAATTTGCCACCATCAAGGTGGCTAATGGGTCGTATCGTGGCATGTCATCCCGGGCACGATGGTTTGGTTCGTGTGGTGACCATTAGAACATCATCTGGAGAAGTAAAACGGCCAATTGTCAAGGTGTGTCAGTTAATCTCAGATGAGGAAATCAAATCCCAAGTTTCATCTTTTTTCGTATTAAAAACTGGAGTTTTTAGTAGTCCGGGAGTATATTCAGGAAGCCAATAATCTAAAGCTGATGGTCTGAAATAAATAAATATTTATGTTTATATTCTATTCAAAACTTATATTTAAAAATCATGTAACTTAGCTTTAAATTCGATGGTTCATGTATAGGCAGCTTGTAAGTTTTATAACCTAAAAACTAATTAAGAATATTATTGTAATTTATAATTTAAATTAATTCATGTTAAGTTAACTTTATTTACCTTGGTTCTTAACATTTTTTCGTTACAACATTTATATCTATTAATTCACTTGGAATTTACGTTATTTTTGTAAATTCAAGAGTAATTTTGTTTGTTTACCTTAAATTTCTGACAGCTAAAATTATTAAACGTTTTACATGTAGCTATCTGTAACTTATACGTAATGCCATCTATTATCAATGATATGTACTATCTCTTTTTCGCATTACATAGGCAAGTACATGTAACCATAAAATAAAGATTAAATTGTAAATTGTCAAAAACAAAAGAAAAAAAATTAGGAAAATCAGTCGGCATCACATCATCAAACGTATCAAACATCCATCTTGGACAAAATAAGTTTTGCGGCCTAGTTATTAAATAATAAAATTTGTACAATCAAATTCAAATAAATACCGTATTTTATTATCGCGAGTATAAATCCGTAATTAGTGACGACAATTCAAGTCGTGTCCGCATATTTAGTTTGAGAAAAGTGGTGTCGCATTATACAATTGTTTCAATTGTATTCAACTCGCAAGAGTAAAATCAAAATGGTAGACGAGGCACGGATAGGAATATACGGGATTGGGTCTACCCTCTCGAAGTCCTTGAGTCCCAATGCTACCGCTCTTCTAGCAGAAGTAAATGTTATTACATCTAGGAGGGAGAGCAATGAGCCCAGATAGTATGTATCACGTACCTGTCGGCAGTATTATCAGGTTCATTAAGAGCCTGAATATTGGCTGGACGGATAATTAAGTAGGGCTTGATGCACAAAAGATCTTTTAGGTCGCAGTGCGAGGTGGATAACGCCCACATGGCCCTCAACCTCAAGTAATAATAATAATACATAGTGTGGAAATAGAAAATTTACCAACCGTTGATGATTTTGTTATCTCTGCATCGTCAATGGTTGAAAATAAATTCGAAATTGAATTACCAAACATTGAAAGAAACACCGAAGTACGGCAAACGGCCAAAGCACCAAAACAAATAAAACTTTTGAAGAAACAAATAGAAATACAGGGAAAATTATACAATAGCGAAATGGAGTGAAAATCAAAATAAACGATGGGATGAATTTAATTTAAATCAAAAAAAGATAAATAGAGCAGTTCACACTGAACGATAGGTAAAAAGAAGCCAATCAAAGAAAATAAGCGGCACAACCAAAGAATGGAGCAGTTGGCTTTGGACAAAAATAAGACGAAGCAAAAGATTCTGGAACTAAAATTAGAAAAGATAGAAAATTCAATCAGAAATGAACAGGACTTATTATTTCTTAATTTTTTTTTACAATGATTTAAGTAAATTATAAGAATTTGTGATAATAGCCAAGAAGGCGTTTTGTAAATTTAACAAAATTTGATTACGGAAATCATTCGCCTCTGACAAGTACTGTTGATTTTCTTGAGAAAGTATATCGCCAAAATTATCGTACTCCTCAACTTCTTCTGGAATTGGGTTACCATTCCAATCGTCAATATTAAAATGCAACCGGATATTGTGAAGAGCAGCTGCGACGTTTATAATTTGTATTGATTTCAGTGGCGAATAAAGAAGATGTCCAACCCCAAGAAGACATCGACACCAGTTTTATCATACTCCTATTGTACGTTCTACAACATTACGGGCAGAACTGTGGCTTTTGTTGAACCTACTTTTTGGAGTGTTCACTCCCGTATTTCTATAAGGCGTAATAAGCCATGGCAGTAATGGCTATCCAGCGTCAGCCAAACAAATTAAGGTTAAGTACAAAAATTGAATTTGTAAGTGACATACTTACCGATAATTCGTTGGTTCCTATCCCCGTTAGTGTAGATATTTTTAAAATATTGTGCAGCATCACCGTTTTCCCAAATTACGGAATCATGGCTGGCCCCCGAATACGTAGCATCCACACAACGAATCCATAGTTTATGATCGCATGTCTTATAATCAATAAATTTTTAAATTAAAGAAAATTTAAAATGTCGCAATTAATTGTTTCTTACTACCATGACATTTAGGCTATAGAATACGGTTGTAAAAGAGATGAGAATTATCAGCTGGCTTAGCAATTTTTATGTGCGTACCATTTACGCACATAACTAGACCAGGAATCTCTCTGCGATACGTAAATCCGCACTCTATTTAGCAATTTTTCCAAGGCACGTTACTTTAGAAGTAGTGCTTGATAAAATTGTTTCATCAGAATAACAGTCCTCTATCGGCTATTTGAGGTTTAGGGTGTCAAATAAAATACTCCCAGCAGGATTAATTAGCAAGTAGTTAGCTGCTTTCCTTATTCCTGCTTTCCTTGTTCCGATCCTTTAGAATTATTTGATACAATTTTATCGAGAATTATGAATTATCACTGCAATATTTTTTTCGATGAGCTCGTGAAGTAACTTCTCAACAGCATCTAGCAATTTTCGACCGTGATCACCGATTTTTAGAACTGTTTCTTTCTGACAGACGTTATCTTCAGATTTGAAGATGGCCGTTTCTCTAAAATTATTGAAATCATTAGCTAGTAAATAGATTCTTTCAACATTATAGCTTATATCAATTTTGCGCAGTCAGTAACAAATTTGAATTTCAGGCCAGTCTTCTGTTTCGGTAATTGAACTGATATTTTGGTCTCCGCAATCGCGTAAAAAACGGCAAACCTCTTTTATGGACCTCGATCGAGGAAGTGCTTCTGACTGTTTAACGTTCCTATTTTCTATCGTCCATAATATGTACTCGAAATTTCAATTAAGAAATTTACGAAAAATCATTTTTCAAAATATGTATGTTGTGAATACCTTCAGAGCATGAACTTGATAAATCTGTTCGTCTAATAATGCAAAGGCGACCGATAAATTTATTTTCCTTTGGTACAAGTAGTAGCAAATGTCTTGTTGTAAACAAATAATACAGGCCTGCCAAAATAGGTTAACATTTTTTTTTATGATTGAACAGTCGTATCCGAAGTAATTCTTTACGCAGAATTATCCTATCACGCCAGGTTTTTGAGATATTTTACCCTTAAAGTGTCAAAAATAGTATTTTTGGCAATTAACTCTTGAAATAACTCAAGACCAAAAATAGATTGGGCAAATTTCACAACTTTATCGTGTTTAGCGTTCTAAAATCTACGGAAAACTATAAAGTAAGCATAAAAAAATTAAAAGAATTTTTCAGGAAGTTCTCAAAGTAATAAATTCTCTTGGTATTCAAAGTCGTATATAACTCTAAATAGTAAATTAATATGGGACGCTTTAATAATATCATGCCATTAGGGTGGAGCAGGTTAAGGAGAGCTGGGAGATATATAAAATGAAATGCTATATGACAAGGAGGTGAGATTTGAGAGCGTGGAAGATTTATATTGTCGTGACCAATTGTCATATTGGGGAAGAGGTCTCCAAATTTAAGAAAACCTGTGACATATTTTAAAAATCTTGCCTGGTGGTTTGGCGTCTATTGGAGAGGGAGACCAAAGTTGGTAGATTAATCTACCAGCTCCGTAACCTTCAAGAGGGGTGCGCATCACGTAAGCTGTTCTGGTCATGTATTAGGCAGCTGCGTGCTGCGTACAATTGTGCAAGGGGTAACCTGATTACAATTTGCAAGTGTGCGCACTGCCTCCTTGCGTAAGCCACTGGTAACTGGAACCATTAGGCAGATTTGCGACAGAATAAAATACGGCGCTAAAGGAGAAAACCTTGACATAAACTCTAATCTAAAGTGGAACAGCATATGCCGAAGGATGAATGGCTGATAGGTTAATCAGTCCAAATATGCGGAGTCTTAATACCAGGCACCCTCCAGATTTATTAGCCTTCCTGTAGAAAAGCTGGGTGACCTACAGGCGAATTTATATTCCCAGCACCTCGCAAGAGTAAATTTAAAACGGTCGACGAGACACGGGTAGGAATATACGGGAGTGGGACGGCCCTCTCGAAGTCCTTGAGTCCCAATGCTACCGCTTTTCTAGCAGAAGTAAATGATATAGTAAACATCTAGGAGGGAGAGCAATGAGCCCAGATAGTATGTATCAGGCACCGGCCGGCAGTATTATCAAGTTCATTAAGATCCTGAATATTGACTAGACGAATAATTAAGCAAGGCTTGGATCACAAAAGATCTTTTAGATCGCAGTACGAGGTTGCTAAATGCCCACATGGCCCTACAACACTAATTCTAAGGACCTTGCCTGGCTAAAATAACGGAAAATGTTGCAAGGAAAAGTATCGTCCGAGGACAATTTTCCCCCAAACCTTCGTTGGCAAATGTTTCAAGAAGCTCGGTTTTGTTTTTCTTTGCCTTTATCGCTCAGACTTGCGAGGATTTGACTTTTATAATAGAATTGTTACGAACACACACCTAAATAGTGTACCAGAGCAAAAATATAGGTGGCCTTGTCACCAAAAAGTATTAATCATAACTATTTTGCACCACAAACCATATTATTTGCAATAAATATTTTGGTTTAAACCACACTCTTGTTTAGGAAATAAAAAAATGTTATCGTACAACACAAGCATTACAAAATACCATAAAAATTATGTATGGATGTATTTAACCAATAAAAATTGATGTAATAAAAACATACTTTTATCTTTACGATTTTGGTTATTAAATAAAAAAAAGTTAAAAAATAATTTTAGTTATATCCTAAATGCGACTGTCTATTTTATGTTAACCCTAATAAATCATTTTGATGTTACCATTATTGATCAGTTTCATGCGTGTAAAAATTGTTTATACAACACTATAAGTGTGCTCCTCTATGGGATACCGGAATGTAATGGACCCTCATAATTGGCGACGTTTTCTTGAAATATTTAATTCTTATATTTTCGATTTGAGTTGTTGAAATCATGTCATATGGGCTTTATGTTTAAACTTCACGTTGTACTTGAGTGTTCTAAATGAGTATATCTGTACTGTTAGGAAGGCCCTCTTTATAATTTAATTGTCTATTAAATCTGTTAATTAAAAGAACTAAAGTTTCTATGTAAGTACATCGCAATTTATATTTTACAATATTTTTCCATTATTTTGAGAAGGGTCCTCAAATAAGTATGTATAGTATAAATCCCTTTACGCCAAATATCACAGACTCAAAATTATATACAATATTACGTAAACTGCATCTTGTTGAACAGCAATTCGTATCGCATTTGCTAATTTTCGACAAACCTATTTAATCGAAGTAATTCCCGTAGTTTCCCGGATTACTGACGTGTCCCTACAAATACGTTGAAGTATGCGGCTGCAGAACGATGGATCTCCTCCTCACTATGCACTAGTAGCGAAACAACACCTGAACGAAAATTATCTCTAAGTCGCTGGATTTGAAGGTGAGGGACCATTCCACGGCTTTATACAGATTGACCTACTTTATACGAAAGCTGGAACAATATAGCCCAAGAAACTAGGAATAAATTGATCGCTCAAAGAAGAAAAGAGAAGTTTGTCTGTATTAAAATCAATAAGATACTTTTGGCTTTTTATAGGCAAAATATAATATTAACAATGGCATTCACTACATTTTTCGACTTGTTAATCAGAAAAAATGAAGAGGCCATTCATTTTAATAGACTAAAGTGTATACTATTATTGTAATTGTATTGTATAGGTCACTATAGGATTAGCTAATACACTATAATTAGTATAACTAAGGAATATAAACTAAAATTAGTTTATATATGTATATAATAAAAACATTTAATAAATTTACAGGTTCACAGGATCATCAGTCCGGCTAATAACAACTGAGATATTCTTCCCATCAGCCAATACATTGGGGTTAGTTAGAATTTTGGTTTGGTTTTATGTGCCGAATTAGACTTGTTCTCTCATGTTTGTTAGATATTTTCGGACATGAAGGAAAAAGTTATTTTATTTGTGAGTAGAAATTTCATTCAGGAATAGGATCCTGTTATTGGTATGGTTTTGCCGTCTTTTTCTGTTTCATAGTCTTGCAATGCTGAGTTTAGTTTAGCTGTTTGTGGTATTGAGTTGTTCTGTTCAGGGTTGCATAAGTTGTCTGACTCTACTTGTAAAGTTGTAAATTGTGCCTTGTTTGTATAGGCGGTTTGTATTTGTTTGTCTGTCGGAATTGCAGTAGCTGTTTCGGTTGGGATTGGAATGCAATCTGTCATTTTTGTTTGGTTTTTTATTAGAATGGGGGTGGATTGGGTTGTGTTGTATTCTGGATTAGGGTTTGTATTGAGCGTCGAGCTGGCGACGGCTTGTGTGTAGTTTTGCATCAATCTGGCGACAGCTTGTGTTGGATTTTGTATTTGGATTGGTTTGATTAGGTTGCTTTCCGTTTCTGTTATTTTGTAATTGTTTATGTCTGCTGGGATTGTAGTTGTAGTCTGTGTTTGGTTATCTTCATGCTTGATTCCCATCCCAGAGTCTGGTAGTAACTCTGCTTCTATGCTGTCTTCCTGCGGTGGTATTGTGTCTCTGTCTTTTCTGCACTGTGTGAGCAGGTTGGTTTCGATATGTGTAACTGGGTACAATAGGTTCTCTAGTATATTAATGCCAGCCAACTGATCTTGACTGGGTTCCATCGTCAAAAGAAAATGTCCATCCCATTTTGCTGTATGTGCTCGGATTGTAGCTGAATTACTCGCTGTTCGCGTAATTTCGTGTGTCGGGATTATTATTGTGAATCGGTTATGTTCAGGATTTCCTACTGTATCGTTGAAGATTTACTCCTGTCATGGTATTTATTGGGCATTCTGTTTTTGTGCTGCCTTCTTGTGGTGGCGTGGCGTCTTCGTTATCGCATTGTGTGAGCGGGTTACTTTCTTCGTATGTTGCCGGCTACAACACATTTTCTAATATGTTATCGCCGGATAACTGGTCTTGACTATGTTCTGTAGTGAGAAGAAATTGACTATGTTCTGTAGTGAGAACTGAGTTGGTTATATTCGTTGCTTCGTGCTTATAAATCATCATTACCATTTGCTTCTGTATTTCCATTTGATAGAATTTCCCGTGCGTTGTTGCTTCTTTTCCATTTGTCTGTGTCCTCTACTACTTGTTTTGCTGAATTTTGCTTGGATATTGTTGTTTGAATGCTTGTTGGAATAGCCAGAGATTCTGCTGAATTATGCTTATGATTTGGTTTTATTATACATATGTGTCGAACTTGTGGTTGCTTGTACTTGCTTATTATCTAGGTTTCTTGTTTGTGTCGAGCTGGCGACGTCTTTTGTTTGCTTAAGAACTAAATTATTGTGCGTCTGGCTGGAGACGGCTTTTGCTTGTTTAGGAGTTAGATTGGGTGGTTGCGTTGGTTCGACAAAAGTTTCTTTTTGATTTGTATTATTGTTCGCTTGAATTTGTCTACTTGTGATTTCTGAATAATTTGCATTCGTTGAGATCATGGCTATGTTCCGTATGTGTATAATTGTATAGGTTCTGTTATTATTGTATTTTGATGATTGATTGGACCCGGTCGGTTTTGGCCTACTGTTCCATCTCGGCGCGTCCATGCTCGTTTCCCGATTGTGGTTGATAAATTGACTGTGTTTCATTGCTTGGTATAGTGATTGTGCTGAGACCAAGTTAATTCTCATATTTGCGAACTTTTCTTCGATATTTGTGTTTCTCATTTATGGCTTGCGTTCATAACAGTTAGTCCTATCTTGTGTGAAACTTTGATTTCCGCGCAGCTTGCTTCTGCATTCATCGAATGTGTGTCCAACCGTGGTCTTGCAAAATGAACAATACTTCGTTGGCCTATTTGCTGCAAAACCCTGATTTGGGGGTCTTCTGTAGTTGTTGTATCTTTGTACTATTTCTGCTGGTCTGTCTTGGTGGTTAGTTGCATTCTGCTGTTCTTGGTTTCTATACCCGTGCGAAAATGGTTGTCTGTATATTGTTGCTAGTTGTAAATTGTTTATTGCGGTATTTGATTGCATTCCGCTTGTGTTTGTATACCCATTGCTACCTCTTGTCGGATTTGTGCTATACCCTGATGTATACTGATTTGACGGTTGTTGTGTATTTGATTGAAACCTCGAGCTATTTTATGCCCATATTCTAAATTTGCATACATCGTATGTATGATTTGGCTTATTACAGTAATTGCATATTACTGGGCTATTTCGATATGAGCTCCGGTTTGCTTGATTAGTATAACTCGGTTGTAGTCTATCATGTATTGTTTCGGGTGTGAATTCCCCATTTGTCATCACCAGCATTCGTTCTATGTCCTCAGTATGGTCTATTATGTCTTCTACATCTCTTGCTTTAATGGTTGCAATTTTTTCTTTTAAAATTATATTGTTTAGTCCTCTTTTAAACGTTTGTATCGCCGTATTCGCCAAGTGTTTTGAGTAGACTTCGTCTATTACTGTTATACCATATTTTGTTCTGTATCCATTTTTGTAGCATTCCAATGCTTCTACCATACGTTGTCCAAAATTTCTAAGCGATTCCCCGTATGACTGTCCATACTTTGGTATACATGCTGTTCAAGACAATTCTCCATGTCTCGTAATCGTCTATTTGTCTACTAGATATCCTTGCATACGCACCTCCTGTTAATCTAAACTTAATCAAATTCCCGAATATTTTTTTTTCTTCTGGTTTTGTTAGTGTACTTTACACACTATCTGCTAGTCCAAGAAACCTTGTTAGATATGTTGGTATGTTTCATCACCTTCCCCGCTGAATTCTGGGACCATACTTGTGATGCTTTGTTGAATTTCTCGGGTTGTTGCCATTTTTTCTGTTTTTTTTTTTTGGTTGTTGTGGTAATGCTACTTGGTTCGGTATTTTATGAGTCGCTGTTACTGTTACTACGTTGGAAACGGGTGTGATCTTCCCGAAAATGACGATGCCCTTGGATTCGGTCTAATTGGGGTTGGAGAACGTACTGTTTTCTGTGATCTTTGCTCAAATGGTGACTTATCCTCGTTGTTCATATATTTGTTCTTAGATTATAATTTGTTTGTTCACTTTAACTTGGTATTATAAAACGCTAATTGGATATTTCAACTTCCTTATATTCTGGAAAGTTTGGATTTATTATAACCCAAAAAAGCTAAGCTCACTGTGATACCTTTATGAGCTTAACAACCTATTATTTACTCGCACGGTGCGAATAGCTACAGCGCCATTATAATGTTGTTCGTTGATAATTTCTGAATTGAGTTATCTCAGCAATTTCGGATTGAGCTAGAATGACGGTTTTAGATTGAAAATTTAGTCTAGCTACTCTAACTACACTTCCTACACCAACTTTGGAAGCATCACATTCAATAAAGAAATGCTTAGTAAAATCGGGATTGCATAACACTGGCGACGAAGACAAGGATGATTTTAGTTTGCAAAAGGCTTGCTCTGCTTCATCCGTCCATTTAAATTTTTGATTTTTCCTAATAAGTCTGGTAATCGGTTCTGCTATTTTGGCGTACTGAGGAATGAATCGTCTGTACCAGCCGGTGACACCAAGGAACTAACGTACTTGTTTAGTGGTTTTTGGACGATCATAGTTAGTTACACTTTTTCCGGATCAACTTTTAGGATTCCGTCAGCTACAATGTACCCTAAATAAATTATCTCTTTTAAGAGTAATTTACTTTTTTCTATGCTTATAGTTAAAACTGGCAACTAACTTTAGTAACTGGATATGATTTTCAAGCGTTTCACTTGTGACTAATAAGTCATCTAAGTAAACGAATATGCGAGTTGCAATTCGTGGTGTTCTCCTATCATCCGAGTGTTCAAGCCAAATGGCAAGGTAAGGCTGCGCCTTATTGCACGGAAGGTAAACCAGGTCACGTTGACAGATGCATAGCCCTGCCGCTCATCGATGGATTGCTGTGGCGTCTTTAGTTGAAGTGAGTATATCCTGCCTGTATTCCGTTTTCAGTTTCGTTTGTTTGTTTTTTCCTTGCCATAATTTCATTATTTAAGTGGTCTAGCAAGGCACCTATTTATTTCGGCAAAACCCCACCCCGATCACTGAGCCTTAGCCGGCAGAATATGACCACGTCTAAGGTCTATTCAGGTTATTAAATAATTTTCGTTACGAATGGCACTCAATTGAAACCGAGTTTTACTCGCAATCCGTCTATGCCAACTAAATTCATTACAAAATCGAAGAGATTGAGGACAATTATTATGTAAGAGATTAATGAAGATGTATCTGTTTTGAGTTGAGTTCCCCTGAGTCCGAAAAAGTGGGTTTCGAAATGATGTCTGTCTGTCAGTCTGTCCGTTTGTCTGCTCGTCTGTCAGTCTGTGTCTTCTCTATAGCCCAGATGGCTTAACCAATCGAACTGAAACTTTAGATTTAAGCTTTACTTATGTAAAAGAAAGTAATACAAAATAATAAATTTGTAAGAAGTTTGCGTAATTGGTTTCTCAAAATTCCCTGTTCGTAGTAGAAATGTGTTGGCCACACAACAATTTTATTTTTTTTTAATTTTTAATTTTTTTATTTGTATTTTTTTATATTTTTTTGTTTGGAAACATTTTGTATTAGTAGTCTTTTGTAAACCTTATACTTTTTAAGATATTTGCAAAACAAATTTTCTGGCCCAAGGGAGTAGCAACTTCCGGTTGACCGATTTGAAGTAAAATTCACTGGGCCCTCCCAATTTACCAAAAAAGCTTAAATCTGAAGTTTCAGTTCGATTGGTTAAGCCATCTGGGCTGTAGAGTGGACACAGACTGACAGACAGACATCATTCTGAAATCCACTTTTTCGGACTCAGGGGACCTTAAAACAGATAAATCTTCAATAATCTCAAGGTCGAAAATTTTCATGATTACTATACTTTATTTTACTTACGTAAAAGAAAGTAAAAATGTATGTTTCGTCCAACGAAAATACGAGTACAATTAACCCTATATACTCCAACGGTGAGTCTCACTCACCACGATATTCTTTGCATCAAGCCCTACGGTGAGTCTCACTCACTATCACAATATTACAATTTACATTAATTTCAACCTTGGTCCTTACATACTGTTCTCTTGTTTTTTAATTAATTATTAAATTTTGTTAAAATAAAAAAACACCGTGAAATAAAATTTTAAATAAATATTTATAAGATTTTTTCTTTGAAAATATATTATTATCGAGTTGGTGGTAGCCCTATAGCAGAAAAGCTTGGAGTGCAAAAGGTTAAATAATTACATAGTTTTACATTATTATAAAATGTGGTCAAAGTCAAACCTGCATCATTTTTTCTAAAACTATTTCAAACGATGAATCCCGTTTTGTTTAAAATGTTTCGAAGATTTTTTCTGGATGAAATTAAAATTTCCTTACTTAGCTGAGATTAAAAAAAAACTTTTCGAAATACAAATCTCGTGCTAACTTACATACATATATACTGCCTTTTGTCTAATGCACTTTAGAAATTGTGTTTTCTTAATTGCTCAAATTTTACTGACTTTCACATAATGTAGATCTCGTATAGTATTCTCTGTATTTAGCTAATTTAATTTTGTTTAGCGTTCACCTACTACTGAGCCAGATAACTAAATTAAATATTTAATTTTTATTTAGTGCTGATTGTATTTAAAATCGTATTGCCAGTCACCATACACAGCTACCATAATCTTGTATCAAATCCTACAAATAATTAATTATTTGGATTGCGATCAATTTGACATAATATAAATTATGATAACAGTTTACCATTATAAAATAATAACAACCGTCCCTGAGAGTTTTTTTATGACACTGTAATTTCATTGTGCTCATAAAACAATACCTAGGCGTTATATAATATATAATTTAATCAATATACTATGATTACGATCGGTTTCAATTTGTGAAATATAGGTACAATGCGGTGTTATACATATTTCTAGCATTTAATACCCTATTGAAAACGAGTACATAATACTCATATATGTTAAACAATACATGTTGTGTAACAATAAGGCTGCCAGCTAAATTTTTTTTTTAACATAATAGTTTACGGTTGTGGGAAAATATTAAACAAAAACTGATATTAAAAGTTGTGGGTACAACCAAAATATTTTTTTTTGTGGTTTTGTCACAATTTTATTATCTCTGTACAAATAATAAAATAACTATCGTGATAAAAACCGCAAATTGTTAAACAAAAATCTGATATTTTATGCTGGCAGTTTTAATTTATATTCGGTATAAAATATTTGGAAAATAAGTAACAACATTTATTCATTTATTGGTATGAACTACCTTCGGGATATTTAAAACTTAATGTGCGGTAAAATATTAACATGTTTTGCTACAATATTGTCGAGTACGATTGACAGATTTGTGGTGTCATGATGTTCGATTTTATCTGAGTACTTTGTTTTAAAGTTTGCATTAAATTGTCGTTTTGTCAAAATTTAACGTTTCGAAATTCAAGAGACTCATGGTATTCTAAATCGTTGTCCCTCTGAGTTTGGGCTGGATACACCCGGTCTAATTTAGAATTGTCCGAGGGATTGCCATTAAACTAGTGTTATCGACTGAGCGATTTTTGACTAACCGGAAAACCCAAAAATAATTTGGATGGATTTTGTACTCTCAATTTTTTGTGGTGGAGGTCTGGGCTAACTTTCTACTATACTTTAAGATTCTTATTAATATACCGCAAGATAAAACGATTAAAAACTAAAAACGATATAAAAGTTAAAAACTCTGCTGAAAATCCAGATGGATAACAAAATAGATTTTCTTAATTTTTCTTTTACCAAATTTATTCCTTAAGTACTTTTCTATATATAAACGTAAACTATTAAATACTGATGAAGATGCTGTTGTTATTTTATATGTACATCATCTCTGTGCAAAAGTTATCTTTAATCAATCAACTTTTAAATATAATGTAGAAAACACATAAAATACAAAAAGTTGGCTGTACTCGACTTATCTATCGTATATCTAAGTGTATCCTATCTATCATCATCATCATCATCATGTACTTGTTAGGTTTTAACCTAGTTTTTATCAACAAGAAGATAATTTTTATGTTTTTAACAAAGCATTACGTTCCAATGATTAGTTTAATTATGATTAAATATTTAATATCTTGTTGAAAATCGTAAAAAGCAAAAATTAAAACCTTCCTGTTATGCTCGGATTATATGGAACACTATATTTTATGTGCTACCAAAAGAAGAAGAATTAACTGGATAAAGAATAAAAAACAAAATCTAATTTTTATTTAATGGTTTCGATTTTATTACAGAGATGGAATAATTTAAAATGAATTAAAATCAACTTTTAATCGTTTTAATGATCTGTATGGTTTAATCCTCTGTTAGTCGATTTACAACTCAACTAATTTTATTTATTGTAATTCGATTTTAATTAATATTTACTAATTATAATATGTACTTCAATCCAGTTCTTAATACCCCGCTGTACAATTCGAGAGAACATTTCTTCTGCCGTTAAAGTTCTAGAGCCTTCACACTTATGAAGCTAATATGGGTCCCGTTAAGTTTAAGGATCATTTTGTAATACTACACTTTAAATAATATTTTGAAATTGATTTAATTGTTTAGCGTTCTTTAACAGTTCTCGAGAATATTGATGGCAGCTAAAAAATTTATTTACCTCATTTGAAATACAGTCAAGCCAAATTTGCTGAATTTAACAAATTAGATTAACATACCACTTCGGGAAAATTCGAAGAAAATTTCAAATGATTTAGGATGTTACCTAAATTCGAGCGAAATTAATATTCAATAAAATCTTAAGCAACAGAAAAAAACTATCTAAGGTTTAGATGCCAGAATAGATCCTACCCGCATCTCTACCTCGTTTTTAATGTATATCGACTCCTATGTCGTACTACGTTCAGGTAACAGAGTCCGAGTCGGGAGGTGGTAACAAGAATATTACAATAATCACAACCACTAAAAAATCCATTGATCAAGCTGTATTTTCTATTTATGTCGTATATACTACAAATTATTAATAATATTTGGAAATGCAGTCAGAACAACAACAAATGCGCGCTTTCTTGCCCAGATAGAAATATTTATTCAACATTATTTGCAGAAATTATATAAACAAATGTATATTAGATTCACAAATCAAATCAAATTAAGGAATACTTTCACTTCCTTATTCGTCGGCCAATGTCAAAAAAATTTTTTTCATTTCAAAATTTAATTAAAACTAAATATCGTAACAAATTGACTGTCTGCACTTGTGATGCTTTACATCAAACTGAAGATTTAATAATTCTGAATATTTTAACTACAAAATATTATCAAACATGATATGCTATGATATGATATAGATCTACAGGCCAACCATAATAGTGATCCTAGGTATGTATAGCTCTCATTCCTGGAGTATACCTAACCCATTATCATGAAAAGATATCTAGGAGTATCATATTCCAGTATTATGCGGACCCAGGCCCTGCCTGCATCTTCAACCCAAAAGGTTTGTAAGGATTTGGGATGTGAGATACAGCTATAACTAGGGTAGTAATCGCAGCAAAATATTTTCTAACTACATAATTAATTTATTAAAAAAAAATTGTTAAATAAAACCATTCTCACACTATAGATTTGGATTTTGTTAATTGTTAGTATATGTTAGTAGTGAATAGGTATAGGTGTTGCTATAGGTTTCATCAATATGTGTACTCAATACTTAATATCCAGGGTCTTCTCTTCTCGTGCTGTGCATAAAGATGTGACCCTATCTCCCACCATCACCAATTCTCGCGGTGGGTGTATTTGTCCGTTAAGACTCGACAGCATAATCGTTTGCACATATTGATGACCTAATGGTTGCTTAAGTCAGTTAAGTATGAGTCATATATAATTATCCTTATCATTCATTCAGTCTATCTAGGATTTATTTATCATTAAGTTTATCTTTTATTACTTTTGGAAAAATAACATTTAAACAACATGCAACCTATCTCTATATAGACCGTTCACTTCGAAAAGTGGTGCAAGTCAACCATCCAAAAAAGAAAAATCTTTGACAATGATATCAATAGAGATATACCGGCAAACAACTTATCCCTAATTTTAATTCATGCAATAACAATCAAATTCAAAGTCCCATATATCTCATTTATCGATTCTCAATTCCTTCATTTCCTCGTTTCATCAGGTTATGGGCCCACACCACCTCCAAAAACAAACCGACCATTTTATTCAGTAAAATTTTATTCAGAAAAGAAATCACCAGATAAATATGCGGTTTTTTTTTCAATGGTCCGTTCAACTGGAGTGATTTTATAAATATAAATATTCGTAAAGGAGAAAATATAAAAGCAAAAAATAAAAGAAAAGCCCAAAACGTGTTGAACTCAATTTATCAATAACTGAAAAAACCAAAAAAATATATAGATCGTTTCGCTTTGGCAACCAAAACAGCAACTTGTACAAAACAAATGCTAATTCTGTTCAAAAATAAAACCGAGAACAATTATCCGTCAAAAGTTAATCAAAACATCAAAAAATCTCCAAAAATATCCAAAAATGTCTACACCAACAAAGCTTGGTTGAAACCATTCCAAACAGAACAGAAAAATTACACGTCACTATTTTTACCAGGCCCGCACCAAAAGTACAAAACAATGACGCGTCCTTAGAAAAGTTATCCTTAATAACAAAATCAACTTTACCAAAATATTGAACTAAATAATAAGCATCCGTGCCTTTGCAACCAAAACAAAAACATTTCCAAACTTTAATTGGTTTATTTTAAGCAACACATTCCATTTCAATGCACTGAACAAAATTCAAAATACGGCACCACACTATTTTAGTGTCTCTCTTCCTCGCACCGAACTTCTTATACTTGACGTTTGTTTATTTCTCCTCTAGAGCTTTTAGCTGTATGATACATACATATACAGTGGCGTTCAATGAAATAGGACACCGCAAGATCCCCCCACAAACCTCTCACCAACCAAAAAACCATTGATCAACCTTCAACCATTCCCCCTACCCACATAATAGAAATACAAACTTACAACTAAATATAAAAAACCATATTCAACTAATAAAAGGAATACCAAAAAAAAAAAAAAAACTAAACAGTTTATCCCATAAATTGGCTGTTCAATGAAACAGGACAGTTAACTTTAGAATTAATTTTTAATCTCGTCTGTGTATGACCAAACCAAACACGCGCTTCCATCGAATAGTATTGGTAGACTGACCCCGTTGTCGAACAACCTCTCTGCATCGGCGCATCCCTAGAGCCCACCAGCCCCTGGCACCTGTGGATCGTCATCCATTCCAAATTCGACAAATTTGAATTCTAAAACTTCCGACTATTCCTATATTTCTCACCATCAATAGCCACTTCCACCTGAATCCAACAATTATTAATCAGATTCAGATCAGGCGGCAGATCCGGCACGTTGTAATTTACTTAATTAAACCCGTGGTTTGCTCTCATTGAGGTATGGTTGGTCGTTGTGTTACTGAAAATATCACCCTACTGGGCACTTTAATTAGCCGAACTGCAATGAAACATTCTTCTATCACATCTAACAATTTAAAGAAGTTTTTAAATCTTAATTAATCAGAAGGTCATTCGCAAAGAGATGCTTGAAATAGATTGAAATGCCCGAGCCGTTCCTTCTTTATCCAAGCAAAATTTTGAAGCCAAAAAAGTGGAGAAAAGTGGAGAAATGACAAAATAAAAGTCAATCTGTTTGGTTCTGAAGGCCGATATTATGAACGATCTCAACCCAATACAAGTTTTTGCCCTTAAACACGAAAAAGCATGGTGATTGTTTATTGTGGCATAGCGAGATTTTTTTCTGGCATGGAACATTATTATTTATTGCCCGGAAAATGGAATGATGGCGGTTGTTTACATTCATATTATTAACTTATCTAATGCTCGGTTATAACGAAGACGATAAACCACCAGGCTGGTGTTTTCAGCAAGACAACGATACAAAGATTACCTCGAGAGAAGCAAAATATTAGTTTAATGGTTATAAAGCGGGGGTCGCACAATGGCCGGGTCAGTCGCCTGATCTGAATCCGACTGAAAACTGCCGGAAATTTCTCAATTCAAATTTGTCGAATTTTGAATAAGGAACCGCTCACAAATACCAGGGGCCGATGGGCTCCAGGGATGCGTCGATGCAGTGTAACAATTGCATTGTTAAAAGTAAAATTCTGCGATCATGTTTCATCGGTTTACTGTAAAAAAAAACAATTTGGTACTTTATTGACGCACTGTGTTTCCGCAGCATAATTAGATTTTGTATTGATCGGCCAAATAACTTTATTTTGGAACAGTTCAATGTGTGTGTATATATAAGAATATTAAAAAAAAAATATTTATGATCAACGCCGAGAAAACCCGAACTTGGCTGTTATGTGTTTTATTGTATGAGTTCTTGTCTGGAGAAAAATCGTATGGCATATCAATAATCAATTGCAGTCTAACAGTGGTAACAGTGATTCGGTATTTAAATTAACTCGTGAAAAATTAAATTAAAAATATTTGTCTCTAAATTGTGAAATAAAATTTACCAAAAGATTATTAAGTGAAAGATTAATTATTGAAGCCAAGGTAATATTTTTTTTTGTAAACCTTATGTAGATGGTTTTCCAGACGGGAATCCTTAAATCCTTGAACAACAATTTAAACCGTTTTTATTTATTTTTTTTTTTTGTTTTGTGTACAGAAGAAACTCAAAGTTAAAATTGAAGGCTTATCCACGGATAGCTGTATGTACAGTAAGCTACAAAAACTGTAAGTTTTTTATTCTAATTAAGTTAAATCGCATTATTCACGCGATATCTAAAAATTAATTCGCGAGTATAGAATCACTGACTTCATGCGGTTCTTCTTGGCAAAAAAAAAAACAAAACTAGAACAACAAAAAGAAAAACCTAAGAATTAAAAGCCAGAATAAGAATTAAAGGCTGATACTACACACAAAGTGTCACACAAGGTTACGGTAGCGTGGATATACCGTCAGAGACGAATGATACATGTCAAGGTCGTCTCTTAAGAAAAAACAAATATCCGCAAATATTTTTTTTTATGATCAATTAAATTGTAACTTATTATTAATTAATTTATGTAGAAATTATTAGCATAGTAAACCCCTTTTGTTTTAACGACCATGGTTCTCGTTATTGTTGCAAACTTAAAAAATTTTTTTTTGTTAATTAATTTAGTGACGTTATATATGTAAACATTTCGCTACCTTTTCAAGTGATATTATATTATTTAAAGCTATTTATAATTATATATTTAAGTTATTGAAAATCAACATACACACATTAAACTATTTTCCTACAAATAAAATATAGTTACGTTAACATTTTTAACTTTCAATAATAAGTTGTGCTTTCATTGTTTATTTTTTTTTTCTCAAAGTTGAAATTTAAGTGATGATATTTTTTGTGGCATTTCTCGTTTCCGATCAGTTTGTGTGATCATATGAATAAGTCCGCCCAGTGCAATTGGAACATTTTACGTGTGATATAGATAAAATCATAGAAATGAATTGTTAAAGTGAAAAAGTGATGGTTTAAGTTGCCGTAAGCTCCGTTAATCATGGGATTACCCCTAAGTGGGCGTAACGACATATTGGTTAGGGTGGGTATGACAGGTGATCAACAACATCAGATCATCGTAAAACCATGATACTCCAAAAAAAAAAAATACATAACATAGTGATGATTCAGTGATTTTTTTTTTTAATTATTTAGTGCTAACGATCGTACGATTAATAAAATTTTATCGTTAAGCAGCATTTACAAGCTCTACGGTGGATGGTGGAAAGATCCCACCCATCTGACTGTCACCTAGCCAGGAAATGTGCTGCTCCACCAACTCATCCCCGTAGAGATCTGGACCGATGAAAGCATGTGGTTTTCAAGTCATAATAATGTAAACAATAATCCAGACAAACCACACAACGCATCGTTACAGCAGGGAATTGGCTCGAAAACCATGGGTGAACAGAAAAAATCTGCATATGTCAATATGACTCAATTCAATATCAATTTAAATTAAATATGGGATGTTTTTTATTTTAAAATCTTATGCACACCCACGCAAACCTAAAATCATGCATTATTTGTGAGAAATCAAGAAATTTGACTTCCCTCACTACAAATTTAAGATATCCAAGAAAGATATTGCCTGATAAATGCATCCCGGTGGATTACATTATTCCATATTTAACTATTTAAAATTCTTTCATTTTAATTTAAAACATTTCACACACTGAGATTTTTTTAATTTCGGCCATAACACTTTAGACCACTACATTTTCGATTAGTCAACTCAAAAATAAAAACACAAAAAAAAAATCTATCATTTTTTCCTTTACTTTCAATTCTCTCGTGTACTTTTTTAGGTTAGAAAACAATCAAAAAATAAAAATTGCAAAAAAAAAATATCGAAACAATTAAACTCACGTTGAAATTTTTATTGCAATGGGTACAAAACCCAACAATACAACAAACTATCAACTTTTTAAAATTAAATTAAAGCAAAAACAGGAGGAAATTGATCAAAATAAGGAGCGAATGAAAAACACGACTTCACACACTAGTTATACAAAATATCATCAAACATGATATCAAAAAATTTAATCGCGATCTATGGGGATTATTCGTTATTAGAATAAAAGCGAAATTTGGTCTCTAAAATAATGTAGCCAAAGGTGTAGTAACAAGTGTTGTCAAATGTGTAGCGTAACGATTCGGTAATACGGCGGGCTGCTGCATTTTTTAGGTTGCTGTTTTTAGGGTTTGGGTTAGACTCCGTTTGCCGGTTGAATCAGGATTGAATTGGGGTTGGATTAGGATAAAAGATTGTTACATTTAAGAGATTTTTGATAAAGACCGAATGCTCGAAAATATACCGGGTGTTTCTTTTAAACTGAGACGATCAAATATCTCGAAAAATAGCCACTCTACGGAAAAAATGTCCATAATCAAAATTTAATCATACCGCGGGGGAAATACATTAGTGCAAAAAAATAGTCCCCCACCCCCCGCTTTGTAGGTGGGGCGGGGGTAACTTTTAAACTAAGATAGGAAGCCATATTTTTTATTGCAGATACGGTTTCTACGACTAAAAGTACGTATGATTTGAATGAAATATTTTGTTCGGTTCATGATAGATGGCGTTGTAATCGACGAAATTCAATTTTTTCAATTTCTTCTTCTTAGAACACACGCATTCGATTCTGCAATACGTTTGAAATAAAAAACATCACGTTTTCATTGGAAATACTCGAAATTCGTCATCAAAACAATTTATTCAGTTTTGTAAATCACATTTAACGTTTGTGTTATTTCTTATCTTCATGTTTTTCGTAATTGCAAAATAAACGATAAAATACTTTAGAATGGACCGTTTAACTGTGCTAGAGAAAATTGAAATGGTTCTGGTTTATGGAGAAGCTGGCAGAAATCTTGAAAATGCTGTTGCTATTTACGCTCAACGTTTTCCGGATAGGATTCGTTCACGTGCTTCATTTGGCCGTACTATCAAACAATTTATTGCTGATGGAAATGTTCAACCGAAAAAGAGGACCCGTAGAGCAACAGTCACTGGAGAAAATAATGAAATTGTTGTATTGGCTGCAGCGACTCATAATCCTCATGTTAGTACACGAGAAATAGTTCGCGATTCCGGATTGTCCCTCACCAGTGTTTGGAGAATTTTAAAACGGCACAAGTATCATCCATATCATGTGTCTTTAAACCAAGATCTTCATGGCGCTGATTTCCAAAATCGGGTAACTTTTTGTCAATGGGAACGTGAACAAATACAACAAAACCCCAATTTTTTTCGTTGCGTAATGTTCTCTGACGAATCGTCTTTTACAAACCATGGAACGGTTAATCGACACAACATGCATTATTGGAGTGTTGAAAATCCACACTGGCTTCGCCAAGTTGAACATCAGCGCTCTTGGACTGTCAACGTGTGGTGTGGAATAATTGGCAACCAACTCATCGGCCCCCACATTATTGAAGGCAACTTGAATGGTCAAATGAACCGAAACTTTTTGGAAAATGAACTGCCAATATTACTTGAAAATTTGAACTTAGAATTGAGACGGAACATGTGGTTTCAACATGATGGTTGTCCTGCACACTATTCGTTGGTAGTACGTGAGGTACTTGATCGTGATTTCAATGGTCGCTGGATCGGTAGAGCTGGTCCGATAAATTGGCCCGCCAGATCACCAGATCTTACTTCGCCAGATTTCTTTTTGTGACGCTATCTCAAAGACAAAGTTTACAAACAAGAACCAACAACACGTGAGAACATGATTGAGCGAATCAGAAATGCGTGTGCTGAAATTCAACCAAACACACTTCTCAGTTGTGTACAATCATTGGAAATGCGTATTAATAAGTGCATTAAGTAATTTAAGTCGCAGGCCATCATTTTGAACACATGCATATTTTAAGCTAAAATTATTTTATTCACCTGCCATTTACATTAATAAATTGTTTTGATGACGAATTTCGAGTATTTCCAATGAAAACGTGATGTTTTTTATTTCAAACGTATTGCAGAATCGAATGCGTGTGTTCTAAGAAGAAGAAATTGAAAAAATTGAATTTCGTCGATTACAACGCCATCTATCATGAACCGAACAAAATATTTCATTCAAATCATACGTACTTTTAGTCGTAGAAACCGTATCTGCAATAAAAAATATGGCTTCCTATCTTAGTTTAAAAGTTACCTCCGCCCCACCTACAAAGCGGGGGGTGGGGGACTATTTTTTTGCACTAATGTATTTCCCCCGCGGTATGAATAAATTTTGATTATGGACATTTTTTCCGTAGAGTGGCTATTTTTCGAGATATTTGATCGTCTCAGTTTAAAAGAAACACCCGGTATACAGGGTGTGGAAAAGGTATGGAAACCCTTAAAAATCTCACGGAGTTCAGTCCAAAAAAAAAAATGAGCAAGGTTTATTCTTAGGTTATTTTCAACAACGAATTTAATTTTGGTCTTGGTTGTAACCTTGACCTTCATTTTCAAGGTCATTTGGAGGTCAAAATCATTTTTTTTTAATTAGAGCCCTATTTTTGATGACAGAATCGAAAAGAGCGATCAATTTTACGTCCGAGTATCTATTTTCCATGACATCCCAAGATCATCTGAAGGAATTTACATTGCGAGGTGAAAGTACCTTAGAAATCTCGCGGAGGTTGCCAAAAAAACGACCAAGGTTTATTCTTAGGTAATTTTCAACAAGGAATTTAATGGTGATCTTGGTTGTGACCTTCACCTTCATCTTCAAGGTCATATTTTTTTATAGGGGAAACCCGAGTTTTTAACATCCGATTCGGAAAAGAGCGATCAATTGTACGTCCGAGTATTTTCAATGGCCTCCCAAGGTCACCTGCAGGAATATAATGCTTATGATTTGCTTGCTACAAATATTAAAAAAAAATTAAAAATTAAAAAAATTAATTCTTTATTTTTAAAATTTTTATTTTTTTTTTAATATTCATAGCAAATCATAAGCTTTACAATTAAAATATATTCCTTCAGGTGACCTTGGGAGGTCATGTAAAATACATATTCTAACGTACAATTGATCGCTCTTTTCGAATCCGATGTTAAAAACTGGGGTTTCCCTATAAAAAATGACCTTGACCTCAAAATGACCTCGAAGATGAAGGTCAAGGCCACAACCAAGCTCACCATTAAATTCCTTGTTGAAAATTACCTAAGAATAAACCTTGGTCGTTTTTTTTTGGCAACCTCCGCGAGATTTCTAAGGGTTTTTATACTTTCACCTCGCAATGTAAATTCCTTCAGTACAGGGATTTTGGTCGCAAAATGAGGATTGAGGATTGAGAATTTTGTATATGTACACGGTGTATAATATACATTTTGCTATTGTGTGCCGTCAAATATTTATATTGTATTAGTGTATTTTCTCATGCGTTTTCTCATGGGGTAAGTATCAAAAACAAGCCAAGCGGGTGAATCGGTTCAAATTTTTGGTGCTTACGCTCGCCTTGAGTTATTTTTCCCTTTCTTCTTACTAGTGGAATTCATTCGTTAATAAAAAACCAAAACAAAATACATAAACGGTAACCAAAACAATTTCTCGCAAATAAAAAAAAACAAAAAGCAACATAAATGAATGATTTTTAATTTATGTATTCTTCGTCGGCTCCATTCGTAGTATTTTTAATTTTTAAATTTTGAACAAAGGAACCAAAACAGAAAGTAAGAAAATAAAATGATTTTGTTTATTTTTTTAGTATTGTGTTGCCTTGCAGCTCGTGAGGGTTGTTCCTTTACGATGTTATCATAGAAGAATTACTGAATTAATTCTTCTATGATGTTATGTCGAAGTGTGCGGACATTTTATTCTAAACAAAAAAAAATTGTATTCAAAAAAAGGTTACGCAAGTTAAAAAGGAAAGTAATAAAATAAACCATCTCGCTTTTTTATTTGCTGTGATATGCTAGAATAAAATTTCTCCAACCTCGGCCATAACATCGTATAGAAGCAACCGACCATCATGAGTTGCAACACAATACTAAACAAAATAAACAAAATCGTTTTGTTTTCTAGCTTTTTTGTTTTTTTTTGGTTAATATTTTTTATTTTGACTCTCTCTTGCTTCGTAATACAAATTTTTAATTTTTTTTTCTTCGGAATTTGTTGTTCTGTCTCAGTCTCTCTTAATACTTCCTCTCAATCGTTCTCTTCTGAGCTTATTCCTCTTATTTGTATCATGTTATCCCTATTACTCGCGTCATTTTATCTTTTTTATTTGCACCATATTAAACGAAAAGCTGAAAGAAAAAATGCACATTCAACACCAATACAATTTACCAATACTATTGCCTTCCGGTAATCCTCAAATCAATCCTCATTTTGCGACCAAAATCGCTGTCCAGATGATCTTGGGATGTGGTTTATTATTAATAATTGTATTGCGGTACTAGTATTTTGTTTTGGTGTTGTTTTCTCTCTTGTTGTTTTTGTATTCCTGAGACAATAAAAATGTTCTGTTGTATTCAATTCTAATAGGATTCTTATTCTTTATATTATCGAGCAAATTTAAGCAGAGCCTGCTTGGTGAATGAAGCCTCCATGTTGACGATATTTTTTGAAAAGCTTTATTTGGCGTGTCGGGGAGTCCGGGGAGGAATGTTTGTTTAATGGTTTTTGTATGGAGGAACGTGACCTCGGTTTGTTCGGAGTATGTTAGTGCAGATTGACTCGAAATAGATTTTGTTTTGATTCAGTTGACTCTGTAGACTTTCGTTTCCACCTGACTTGGAGGGTTTTTCCAATTTACGGTAGTAGTGGTGGCGAAGTAGGATTCTTTTTTCTGGGGGCTTGGGAGTTGGATGCACGAATGTGTGGGGGGGTGCACATATGTATGTGAGGGGCATGACATTTGCAGTGATAGGAAGGCACAGTGAACAGTATGGTGGAGCAGTTGGCGTTTGGAGGGTGGGGCAGGCATGTGTGATGCATATTGTCGGATGCAGCGGGTAGAGTAGGGCCAGAGAGTATAAGGGCAGATATTGTTTGTTTGGGATCTTCAAGATATGTTTATTATAGTTGTTTAGACGTGCATAGGGGTTTTATTTTTCGATTGGGTGGGAGGTGGAGTGGGGTATCTTGTGTCGGGGGAGCTTGGGGATGGAGTGCAAGAGTATGAAGAAGAGATGGACGTATTGAGTGGGGTTGGCGCGTGGTGGTCGGATGTCGGGAGAGAAAGCAACAGCGAATTATGAGGATGAGTTATTGTTTCAAATTCCTCAGAAACATTTATAGTTTTTGTTTGGTTCTAGTCGTTTTTTGTTGAGTTTTTCGATGGTTAGCAATTTGCGGTTTTCTGGTCGTGTAGTATTCCGGTGTTGGTTTGGCGACTAGGGATGAAACTGACAATCGTAACAAAAACAGCTGTTTGAAAATGTATTTTTATATTTGGGTGAAGAAGATTATGTACGTATTTTGGTGAATTATAATTTATTATGAATCGATCCAATATTCTTTATACCTTGGCATATTTCTTTATTAAAATGCTAAAAATGCCATCAAATTTTGGTTATTGACCCTTTTTCTACCAAGGCACGGGTTTTATTTTCTCTAAGCAAATTAAATGTTGTTTGGAACTTTTTCCACAAATTTTCACATAATCGCGCCATAACACAATAATATTCTAAATATTTTGTGATATACGAGCGTCCTGGCATTATAATTATTGATTACGGATTATTCAATATCCATTCTGCACAAATATTTTATTAATTTATTACACTAAGTACTTAGACATTCACTAGAAAAGATTTTAATTTGTTTGTTATGTATTTATTATCCTTAGTTTTTTTTGGTTGCAGAGCCAGCATTGGAGTATTGTGCGATTAGAGTTGTGAATCGTTGACTGTCGGGGGACGATTGGAGTTGCGTAGAAGTTATAGGTGGTTTTGAGGGATTTTGAATAGGGGTTTATTGTGTTTTCTTTTTTGACATGAAATGTTTTATTTCGTTTTTGCTTGGTTCAGGGAGAAACATTTTTATATAAATGACCATGACGATGATGAATTTTAATTAATTATGCTATATCCATTTTAACAACGAAGTAAACCATGAGGATTTCAGAGCTTTGGCGAAATATTCGGACAAATCCAATGCAGATTTCCAGAAACCTTAAGCATTCAGCGGAAAGGTAGTTTTGGAAATTGTGCTGTATTGATTTTTGTCCCCCTAATTAATAGGAACTTCAGCTATATACTTTAGACACTAAAGAGTGTCTTACAATTTTAATCTTGGTTAAAATTAAAAAAATTGATAAAACAAAAAATGGTGACATTAATTGTAATTCCTAAGGACAGTGTTTGTCGCAGATCAAACTTCTATATCTGAGTGGCAGGTTAGCGGAAATGCTTCATTTAATATTAGTTTGAGCTAAACTTTAGTTTTAGGATTGGATTGGAAACACTGGGATTTCAGAATGAAGAAACCAGGCGTGGCATCTTATTTGTTTTATTCATTTATTTATTAATTTATACAGAGAAAAGTCTACAAATTTGCCTTGAATTTATAACATATTGAATAGGGTAGAATACAAATTAAATTAAACAAAAAAAGAATTAAAATTGACATACAAATATTTTTAGGTTGGAGCAAAATGTTGCTTCAACCTACGTTTGATCATGTAATTTCTATCGTATTAAATATGTCGTTAGAGTTTCATTTGGGTGATTTCTCGAGATCTGATCATAAGATAATTTTCTTCCGCTTCGAAAACTAGAACGGTTAATTGATTCTAGCAAAACAGATATAATAAAATGTTTCTATAGCTTTGATGAACTAAACTCTCTTTTTCTTAAAATTTTAAATCAAAATACTAATTCTCGAAAAATAAAAACAAGACACAAAAGCAATAAGCCATGGTTCAGTAATGACATTCAAAAAATAAGAAACTGCGTGAAAAACTTTACGGATATTTCAAAAAATACGCTGATGATCAATACATACAATCGAGATATACATACATATTACCTACATTTTGTAAAATCTCAGATTACCCAAGCTAAGGAACAGTACTATTCAAAAAATTTTAATTCATGTATCGATAAACCTAAGGAACTTTGGTGTAATTTAATCAAAATAGTTTTTAATAGACAGCTAGAATAACTTGCTCCAAAGCTAAAAATGGTAAATCTGATTGGCCATAATAGCAATCAAATTGCATAGCAAATAAATATTAATTTCACAGCGAAAGCCAAAAATCTTACAAGAAATTTGCCTGTTCCACAATAATCTACCTATGACACGAATATTAAAACTGATTTTCCTTTTAAAAGAAACTACAACCGAAGAGGGAACTAATGTTATTGCTAAGTTAGAAGCTAATTCTGCTACTGGCTATGATGGTATTTCAGTCATCATTTCAGTCATGAAAATTCCCAGATTTATTGAAAATAGCGAAAGTAGTACCAATATCGAAAGTAACTAATATCCGTTTGGAATAGAAAATTTCAGGCCAATCTCTATACCGACGGCTTTTGCCAAATTACTTGAGCGATGAATTAATTCATTTTAGATTGAAAAAGTTTCTTCAATTAAATAAAATAGTCCACGAAAGACAGTTTGATTTTTGTAGTAAATTCAACACTCTATGAGCATGTTTAAGTTTTACAGATTTTGCCATTAAGGAGATTGATAATAAAAATTATTTACATATCTGCAAATTGTTTGGACGTATCAAAATCGTTTGATTTAGTCAACGCTTTGGGTAATGCAAATGACGGCAATTGACATGAGTCAGAATTATTTCTTGAAATGTTTTACACCTTTTGAAAAAAAAAAAAAAAATTAAAATTTCTAAAAATAAGCAATGAAATCCTCCACATCCACCTTTCATCCACATCTATCTTCTTTGATGTTCTCGCGATGTTCATGCAAACGAACATAACTTGTGTTTTTTGCCGGGCTAGCTCAGTCGGTAGAGCATGAGACTCTTAATCTCAGAGCCATGGGTCCGGGCCCCACGTTGGGCGCCATCTGTATCGAAATGAGTGTCAACTCATTTCGTCGTAGAGATTGCCAACAAATCCCTTATGACATCCTATTCGGTATTTCTTGGGCTCAAAAGCTGGTAGAGGTCCGTTTGTCGTGGGTTTTGGGATGACAAGATTATTGATCTAGATCAACCGCATTTAAATATTCATAAAAAATCAGGGGAATGAGTAAATGTGACTTGACGACCCACTCCGTTCTATCACCATCGCTATACCACCTGACTGTCCCAAAAAAATTGAGATGCAAATGGGTATCACGAAGTACGGTGATAGCTCGTCAGTCGGCTCTGTTCTTGCGCTCACAATCATGATCACCAATGTATCTGGTCAGGAGTAATCCGAAGCATGATTGAGTGGATGAGAACAGAAAAAGACTCACCCTCTCAAAACAAAACAACACTCACTACACTTTATAAATCTTATACACTAAAAGAGGAGAAAGAAAACAACGAAACTTAGTTAAGCCAAAAAAAACAGAGGATCCAGGATGAATAGGACGTTCTAAAATTCAACTTGTTTGTCCTTTTTTTACAATCATTTGCAATTCTGTGTATTTGCTCTGTGGTTCCATGTTGGTTTCGGAACCCAAATTGATGGTTTGGAATAACGCGCCATTCTTCTAATATTGATTTCAATTTTGTTAGTAACATTATTTCAAATAGCTTTGGGATTGTGGGCTGCATGCTTATTGGACGATATGATGAGATCTGCGTTTAATTTTTTCTGGCTTATGTATCATTGTGATCAAAGATATTTTCCATTTTGAGAAATTTAGCTGGTTCGCATGATCGCTCATAATTTTTCCAGTAATGAGATCATGTTCTGGTGCCTTTTTCGTGCCTATGCAATTTTTAATTGTATCTTAACTTCTTCCAATTATACTTTATAGGTTTGTAGGATAAACCATCATTCCTTTGCTGGGGTAGCACGAAATAATTATGTTCTTCGTGTGGTGCGAATACTGTTGTTAGCTGATCAGCAAAACCATTGGCTTTTTCTTCATCACTTCTTGCCCAATTTCCAGTTGGTAGTCTAATCGGTGGATTCGAATTTGTTGACCTTTTTACGTTTTTTGTTGCTTTCCACAAAGAATAATCTGTCCTCTCGGTTGCCGAGAGATCACTTAAATAGTTTTGGACGCTCTGGGCCAGTAAATTGGGCTATCGGCAGATAAATAATTCAGCGACTGTTCCTCTATAGCTTCATAAAGTTGTTTGTCTTTGGGTGATGTTAATCTGGAACCCCAATGAGAATAATTGGCGTTGTAATCACCTCCCGCAAGAAATTTGTTACCCAGCTGGCTGAAATAATCCAAGAACTGGAGTTTTATGTAGCGTGTTTTGGAGGACAGTACACTGCCGATATGACACAGTTTCCAGACCACTCCTGCAGACAGATGCTCATTGATTGTATATATTCTTTCTCATATTTCGAAGTTCATAGTGTTTTAATCAATACATTGGTGCTTGGTGTCATAAAACGAGTACCTATTAATTTTAAAATAGCTGTTTTTGGTGAAGCGTGTTTCGGATATTAACATTATGTCAATATTGCGCACAATGATGAATGCTTGAACCTCTGCTTTATGTTGTGCTAGGCCCTTTGCATTCCAAATAGCTATTTTGATGATTTTCATATTTGGCTGTTTACGAATATCTGCATCAGTGTGTTCATATTCTGCATCATTAGCATGGATCTCTCTCCATCATCGCCATAAAGCTTTGCATCATATTAGTCAATTTGTTTAAAGCTTTTGAGATGTTTCCCTCTTCACTTGCTTGCACTTTAGGAGCGGTACCGTTAAGGACACTTGCGTATAAAACCCCTTGGTGCCCACTGTCGTTGGCAGTTGTCATGATAGTGGTTTTCATTTTGAGCGTTTGGGTTTACAATTTCTGGTCGTGCTAATTTTCTAGATAAAGAATGAAGATTAAGCATTGGTTGTTCCGCTCGCTATTTGAATTGATTCAACTTTCCAATCCAAGATAAATTGGGTACCCCTTATAATTAGCCGTGGGATTTCCATCGTAGTTGCTGCATTTTCTCACTGATGCTTCCTTTTTGGCTTTATTGCAAACATTTGAGTTATGGAGTTCACATATAACACAAACATCGTTCAAAGTGCAATATGCCCTATTGTGCCCATATTCTTGTACTTTACAAACTGTACCGGCCCATTTATTTTCCTGGGTTCCTCGATGGTAACCCTTTTGTGCAGTAGATATGTTAGGTCATATATGCATGTTTGCCTTTGACCAAGGCTCTATAAGCATCAATATTGAGCGGTTGAATTTTTGTTTCTTTTATATCTCCTCTTTTGATCTCGGAAATATAGATTGCACCCTCCATAATAAACTCGATCGTTTTAGTAAGTTCTCTATTTGATTCTTCCCTCAAATAGATTGGTGGCGGCTTTTCGGTTTTTGGTGTTTTTTCGAGCGGCCGATCTTCAATAACCAAGCAAGAATACCTATTGCCGATGTGTTAATTCAACGGTAGCGAACTTAGTGAATTTATTCGCGCGTGCACTGGCCGCTGATCTAGGGCTTCTCCTTCGTTTTAACAACAGACACACACACACACTGTTGGTACAGCCTTTTTTAGTTGAGGCGGAGTTAAGTATATCACGATTTCACTTATTTTTCACATCACGATATTAAAAAAAAAAAAAATTTAAACTGGAAGTTTTAAAATGCTTTTCTTTTTATCTCTGTACGACCGTTTTTTACAAAGTTACAGCTCTTCAAAAAACACTAAAAAAAATGAACAAATTTTGGAGTAGTGTAGAAGAGATAAATGCAACATAACATATTACTAGAAATAACGGACTCAATACTAACTTGATAGACAACACGAACCGCAAATTTAAACATAAAGAAGAATTGAGATCAGTCAACACAAAATAAATTATAATACTATAAAGTGCATCGCTATTAAAAAACCGTCATAGATGAATTATTTTTAAAGATACAACTAATTTAAAAAAAAAAAATTGTTTGTGTCGAAATAGAAATGTAAACACAACCAATACGAAAAATACTGACAACTAGGCATGATAAAAATTAATTTTATTTTTTTTTTATGTACCAAAAATTAAAAATTCTTAAAGTTGACATCTTTAGAAATAATACGGTACTCAGTTTTTGATGTATCAAATGATACTGCATTATCGATAAATCTTCCTATTTTCTTTGAGCGCTGGTCTATTATGGAAAAGTATAGTGATGCCCCTTATAGTATTATAATTTATTTTCTCACTTCGTTACAGCCACAAAAAAAGAAAAGAAAACGTGAAATACATAACGATTAAATACAACCAAACAGTAGTGAAAATAATAAACAAGGTATTCCAACAAACCATCGCATATAGAAAAACAAAATTGAACATCACACTAAAATCACAAAAACAAATAAAATTGAATCATAGGTATACAAGATAAAATGGAACAATTGTGAAGCATTTATTATAGGCCAAACGGGAAGAAATTTTAGAATTAGGTTCAATGAAAATATAAAAGAAATAGGAAAAACAATATAAAATCAAATTACGCTGCACATTTAACACGCCCTCAATACACACATAGTAGCTACGATGTGAATTTAAGGCTGTATGGTACTCAAAAAAAATTTCTGTTTTGGTATCGATATTTAAATGGCCAAAAATGGGTCTAAACTGTGTCTATAATAAAAAAAATATCGTTTTGTTTTTTGGTTTTATTTTGATGTAAAATAAATATAACTGTATGGGGTATATCCTCCATTCAGTCGCAAAATCTTAACTTGCGCTGTCGCAAAATGGTTGATTTGCGACAGCTAATATTGCGACAGTAAAACGGTATCCTAAATAGATCATGTTTAAATGTCAAATATTCAACATCCGCAAGAGCTACCATCTTTCGGAAAACTCCGAAAACACAAGCAACTTTCACATAATGCCACTAGGTGTCACTAAATATTTACTGTCAAAAATTGTATGACATTTTTATGTGTGCATTTTGTAAACATAAACAAAAATATTTTCGTGTTATAAAAGAGATTATTATTAATACGTGATAATTAGAATGATTTTGACTATCCCCTTTTGAAAAACGTCAGAAATATTTTTTTGATTGTGTAGTGACATCTAGTGGCAAACGCTCTGTACTTCTTTTTTGACCGTGCTGCCTCTTTCGGAAAACGCTCTGTACTTTTTCAACAATCGTGCTGCCTCTTTTGGAAAACATGATCTATAAAAATCGTAACTAACTAATTCAGCGGTTTTGCTGAATATTACTTGCGACTGTCACTTTCAAATTTCATATTTTCTTTCGTTTGTTTTCGTTATTCACAAATAAACGTTTGTTTGAATTTAGTTTTGTGTGATATTTTTGTAGTAAAATGGAAGCTGGACCAAGTAAACTGCCAAATAAAAGACCAAGACGTCCTAATTTTAGGGATTTCATAATGTTATCAAAAATTTTAGAAAACAATGTGTTATTGTTTCGTGTAAGTGATTAGCAATTTCTAAAATAATAAATATCAAATCTAATCTATATTTTAATGTTATGTAGATGATGCCAATTTATTTGGAGATGAACTAGTGCGCGCCTCGAGTAATATTGCAACAGAATTTTCTTCACAGTCAAACGTGCCGCGAACTGGCGAGGAGCTAAGGCACAAATTCAAAGACATGAAATCCCGGACCAAAAAAAAGATTGCCGAAATTAAGAGGCATCAAAAAGGAACAGGCGGTGATGCTCCAAAACAACTATCAGAAACTGAAAAACTGGTAGGAAAGTTAGCTGGAGAGAATGCTATGTCCGGCTTTAATTATTTCGCAGATACCTTTTCTGATGTAAGTAAAATATTACTTAACATAAATTACTAAATAATAAACTAAATTTGTGTTCTAGAATCCTGTTGTCGAAGTAATCGACGAGGAAACCATAACAGACAATAATTTAAATTTAGAGGTGCCTCCACAATTCGAAAGCGAAGTCATACTCGAAAAAACGAGGGCACCGTCCAAATCAAAGGTAAGGGCTGTTGGGAGTCTCAGAGACGTCATGAGAGTAAAACGCCAGGAGAGTAGGGTAAAGCAGCGAAATTTGCGAAATAAGAATGGTGAGAAATTCGTCTCTGAATCGTTTTGTATTAAATATAACGTTTTGTTTCTAGATCAAATTGACGACGAGCTCCTAAAAATGTATAAAGAGAAACTTTCGATTTCGAAAGAGAAATTGGCTGTTAAGAAGGAGCAGCTTGCAGTCTCAAAAGAAAAACTGCCTGTAGCAAAGGAGCAGCTTGCTGTTTCTAAAAAACATTTAGAAATTCAAAAAGATATATTAAAAATAAAAAAAAATAAAAATCGAATCGAAGAAGAAATTTACCTCGAATTCCTCACGAACTCAGAATAAGACATTAAATTTTATTTAAATAATATAATTTTAATTTTAACATGTACAATGAATTTATTTAAGTATTAAAAGCAAATTAATTATTAAATTAAGTATAATATATACATATAAGAGCTTTCTCTCAACGGAAAGTGATGGGGATCAGATCAAGTTTTTGGATCGTAACTTTTATCCGAGTATTTGTTTTTGCTTGTTATTTCACGAAACATAATCTTGGGTGCGATTATGTAAGTACTCTCGTAATTGCGACTTGTTATTGTTGTTTACTCGTAACACTTTGTAAGTCGACAGACAACTCGTAATGATTAAAAAGATGCTTTGTAAAGAACGTTGCCAACATTTTTCGAGTTCTCTAAACTCGTAACTCGTAATGTGAGATAGATACATAATCGCACCGATCATCCGGATCCATTTTAATTTATAAAATAAATGATCCCTCAGATCAAACGTCAAGGAATGCGGCTATTGTTTACATTTCTGTTTTTAATGTTGAAAACTGGAATTAATTAAATTATTTCGGTTTATTTGTCCTCTTGTTCGTGAAGAAGATTGAACTGATTCATTCCTCTCATCAATATCGTCTTCACTTTCATGATCAGAAATATCTGCCACATTTTGGGTTTTCGCAATGTTGTGCAAAATAAAACAAGATAATATGATTTGAACGCTCTATTTCAAATCATAGCAAATCATACCTCCACTTTTGCTCAGAATTCGCAAAACGGATTTTTAGTATCCCAAACGCTTGTTCGATAATTTTCTGCGTTTTTCTATGGAAGTTATTATAATTTTCTTCCTGAGGTGTTGATGGACCTATAAATGGAGACATCAGCAATGTTCTAGCGGATAACCGCTGTCACCCAATAGCCAATTATTTTCTGGAAAATCGTCAGCATGAAGAAAACTAAAAGTGATGAACTTTTATATATATATATATATATATATATATATATATATATATATATATATATATATATGTATCGTGAGTTGATCCAGGCCATCTGAATACTACGTCCGTGAATATGGCATTTGAGTCACATACCTAAAAAAAAAATTTAATATGAATAGCTACATAAAAAATTTAAGAAGCATTTATATAACTGACTGCTTGTACATTAATTGAGTAGTAGGATTTCCGGTTGAAAAATGCATATGCATCCGCTGGTTGTGGCAATATGTGTCCTGTCGATTGCACCAATGACATTTGGAAAACCATAGGTACTGTAAAATCCAAGTTTCACGCGTGACATTTCCTCTTCATTTCTTGGAGATTTAATGAATTTTTTCGTTTTTGTGATTAAAGCCAACAAAAATTCAGCAAAAACTTTACTAACCGCAGATTGCCCCAAACTGTGGTATAACATTTGGCCCCTAACAAATTGAAAATTTTCAGTGCCCAGTATATTAAGAGATGTTAAAACCTGTGAATATTTACAATTTTAAATAAGCATTTTATTTAGTTTATTAAAATATTGAGTAAGGAGGAAATGCTTTGCTTCTATGAGTCGGCCTTTTCAAATGAACGTCCAATTCATTTATAATGAACCAAGCTGCGCTTTTGGAAAACCGATATAGAACAAAAAAAATGTTTTCATCGCAGTCAAATGGGTCATCACGATCACGAAATATTTTCCTTTGAATTCGTGTGTTTAGCCTGCGTCGTTGAATTAATTCCTTTTCGAAATATTAATCTCAAACCAATAAATTTGTTTCCACTAATAGAATTGTCAAACGTAAATAGGGAAACGTCACAATTTTTATAAATTTTGAGGTTATGTACGGTGTTAAGTATTTTTACTATCTCGAAATCGGGGTCGCAAAAAAAAACAGAAAAAATTTAACGAGTTGCGACAGTCATTTTTATCGAGGATGTCGATTTGATGTTTCTGCGGTGTTAACTTGCTTAACACTCTTGCGACTGGATGGAGGATATACCCCTATGTCGACTTGTCTTATTTCCCTTTTTTCCAAAATAAAATTATATACTATTTCGGATATTTATTTTCGTTGTTTCTATGGCAACTCAGTATGTTAAACTATTGTATTTTTCTCCGATCGTAGGAAAAAATATAAGTATCTTTCCATTGTTTTTTCGAAACGAAATGCTCATGATTCCAGTATGTTGTATTTGTTGCTAAGCAACAAGTAATAATAGTACGAGAATATTTTTTCTGGCCTAGGCCGGGAATATATTCCCGTATGGATTTTTAATTTTTTAGAAGAAATAAAAGTACACTTATAAGGTCAAACGCATTTATTTATTTTAATAAAACAAAACAAAATGTAAAAATGAAAAAAAACAAACAAAATGTATTTTTCTCAAATCGGATAAAATACGTCAGTTTTCTGGTTTGTTATCTGTCAGCAAAATGAAGTATTCCACGACACTACATCGTTGCTAGGCAACTTACTAAAAACAGTACTGGAAAGTATTCCTTGCCTAGGCAGAGAATACTTTCTAGTACTGATTATCATCTGTTTTTAAGAAATACATGATATAATGTATAATCGCACGCGATTGTTATAATTCTAAGGTAACTTTGATAGTGAAATCTATTGAAAATATAAATTGGAAAATTTTGCGTATTTTAAAGAATATAATGAATAAAATGGATAATCTGATATACTGCCGATTAGAGAAAAAATCGTATGTGCAACTCGTGGAAAAACTATAATTCCCGGACTCTTATGGTTGCTGGAACTCGGCTGACGCCTCGTCCCAGCAACTTCCATACTCGTCCGGGAATATATCGTTTTTCCTACACGTTACACAATATACTATTATGTCTTATGATGTCGTGGCTAACTAAGCAATAATTTTATGTTATTTTCGATTTTTTACTTTGTTTTGATTTCTTAATTATGATAATTAATGAATAATACTAAAAATTATTTTGGGTTTATATTTGTTTTAAAGTCCGATCGAAGAAAAAATAGTATGTACAATTCGGAGGAAAAGTGCATTCCCGGACTCCCGTGGTTGCTTCGTACTCAATTTCCACTGTCGTCCGGGAATGCAGTACTTTCCTCCTAATTATACAATATGCTATTATTTGCAGTCTTACTTTGGCAATTTTACAACAACAATGCCGTGTATTTTCATTCCGGAATGAAGAGTTTCATTCCGCTGAGAAGTAGGAATAGAAAAATTCTCTTCTTCACCTAGTTGCAGTGTTTACCACTAGAGTAAATATATTAAATATATTTAGTTTTATGAGTTGGTATTAAATAACAATTTTCAATTTTTCAATAAATCAGAATTTTAAATTTTGTTAATTATCATTTAGAATTATTATACTTTATTTAATAATTTGTCATCACTATTTTATATTTGTTAAAATTCTAAATATTAAATTATATTTTAGAGCTTGGTACCAACTGTTGAAAGTAAAAAAAAAATTATTCTGAAGAAGAATTGCTCTTACTTTGGGCAAAATTTCATTCCTATCCGAATAGGAATAACTTTTACCAAAGTAAAACGGCAATTGTAAAACGATAAGAACCTGGACATTTATCATTTTTTGGGGTTAGCCATCTCGTAGAGTAAGTGGAAATCAAAAATTAGCCGAGATCATACTCCTTTTTGACAATAAAAAATATATTTATCGATACTGAATTTTTTCGTTTCGATAAATACTTATATCGATATTCTTAGTATTTTGATTATACCTTTCTTATTTTAATATTAATCTTTATATTCGTGAATTAATCCCTCAAAAATATCTTTCTGCATAGGTCAATATAAAAGATATACATGGTTTAGCGAGAAAAACTTAAGAAAATTGAATTTTCCGTGAGCACCACCATTATCCAAAATTTCGTCAACTTTGAATTTTTATTACGGATAAACTATAAATAATTTTCAAATAATCCTGTATTAATCCCTCAAAAATACCTTAAGCTTTGTCAATAAAAAAAAATATTTGAATTAATGTAGCCATAAATTGATTTTTACGATACCCTTATTTTGGTAAAATGAGTACCATACAGCCTTAAATGTATGATACATAAAGCCCGAAAAGGAGAAAACTTGGTTAGAATGGAAAAATTGAAAATATACAAATACAGAGACACCATATTTTTATCAAATGAGATGATGTCACACAATGACATCTACCACTACCAGTATAAATTAATGTCGTGTTCTTTTCGTTTTTTCAAATCAATTCGAATTTTATGGTGTGGAAAGTACATGACACAAAATTGACGGTGTTTTGTGTTTGTATTGGTAATACAACCGGTTTTGTTCTAACTGAATGACATTTCTACACGTCAAATTGAAATTTGGCGGCTTGAGTGCTTTAATCCATTGTTTTGTATTTTTGTTTGAATAAAATGAATCCAGTGTTTTGTTATTTAATTAAATTAAAATAATTAAACACAAAATGTTAATACAAATCGATCGAGGCACAAAAAACGCTATATTATTGAAAACTTTTGACAACTAAAATTGACGTTTCTATTTTTGTTGGTGTTAGTAGCTGCGGATGTGAAATTCATGAAAAAATCCACATTTCGTAAAATTGATGCACATCTAAAAAACACTGACGTTTTTTGGTGAAAAGAACACAGTTTTTGGATGTGCAGCAATTTTTTTTTTGACGATTTTGGGTGAAAAGAATTCAACATAAGTAATTTTTAACCTTTTAAATTAGAATAAGTCAAAGGAGAAAAAATATAATAAAAAGTATTTATGTAGCTTTGAATTAAATTTTTTTTTTAAATTTATTTTTCATTTAATTCACAATGAAAAATACCTAGGAAAAATTATTTATTTTCGATACAGAATTAAAAATGGCATAGCCTATAAATATCAACAGAAGATAATAAGTATTCAAGAAAATTATCTAAATTAAATTTAAATTATTTGCCTTCTTAGTAACAAATGGAACCCGTTACATAACACTAGAATATCAAAAACAAAAAAACCATCAAACTAAAACGTTTGATTATAAAAATAAAAAACCAAATAACAAATGAAATACGATCACAATAACTATAATAGCATTAATAATAATAACAATAACGAATTTAATAAAAAAAAGGTATCTGGAGTGGGAGTAAAAGGAAAAAACATTTTAAACCCAATTCACCACAGTAAAAATGATGAAGACGAATGGGATAAAAAAAACATAAAAAGCAAACCAATTCATAATTTAATTCAATCCTTCGTTGTTAAAATAAAAACAAGAACAAAAAAACTCTAGATCTAGACAAATAAATAAAAAGGATACTATTTTTGAAAAGAAAAAGGATTTTTTATTAAATTAATCCATTTGGATTTTTCTTGTGCGGTTTTAACAAAACCAACAACAACAACCAAAATGACTTGGGGCAAAAACAATTCAATTTATTAAAACATTATTAATGTTAGTTTAGAAGTTTTGATATCAATTTAGATTATAAATAGTTACTCAAATGTTTTTTTCTACCACATAATCTTTACATACATAAATTGGGCACACGTTTATGATCTAGGCAAATAACTAGAAGGACTTTTTAATTAGGTTTTGTATATTTATGAACCGACTTTCGGCGAATCTATTTTTGAAAGGTTCTTGACCTACATACATACATATATGCTACCTACATAAATACACAGTGTTTTTTTTCATAAATCATACCATTATCACCATATAATAATAAAGAATGTTATTGAAATGAAAATTCCATACAGAATTTGGCCCCCTTTTTCAAATTTTCATTCATTCACGGTCTATTTCTAAAGTAAATTTGCTATCATTAATCATAAAAAAAAAAAATACCAAATTTATATTATTTTACAATAAAAATGGCGGTTGTTGTACAAAAGAAAAAAATGACAAATCAATAATAAAAAATTGGATACAATGAATTTTGATCTATAAATCATTACGGTTTGTGTATGCGGTTATTTATAATTTATCGTTCGATTAGGCAAATTATAATTGAGCGAGGGTTCCGATTGAGTTACCGTGAGGTATATTCGCGGAATATTTAAATGCAAAGGAATTTTTTTTTTGGTATAACATTTTTATGATTGATTTGAATAATTTATTTTTTAGTGAATTTGATTTACAGTTGCAATGAATTATGGCGTCCGTTATTTTTGAAATATGTTTATTTTGTCAAATTTATTTGACGCACGCCCCTCGTTTTTCCACCTTTTGATATGTACCCAAGTATTTTTACCCAAAGCACCTAGATATACAAGCCGTCAGCATCAGACAAATTTTAAAAGAAGCTTAATTTATGGGGGATACATTTTACGATTTTTTTTTTTTGATTAATATTTTATGAATGAAAAATAGTCGTACCAGAAAATATTTTTAGGCTTATATTTAAATCAAACCTTTGATATTTTAAAATAAAATTGTACAAATTTACTTTTGCCTATGTGAAAAATACAGTATCAACTTATAAAAACGAAATGAATGACGTAAGACCTTGTATTGTAAAATAAATACATAATTTCGGTAAATGGACAGACTGTAAATTAGCAAACTACGCACAACCACTTTTTAACAACAATAACAATTAAATGGTTTGTTTACATAAAAGAAAGATTAACCGCCCGCTAAACAATTTAAGCGAATTCGCAAAATACGTCCCATAAGCGTACTATTAACGTATCACTTTTTTGCTTTGCACGAATACATTCTTAAACTTAAATAAAACATAATGTAATACAAAAATACCTCGCAAACAAATTTAATTATCATGAGATAGAAACGACATAAATGTTTCGTGTTTCTTCGCTGATGTTTCGTAAACGTAACACCAAAATTCTTCACTGATATTTCGTAAACGTAACACCAAATTCCTTTATGAAAATTGATAACCATTTAGTTTTGACTTTTTGATCGCCTATTTTTTGTGTTCATCAATTTTTTTCTAATAAATAAATAACTAATGTCCCAATTTGATTTAGAAAAATATAATTTGTGTCCTAATATTTTTTTTAGAATAAAAACAAAAATACTTAAAAAACAATAAGTTTTTTAGAAAAGTAAAATTGCAAATGCATTAAATCCATTTCGATAAAAATGTTACGTTACTGTTTCACTAATCACGTGACGTAAATGCACTACCTCAAGCGAACTGTTCACGAACTACTAACACATCGATAACTCCTCGCAAAAAGTCTAATTATCATAGGATGGGGACGACATAACTGCTTCGTTATTGCAACACCAAAGTGTTACGTTTATGAAGGTATGAACAAAATTCTTCGTTAGTGTTACGTAAATGTAACACCTTGTTTGACGGGCGTATATTATTTGTAACCAACAAAATATGTACATCCCTCTCCAACTTGAAATAGATGATTTTATATTGGGAAAAAGTTTGTTTCTCCTTTTTAGTTTAACCTCTTTGCTCCAAAGCTAACAGCAAGAATGATAGATTAGAAGATTGTCAAAACGACTGGTTCATATGCTTTATTTTTTTAGATTTATTTTTTATCCTCTCTTCTAATACGATAGTGAACCAAAAAGGTTGCACTTAAATGAATTGTTGTGTCGTCAAATTACTATGAAGAGAACGATAATTTTGTTTTCCACTGTATATACAACATAAACATTAAATTAAATAAATAACCAATGATAAATGAGAGTGAATGACCAAATATACAATATTATACCACCACACTACACACAATAAGAGGAAATGAAAGGTATATAGATTAACACTTTCACATCAATGATCATGTGATCATATTTATTCATGTTTATATTAATATTAATATTCGAAATAACTTAAAAATATTATGATTATTATTGACTACGGTTAAACATATAAAATCTATTTGACAATATGAAAATTAATTGAATTGCAAATCACACTAAATTTCCAAATGACTTTGGCTAAATCTCTTAATTACTGATTTACATTCTATCTTTTCCAAATTCTTTTCGTTCTTATCCAACATATAAAAGATGTACGATAAAGAATGAATTTTAGTATGATTTCCTTGTATTAAAATCAGAAGGAATACTCAAAAAGTATTATTCAACACTATTTACTGCAACACTCAACTTTTTTTTTGGTGAAAAACGGAAAAACCTGAAAAAGATGAACTGCATAGGAACCAAGCGCAGATTTTAGAGAAAAAAAAATTCGATATAAAATTTTATTTAAAAAAAAAAAAATTGAACGCAACCAAAACTGCTGTAAAATAATTTTGTGTATGAAACCAAATTAAAAAACTCGATATTTTAGCGAAAATCTTATTAGTACGTATGAGGGTACTTATAAAAAATTAAAATGTCGTTTATTATTTGTAAACCAAAATAAATTATCCTTTTATGCATTTTGACAAATACATATAAGTTATGCGAGCAAAATTTGCATTCCTATTTTTATGTCAGCTACCAAAGAAGACATTCATATATAATTTAAGTATACGACTGGATTCAAACCCAAAATGGTACGCGTTTGCTAAATTAATTGACGAGCATTTTCTGTTTTTTCAAGGTAAACATATGTCCCAATTTTCTTTGTAATTTCATAGTAATAATTCTTAGTTATAGGGAAATAGGCAACCGACAAAAAGAAAATTAGAAATCCGTTGCGCCCTTTACACTTTCGTGGAAAAAAAAATTATTGGTGGATCCACTGGGACAAACGCTAATCTTTCATATAGAGTTTGAGAATTTGAAACTTTAAAAGAGTTAAAATTAAAATGAAACGTTTTACTGGGACTGGGTCTTTAATATACAATTTATGTAACATTTCATTAAAAAATTGGGCTGCATATAATAAATTAACTTTATTTAAATGATGCATAGAAGCATATGTTTGAAATTGTCTGACGGCATATGCCGTTTTATCCCCAAAAGTGTTTACAAATATTGGTGAACAATTGGCCAAACGATTTTTAAACGCTCATATTAATTATAATTTTTAAATGTAAATAAATTAAAATCGCGCCAACTAAAATATCCGTGTCTAATCACTCAATGTCACAAGAATTTTGTCAAAACGTCAAAATGTTTTGTAAACATAGCAAAATGAATAAAAATTGCAAAGGCGTCTGCTGTAAAAAAAGAAAAATTTAAAATTGAACGTACGTTTTTCTAGCCAACTACAAGAAAATTATATCGAGGTTTTTTTCGCTAAAATTTGCTCTTGGTTCCCAAGTATTTTTACTTTCGACTTTTTTGACATTTATTAGACGATAAACTAAACTTAGTTTCGACTTTTACTAAGTTTAAGTTTCGAATTAATCTAAGAAAGCGTATGAGTCTTGTCGCGATAAATCGAAACTGGACGAAACTCAATATACAAAAATTGTGTGCATGTATTTGTGAATAAAGAATAAAAAAGGCGGGGCTAATTTTGAGCATGTGTATGTGTAAATGTCAAATTAGAAATACGGCTGTAATTTTTTTTTTATAATGAAAAAACGACAAATTCCAATTTGAAATTAATTTTATTAAAATATTATTATTTTATGTACATAGCTACGTCATATATTTGTAAATAAATCTGAAAAAATTTCTTTATTTAAGAAAGCCAAAAAACATTTAATAAGTTAAAATAAAGCTGGAATTTTCCTAATTCATAAGTAAGTATATAGACGAAGAAAATGGTATAGAAGTCCTCCTTTGAAGATACACAGAAAACATAAAGTTCAAAGTAAATTGAATCAACATAACTTTATTGATTTTTATGTTAAAATTAAACGCAATCACAATTTATTGGCATCAACATCGAGTGTCCAATTATTTTTTAAACACAAAACCTTAAAATTTATAAAAAACTGGATAACAAACGTAAATCTTTTAACTACATTACAACGCAGCTGTAAACACTTGACTAAAGCATTTTATGTCAAACCAAATTCACGATAGTATATTATACACACCAATACTAATCATAAGTACAATGAAGTTATCTTTCGATTATTTTCTCAAAAGTCGAAGGAAAATACGGTAGCTCAATTTTTAGTTTCGTCTTGTTATACTTGGGTTCCTATGCTGGTTTGTCTATTTTCGTGAAAGTTGCTCAAAAGTTATAAAATCAAAGTAACATTTTGAAAGGAAAAAGTTAAATTTTGAATATGCCCGTCCCATTTTTACATATGGGTAAAATGTATTTGCAGTTTTCCTCGTGATTCTATTCTTTTGAAAGAGAATGACTAGATTGAATGTAATCCAGCCTTTAATCTAATATTTAAATTATAATATAAATAATAAATATTGAATGGGTTTTGCTGTTCCTTCTTAATGCTGCGTTGATTTTTGTTAAGTTGAAATAGCATTAATTAATTACATAATAAACTTTTACCTTCAAGTTCAGTGAAATTTTCTTTATCGCTATTCACGTAATAAATACAATAAATTTCACCAAAACCACAGAAACAAAAATAATTTAAAAAAAAACAATATCGCGTCTAGCGTCCAATTCACAAAATAAAATATTAAAATGTCGTTTATTCAAAAATCACTACCTCTATCACACAGCATTATGCACACAACAATTTAAAAAGTAGATTTTCTATACATATACAGAGCTCTATATATATGACAAGAACATGAAGTTAATTTCGAATTTTTTGATCAAAAAACTTAGGAAAAACTTATTGCGCAATTTGAGTTAAGTTTTGTTATACTTGAGATGGCATGTGTTTTATATTTATATAGAGCAAGATATTGGAGCTGCTAAATAGATTTTATAAAAACAAAAGTTGTTTTTCCTTTTTTTAATAACGGGTTTTGTGTTATTGCGTCATTATTGTTTTCGATAGACAAGCCGAAGGATGTACAAAAGTGTAATTTTTTTGTGTTCTTGAAATTCTTGTGAAAAGGTGGTAAAGTATTATTGTAAATAAAATATTTTTGGTTTAATAGTGCATTATTAATTAATTAACAATAATTATTGTTACAAGTACATTACAGCCTAAATATTGTCATTTAAAATGGTGCAAGAGACCTCTAAAAGAGTTTTCGTCCTGGCCATACTTCCAGAAGCGCTAGAGAATAATGTTGTATTTTGGTATCCACCATCTAATTGGAGTACCAGAAAGCGCAACATGATAATGAAAAACGCATATGCGTAACCGGATAAAATGACCTGCCAGACCATGTCTTGTAAAACGAAGCAAAATAAAACGATTGGCATTGCCGAATAAATCGAAGAAGAATTAAGGCGGGTTTTGAGTTGCAGTCGTTCGTTCATTTTAAGCATGTGAAGTTATCCCAGTTTTTCATCCCAGAAAAAATAAAAATGTTCATCAGGTAACACTATCCCATCCCATCCCAGTATTTTTCTGTACATATTCAAAATGTAAATAATAAATAAAATGATGTATACTATACATATTTTTTCATCCCATCCCAGCTTTTTTTTTATAGTGTATTAAACATAAAAAAATTCAAAATAAAATTATCATAATTTTAAATTATTTATTTGCTATCTCCTAAGAACTTAGTGGGCCGGAAATGATTCTTTATGTTTTGAGTTGGTAATAGTGAGGACTATCTGTGATGAAGATCTAAGATCAGCCGTATGGGTAAAATTTCCACAATCGGCCAACTTCCAAATGAGTTCATATAAAATTATCAAAATTTTAAATTATTTATTTGCTATCTCCTAAGAACTTAGTGGGCCGGAAATGATTCTTTATGTTTTGAGTTGGTAATAGTGAGGACTATCTGTGATGGAGATCTAAGATCAGCCGTATGGGTAAAACTTCCACAATCGGCCAACTTCCAAATGAGTTCATATAAAATTATCAAAATTTTAAATTATTTATTTGCTATCTCCTAAGAACTTAGTGGGCCGGAAATGATTCTTTATGTTTTGAGTTGGTAATATTGAGGACTATCTGTGATAAAGATCTAAGATCAGCCGTATGGGTAAAACTTCCACAATCCTCCAACTTCCAAATGAGTTCATATAAAATTATCAAAATTTTAAATTATTTATTTGCTATCTCCTAAGAACTTAGTGGGCCGGAAATGATTCTTTATGTTTTGAGTTGGTAATAGTAAGGACTAACTTTGATGAAGACCTAAGATCAGCCGTATGGGTAACACTTCCACAATCGGCCAACTTCCAAATGAGTTCATATAAAATTATCAAAATTTTAAATTATTTATTTGCTATCTCCTAAGAACTTAGTGGGCCGGAAATGATTCTTTATGTTTTGAGTTGGTAATAGTGAGGACTATCTGTGATGGAGATCTAAGATCAGCCGTATGGGTAAAACTTCCACAATCGGCCAACTTCCAAATGAGTTCATATAAAATTATCAAAATTTTAAATTATTTATTTGCTATCTCCTAAGAACTTAGTGGGCCGGAAATGATTCTTTATGTTTTGAGTTGGTAATATTGAGGACTATCTGTGATAAAGATCTAAGATCAGCCGTATGGGTAAAACTTCCACAATCCTCCAACTTCCAAATGAGTTCATATAAAATTATCAAAATTTTAAATTATTTATTTGCTATCTCCTAAGAACTTAGTGGGCCGGAAATGATTCTTTATGTTTTGAGTTGGTAATATTGAGGACTATCTGTGATAAAGATCTAAGATCAGCCGTATGGGTAAAACTTCCACAATCGGCCAACTTCCAAATGAGTTCATATAAAATTATCAAAATTTTAAATTATTTATTTGCTATCTCCTAAGAACTTAGTGGGCCGGAAATGATTCTTTATGTTTTGAGTTGGTAATATTGAGGACTATCTGTGATAAAGATCTAAGATCAGCCGTATGGGTAAAACTTCCACAATCCTCCAACTTCCAAATGAGTTCATATAAAATTATCAAAATTTTAAATTATTTATTTGCTATCTCCTAAGAACTTAGTGGGCCGGAAATGATTCTTTATGTTTTGAGTTGGTAATAGTAAGGACTAACTTTGATGAAGACCTAAGATCAGCCGTATGGGTAACACTTCCACAATCGGCCAACTTCCAAATGAGTTCATATAAAATTATCAAAATTTTAAATTATTTATTTGCTATCTCCTAAGAACTTAGTGGGCCGGAAATGATTCTTTATGTTTTGAGTTGGTAATAGTGAGGACTATCTGTGATGGAGATCTAAGATCAGCCGTATGGGTAAAACTTCCACAATCGGCCAACTTCCAAATGAGTTCATATAAAATTATCAAAATTTTAAATTATTTATTTGCTATCTCCTAAGAACTTAGTGGGCCGGAAATGATTCTTTATGTTTTGAGTTGGTAATATTGAGGACTATCTGTGATAAAGATCTAAGATCAGCCGTATGGGTAAAACTTCCACAATCCTCCAACTTCCAAATGAGTTCATATAAAATTATCAAAATTTTAAATTATTTATTTGCTATCTCCTAAGAACTTAGTGGGCCGGAAATGATTCTTTATGTTTTGAGTTGGTAATAGTAAGGACTAACTTTGATGAAGACCTAAGATCAGCCGTATGGGTAACACTTCCACAATCGGCCAACTTCCAAATGAGTTCATATAAAATTATCAAAATTTTAAATTATTTATTTGCTATCTCCTAAGAACTTAGTGGGCCGGAAATGATTCTTTATGTTTTGAGTTGGTAATATTGAGGACTATCTGTGATAAAGATCTAAGATCAGCCGTATGGGTAAAACTTCCACAATCCTCCAACTTCCAAATGAGTTCATATAAAATTATCAAAATTTTAAATTATTTATTTGCTATCTCCTAAGAACTTAGTGGGCCGGAAATGATTCTTTATGTTTTGAGTTGGTAATATTGAGGACTATCTGTGATAAAGATCTAAGATCAGCCGTATGGGTAAAACTTCCACAATCGGCCAACTTCCAAATGAGTTCATATAAAATTATCAAAATTTTAAATTATTTATTTGCTATCTCCTAAGAACTTAGTGGGCCGGAAATGATTCTTTATGTTTTGAGTTGGTAATATTGAGGACTATCTGTGATAAAGATCTAAGATCAGCCGTATGGGTAAAACTTCCACAATCGGTCAACTTCCAAATGGGTTCATATAAAATTATCAAAATTTTAAAATTTTATTTGCTATCTCCTAAGAACTTAGTGGGCCGGAAATGATTCTTTATGTTTTGAGTTGGTAATAGTGAGGACTATCTGTGATGAAGATCTAAGATCAGCCGTATGGGTAAAACTTCCACAATCGGCCAACTTCCAAATGAGTTCATATAAAATTATCATAATTTTAAAATTTTATTTGCTATCTCCTAAGAACTTAGTGGGCCGGAAATGATTCTTTATGTTTTGAGTTGGTAATAGTAAGGACTAACTATGATGAAGACTTAAGATCAGCCGTATGGGTAAAACTTCCACAATCGGCCAACTTCCAAATGAGTTCATATAAAATTATCATAATTTTAAAATTTTATTTGCTATCTCCTAAGAACTTAGTGGGCCGGAAATGATTCTTTATGTTTTGAGTTGGTAATATTGAGGACTATCTGTGATAAAGATCTAAGATCAGCCGTATGGGTAAAACTTCCACAATCCTCCAACTTCCAAATGAGTTCATATAAAATTATCAAAATTTTAAATTATTTATTTGCTATCTCCTAAGAACTTAGTGGGCCGGAAATGATTCTTATGTTTTGAGTTGGTAATAGTGAGGACTATCTGTGATGAAGATCTAAGATCAGCCGTATGGGTAAAATTTCCACAATCGGCCAACTTCATGAGTTCATATAAAATTAGCAAAATTTTAAATTATTTATTTGCTATCTCCTAAGAACTTAGTGGGCCGGAAATGATTCTTTATGTTTTGAGTTGGTAATAGTAAGGACTAACTTTGATGAAGACTTAAGATCAGCCGTATGGGTAAAACTTCCACAATCGGCCAACTTCCAAATGAGTTCATATAAAATTATCATAATTTTAAAATTGTATTTGCTATCTCCTAAGAACTTAGTGGGCCGGAAATGATTCTTTATGTTTTGAGTTGGTAATAGTGAGGAATATCTGTGATGAAGATCTAAGATCAGCCGTATGGGTAAAATTTCCACAATCGGCCAACTTCCAAATGAGTTCATATAAAATTATCATAATTTTAAAATTGTATTTGCTATCTCCTAAGAACTTAGTGGGCCGGAAATGATTCTTTATGTTTTGAGTTGGTAATAGTGAGGACTATCTGTGATGGAGATCTAAGATCAGCCGTATGGGTAAAATTTCCACAATCGGCCAACTTCCAAATGAGTTCATATAAAATTATCAAAATTTTAAATTATTTATTTGCTATCTCCTAAGAACTTAGTGGGCCGGAAATGATTCTTTATGTTTTGAGTTGGTAATATTGAGGACTATCTGTGATAAAGATCTAAGATCAGCTGTATGGGTAAAACTTCCACAATCGGCCAACTTCCAAATGAGTTCATATAAAATTATCATAATTTTAAAATTTTATTTGCTATCTCCTAAGAACTTAGTGGGCCGGAAATGATTCTTTATGTTTTGAGTTGGTAATAGTAAGGACTAACTATGATGAAGACTTAAGATCAGCCGTATGGGTAAAACTTCCACAATCGGCCAACTTCCAAATGAGTTCATATAAAATTATCATAATTTTAAAATTTTATTTGCTATCTCCTAAGAACTTAGTGGGCCGGAAATGATTCTTTATGTTTTGAGTTGGTAATATTGAGGACTATCTGTGATAAAGATCTAAGATCAGCCGTATGGGTAAAACTTCCACAATCCTCCAACTTCCAAATGAGTTCATATAAAATTATCAAAATTTTAAATTATTTATTTGCTATCTCCTAAGAACTTAGTGGGCCGGAAATGATTCTTTATGTTTTGAGTTGGTAATAGTGAGGACTATCTGTGATGAAGATCTAAGATCAGCCGTATGGGTAAAATTTCCACAATCGGCCAACTTCATGAGTTCATATAAAATTATCAAAATTTTAAATTATTTATTTGCTATCTCCTAAGAACTTAGTGGGCCGGAAATGATTCTTTATGTTTTGAGTTGGTAATAGTAAGGACTAACTTTGATGAAGACTTAAGATCAGCCGTATGGGTAAAACTTCCACAATCGGCCAACTTCCAAATGAGTTCATATAAAATTATCATAATTTTAAAATTTTATTTGCTATCTCCTAAGAACTTAGTGGGCCGGAAATGATTCTTTATGTTTTGAGTTGGTAATAGTGAGGAATATCTGTGATGAAGATCTAAGATCAGCCGTATGGGTAAAATTTCCACAATCGGCCAACTTCCAAATGAGTTCATATAAAATTATCATAATTTTAAAATTTTATTTGCTATCTCCTAAGAACTTAGTGGGCCGGAAATGATTCTTTATGTTTTGAGTTGGTAATATTGAGGACTATCTGTGATAAAGATCTAAGATCAGCCGTATGGGTAAAACTTCCACAATCGGCCAACTTCCAAATGAGTTCATATAAAATTATCAAAATTTTAAATTATTTATTTGCTATCTCCTAAGAACTTAGTGGGCCGGAAATGATTCTTTATGTTTTGAGTTGGTAATAGTGAGGACTATCTGTGATGTAGATCTAAGATCAGCCGTATGGGTAAAATTTCCACAATCGGCCAACTTCCAAATGAGTTCATATAAAATTATCAAAATTTTAAATTATTTATTTGCTATCTCCTAAGAACTTAGTGGGCCGGAAATGATTCTTTATGTTTTGAGTTGGTAATATTGAGGACTATCTGTGATAAAGATCTAAGATCAGCCGTATGGGTAAAACTTCCACAATCCTCCAACTTCCAAATGAGTTCATATAAAATTATCAAAATGTTAAATTATTTATTTGCTATCTCCTAAGAACTTAGTGGGCCGGAAATGATTCTTTATGTTTTGAGTTGGTAATAGTGAGGACTATCTGTGATGAAGATCTAAGATCAGCCGTATGGGTAAAACTTCCACAATCGGCCAACTTCCAAATGAGTTCATATAAAATTATCATAATTTTAAAATTTTATTTGCTATCTCCTAAGATCTTAGTGAGCCGGAAATGATTCTTTATGTTTGAGTTGGTAATAGTAAGGACTAACTTTGATGAAGACCTAAGATCAGCCGTATGGGTAACACTTCCACAATCGGTCAACTTCCAAATGGGTTCATATAAAATTATCAAAATTTTAAAATTTTATTTGCTATCTCCTAAGAACTTAGTGGGCCGGAAATGATTCTTTATGTTTTGAGTTGGTAATAGTGAGGACTATCTGTGATGAAGATCTAAGATCAGCCGTATGGGTAAAACTTCCACAATCGGCCAACTTCCAAATGAGTTCATATAAAATTATCATAATTTTAAAATTTTGTTTGCTATCTCCTAAGAACTTAGTGAGCCGGAAATGATTCTTTATGTTTTGAGTTGGTAATAGTAAGGACTAACTTTGATGAAGACCTAAGATCAGCCGTATGGGTAACACTTCCACAATCGGTCAACTTCCAAATGGGTTCATATAAAATTATCAAAATTTTAAAATTTTATTTGCTATCTCCTAAGAACTTAGTGGGCCGGAAATGATTCTTTATGTTTTGAGTTGGTAATAGTGAGGACTATCTGTGATGAAGATCTAAGATCAGCCGTATGGGTAAAACTTCCACAATCGGCCAACTTCCAAATGAGTTCATATAAAATTATCATAATTTTAAAATTTTATTTGCTATCTCCTAAGAACTTAGTGGGCCGGAAATGATTCTTTATGTTTTGAAATTGACATCTAATTTATCCTTTTTATATTAACCATGTACTTTGGACCAATTAGTATGGCTGTTATCCGATTCTCTTGACCTACAGGTTCCAAAAAACTTTGCATATCTCTGCCTTGATAATAAAAACTAATCAAATTGGCGAAAAAAAATTGAAATCGGATTAGCCGTTCTCAAGATACCATGGGTATAGACTGCAATATGACCAGACAGACTGACGGACGGACGGACATTTTTTTTTCCTTTGTTAGACTCAGGAACTTTCGTTCGAGAACCAAATTTTTGCCCATTTTTGTTAGGATTTCAATGCTTTGGTCTCTTTAGACCGAAGTAATTGACTTCTGGTGGTGTGTTAGTGAGTTTTATATTTTAAGTCGTGTTTGTATACGGGGACATCACTAACACTAATATGTCCTGTGCCGCGGTGGCCCAGTGGTTAGCTTGCTTGATTTAAGCTTCGGAGGTCCCGAGTTTGATTCCCGGTGGGTGATGAAAAAATTACGGCTGTTTAATGTAGGTTTAATGAATTAGTCACTCATTATCCGTTACTAAACTCCATAATGAAGCGGCCAAATCCCTCCATGGGATATAGCGCCAGCGAAAAAAAAAATTGACGTGGGTTAGTGAGTTTTATATTTTATGTCGTGTTTGTATGCATCACTAACAGTACGGCTTGTAAACTAATTTTAATAATTATATAATTTTTTTATTTTAATTCAAGTGGCAAATTATATTTAATTATTTTATTTTTTTTTTCGATTTTTTAATTTTTTTAATTTTTTTTTTGTTTTTTGTAATTTTTTTGTATTTTTTTATAATTTTTAGTTTTTATTGTTTTTTGTGATATTTTATGATTCTTTTTTCTATAAGCATGTTAATCGTATTTAAATGACTATTGTAAATTACAGTTAATTATGGGTTAGATTCCTTCCTGTAAACTAATAAATGCGGAGTAACATTGTGGGTGTGAGGAAATTTCACATTAGTAACGTGCTCCATTAAATCGTCGTACTTTTCCCATCTATCATTGTGGTGACAATAAGCAATGTAATGAGCATTTTGTCTGATATAACTAACAAATCCAGTCAAATTAAAGATTTCCATATTAACTGTTAATGTTGGCGGGATATTAGAGATACTGACACTCTCGATTGATTCTATGGTGGACTCACAGTACACGAATAGTACTGGGCCAGAAAAAACTTGATTTATAGTTTTTTCTGTACCGCAGGGGCAATAAAGAACATCTGGTCCTTTGATGCAACCTTGAAGCATTAGTATTCCGAGTGTATCTAACTTCTGCAGGTCAATTGGGAGGTATTTATATTGGTCTATTCCATCTATTTTGCATGTCTGACAGGTTGACATTGTCCAAATGCTGGAATAGTTTATTTCTGTTAAGAAGTGAGTGGATATTTTTGAAATATTCGCCGTACAATCCCACTCTAATCCATAAAGTTTGGCTAATATTGCATGCCGATGAACTTTTGCAGAATCTTCTTTGGAGTTTAGTAAAGCATTTATTAAACCAGAAAAGTGTTTCTCATTGATTTTAAAATCTTTGGAATCTGTATTTATAATGCATTGTATAAATGCATCAAACGCACAAGTATTATGATAATGATCATTTTTAAGCGATCCGTTCTTTAAAAAACAGAAATGGTCTGTTTCCAATTTTTTAAAAACTTTTAATTTTTTTGAGTTTTTTGGTGAAACTTTTTGATTATTTTGCGGAGCTAAATACTCGATTATGGAAACTTTTCTTTCGTTCTTTCCCGACGTTGTTAATTTTTTGATTAGATCTTGTGAAAAGTAACTTTTCAAAGTTTTGGGTTGTCCACGCCACATTTCTTCCTCGTCAAGGATCGTTACCAAAGTTTTATCGTGAATATTCTTATTGCTTGCTAAATCTTTATTCATAATTTTAAATCTCTCTTTATTTTTGGGTACACCAAGCTGTTTTCTTTTAAGAATAAATTCGTTACGTTCCTCAATCTCTTTAATGAATCTTAACGGCTTTGCCGGAAGTTTTCCAAGAGACATTGTGCGCCCCATTCGCCGTTTTATAACGGAAAAGTAGTTTTCCACATTTCCGTTACTGTAAATATTTTCATTAAAAATTTTTGACCAAAACGGCAGATATGTTAAATACTTTTTTAAAAATAATTGCACAAATTCCGGGTTATAATTTGGATTTAAAGGATTATTTTTACTTTGTACATTTTCTTCAGAAATAGATTCTGAAATAGATTTAAAATCTTGGTAAAATTTACTTTGAAGGTACAAAGTTTCTTTTAATAGTCGGCTATAATTGTCATTAACATCGTTGTCTGGTTGGACACTGTCACCCGATTTGACTTGGGAAAATGTCACTGTGGACATTAGAACCTGGTCCAAAGCATTACATGCAGACTCAGTAAGGTATTTGTTTTGCAAAACAGTGCATAAATCGAGCCACATTTGTTTTAATTGAGCATAATCACTTATTAAATACAAGGAAGCGATAATTTCTTTCAAAATTTTCTTGCTTTTGTTTGATTTCGCAAAAAATTTATTGACATCTGCCGTCATACAATGCATCAAATGCGAAACGCACAGGCGGACATCAACAATGTTATTTGGTTTAGACTTTGAATTTAATGAATTATGCCAAAAATTTAAGTATTGAACGATATCCATTTTATTAAATGCGTCTAATACTGCATTTATTTGAGCAAAATTAAAATCAGTAACGATGGTTTTAATAATAGGCCATGCCTTCAATTGGTTTTGAATCTCAATTCGGTACGATCTTAACCAACCACCAATAGTGTCCAAATTGTGGCTTGAACTAACCATATCGGTCAACGGAAATGGATCGTTCGGTTCATTGTCGTGCAGTTTAATTGGAGCAACAAGAGCGTAATAAAATATACATGCCTCCGTGTTTAGTGGATTTCTTATTAAACCTCCAGTAGCATCCAAATAGCCCACTAAATTGTTGCTATTTTCATTAAATAGGAGTTTTAATATGTCTATTTGTGTTTTGCCGTACTTTATTAAAACAAATGGTTTTATACAAAACTTTTGTACTAAGCCACTATCCTTCGAGATTTCCTGCGTTATGTCACTTAAATCATTTGAATGATTATCTGCTGCTTTAAGAGCATCAGACCGAATTTTTCGCAGTACATCTAATGATTTGACATTAGTTATATTAGTTTTACTTACAAAATTTTCGTCCTCGTCTACGACCATCTTCTCGTAAACCTGCTCAGCGTATTTTTCCGACACTAGCTTTCTTTTTAAATTTATTCTGTCGACACCTCTTACCTGCCGAGTTTTTAGTTGTTCGTGACACTTGGGCACATTTGTAGAATATATGTCAAAAATTCCTTTATCTAAATTAAAGCTTTTTAATTTATATTGTTTACAATTAGTGTGGCCACATAAGCACGAATACTGATACCATATTTGCCGTAATCAATAGACTTAATGTTAATTAAACAACCACTTTCCTCGGATAACGCATTGGCGACAATGCTTGAACATAGGTTTTTGCTGTTAATTTGCCGTTTCGAATCAATGATAGGATACCAAATCTCATTGGAGATTTTTAATTGTCCGATTGCTTCGGTGTACATGTTTGTAGGCCTTATGTTTACCTGTTTACGTTGCCGTATTTTTGGCTCGACTGTTCGAAAAACATCATCATCGGATAAAACTATTGACAGCTTAGAGGGAGATTCATAATTTTCAATTTCTACGCCTTCGGAAGATTGATTATTGCTTAAAGTAACATTAGGTGGTTGTAAATTAAGTTTACTTTTATCAATTTTCTCCTGTAAAGATTGAATAAAATATTTTGATTTAAAATTTTTTTGCAATTTTCGACGATAATTGTCTCTATTTTTTAAACCTTTAATATTTTTAATCAAAATAGAAAATAATCTTTGATTGAACAAATTTTTCAAATCTCTGCTGTTCAAACCACTAGTATTTTCTATGACAATTTGTTGGATTTCATCAAATTTTGATTGGTCCAAAGTTAATTGTTTGAAAGGCATTGTTAAATAAATAATCGTTTAAAACTGTTTAATGTACTCGATTTATCGATTCCCAACTTTATTAAATGTTTTCAGAAATCACAAAATCTACACCTGCACTTGTGCTTTTAGCCAACAATAATTTAGGAAATGTTTATTTGACTCACTTTTAAAATTTGTATATCAACCAATAAAAATCAATAAAAAAAGACCGTCGCACCGATTTATGAAAAATTCAGGAAATTAAAAATTATATAAATACATACATAAATGTAATATAATTCTCTAATAAAAATCTCAATATCTAACTATTTCAGTTCTTTTTAATTTTTAACATCCATAACCACAAAAGGATTTTTTCGTTTTCCGTTGGTTACATTAGTTCGTTAAACTTAAGAGCATAAAAATATTTGAGTGTAAAGTGGTGAATATTTGAACAACACAATATAAGAGAATTAGAAAAATAAAACCACTTCTGTCAAAAATATATTTCGTTTTTGTACTTTCTCGATTTGTATTTACTGGCTAGGTTTCCAACATGAAAGTTTATAGACGAATTATAAGTGAAAATGTAGAGATGTCGAGAAAACTAAATTTATTTTAAAAATTGTTATAATGTGAATTTGTAGTTAAAATAAATGCAATTAATGCAATATCGATATACTTTTATTGAATAATGATTATTTTGGCAGCACTGACAAATATTAAACTAATACTGTAGTGATAAAGAACATGCAAAAAGTTATTTGACAACGTATTTTCAGAAAAAGTTTTGGTAATTTTCATTGAAAATAAATATTAAATTAGTAAAGTTGAACTATTTGCCCGCGATATACACACACACACACACACACACACACACACACACACACACACACACACACACACACACACACACACACACACACACACACACACACACACACACACACACACACACACACACACACACACACACACACACACACACACACACACACACACACACACACACACACACACACACACACACACACACACACACACACACACACACACACACACACACACACACACACACACACACACACACACACACACACACACACACACACACACACACACACACACACACAAGCTCCCATGCCACAGAGCGCCAATACCGAGCTGCTCAGTACTGCTCAAAAAGATTGTGGAAACGCTATTCCCAACACAAGACTACACGCCAAACCAGGAAAGTCTTGAGCGACGACAGAGCGACATTCCGGGCGTAACAATGGACGAAGTAATGCGAGCGGTTAATAGGTTTGGAGACTCAAAGGCACCCGGTCCGGACAATATCCCCAATCGAGGTTTTAAAGCTGCAATGTCGCTACATCTCGATGTGCTAACGGAAATGTATGATAGCTGCATGAAAGAGGGTGTGTTCCCAGACCGCTGGAAGCGACAGCGCCTGGTGCTGGTGCTAAAGCCTAGCAAGCCACCGGATGATCCATCTGCGTACCGCCCACTCTGCATGTTGGACTCGGCCGGAAAAGTATTTGAGCGAATACTGTGTGACAGGATAGAGAATGCCATAACAGAGTCCGATGGACTATCACAACGTCAATATGGTTTCAGAAAGTCTAAGTCCACAATCGATGCCATTTATGAACTAACCAGGACGGCGCAAGCGGCGATTGAGGGGAAGAGATGGAGAGGCGGGGCAAAAAAATACTGTTTCATCGTCACTCTTGACGTAAAAAATGCGTTCAACTCTGCCAACTGGACGAGAATTGCAGAATCGTTGTCCCAATTTCAGGTGCCAGCATACCTCAAGTAAGGTGCTGGAAGTAGCTGAAATAAGGGTTGGTAGTTGCGTTATCCGCACGGTACCGCATCTAAAATACCTCGGTGTGTGGGTGGACGCCAGGCTCAGTTTTAAAGAACATCTAAAGTGTGTGGGTACCAAAGCAGCACGGGCATGTGCCAACATCTGCCGTATAATGCCCAATGTTGGTGGGCCAAAATATCTGAAGAGACGCCTTATTGCAAGTGTGATTAAGTCCATAATAATGTATGGCGCCCCCATATGGGCGGACAAAGTAAGCGGGCGGTCATACTTACATGGTATAGAATCAACATACAGGACAAGTGCACTTAGAGTGATCAGCGCATTCCGCACCACCTCTACAGATGCTGCCCTGGTGATAGCCGGTATGGTACCATTGGATCTACTAACGACTGAGGCGAAAAACCACTACCAAATCAGACGTGGAGATGATACCGATCGATAGGAGCACCATACGGCCATCAGATACACCAGCATCGATCAATGGCAAGTACGATGGGACGAATCAGGGAAGGGCCGTTGGACAAAACGGTTAATACCCAGCCTTATGGACTGGGTAAACAGAACACATGGCGAGGTGAACTACTATATCACCCAACTACTAACAGGCCATGGTTGTTTCCGTGCATATCTGCACAGGTTTAACTTCGAAAAATCATCTGCCTGCACTAACTGCGGAGGTGCGATCGAGGACGCTGAGCACGTATTTTTCTTTTGCCCGAGTTAGTCCTCACTATTACCAACTCAAAACATAAAGAATCATTTCCGGCCCACTAAGTTCTTAGGAGATAGCAAATAAAATTTTAAAATTATGATAATTTTATATAAACTCATTTGGAAGTTGGCCGATTGTGGAAGTTTTACCCATACGGCTGATCTTAAATCTTCATCACAGATAGTCCTCACTATTATCAACTCAAAACATAAAGAATCATTTCCGGCCCACTAAGTTCTTAGGAGATAGCAAATAAATAATTTAAAATTTTGATAATTTTATATGAACTCATTTGGAAGTTGGCCGATTGTGGAAATTTTACCCATACGGCTGATCTTAGATCTTCATCACAGATAGTCCTCACTATTACCAACTCAAAACATAAAGAATCATTTCCGGCCCACTAAGTTCTTAGGAGATAGCAAATAAAATTTTAAAATTATGATAATTTTATATGAACTCATTTGGAAGTTGGCCGATTGTGGAAGTTTTACCCATACGGCTGATCTTAGATCTTCATCACAGATAGTCCTCACTATTACCAACTCAAAACATAAAGAATCATTTCCGGCCCACTAAGTTCTTAGGAGATAGCAAATACAATTTTAAAATTTTGATAATTTTATATGAACCCATTTGGAAGTTGACCGATTGTGGAAGTGTTACCCATACGGCTGATCTTAGGTCTTCATCAAAGTTAGTCCTTACTATTACCAACTCAAAACATAAAGAATCATTTCCGGCTCACTAAGTTCTTAGGAGATAGCAAATAAAATTTTAAAATTATGATAATTTTATATGAACTCATTTGGAAGTTGGCCGATTGTGGAAGTTTTACCCATACGGCTGATCTTAGATCTTCATCACAGATAGTCCTCACTATTACCAACTCAAAACATAAAGAATCATTTCCGGCCCACTAAGTTCTTAGGAGATAGCAAATAAATAATTTAAAATTTTGATAATTTTATATGAACTCATTTGGAAGTTGGAGGATTGTGGAAGTTTTACCCATACGGCTGATCTTAGATCTTTATCACAGATAGTCCTCAATATTACCAACTCAAAACATAAAGAATCATTTCCGGCCCACTAAGTTCTTAGGAGATAGCAAATAAATAATTTAAAATTTTGATAATTTTATATGAACTCATTTGGAAGTTGGCCGATTGTGGAAATTTTACCCATACGGCTGATCTTAGATCTTCATCACAGATAGTCCTCACTATTACCAACTCAAAACATAAAGAATCATTTCCGGCCCACTAAGTTCTTAGGAGATAGCAAATAAATAATTTAAAATTTTGATAATTTTATATGAACTCATTTGGAAGTTGGCCGATTGTGGAAGTTTTACCCATACGGCTGATCTTAGATCTTTATCACAGATAGTCCTCAATATTATCAACTCAAAACATAAAGAATCATTTCCGGCCCACTAAGTTCTTAGGAGATAGCAAATAAATAATTTAAAATTTTGATAATTTTATATGAACTCATTTGGAAGTTGGCCGATTGTGGAAATTTTACCCATACGGCTGATCTTAGATCTTCATCACAGATAGTCCTCACTATTACCAACTCAAAACATAAAGAATCATTTCCGGCCCACTAAGTTCTTAGGAGATAGCAAATAAATAATTTAAAATTTTGATAATTTTATATGAACTCATTTGGAAGTTGGCCGATTGTGGAAGTTTTACCCATACGGCTGATCTTAGATCTTTATCACAGATAGTCCTCAATATTACCAACTCAAAACATAAAGAATCATTTCCGGCCCACTAAGTTCTTAGGAGATAGCAAATAAATAATTTAAAATTTTGGTAATTTTATATGAACTCATTTGGAAGTTGGCCGATTGTGGAAATTTTACCCATACGGCTGATCTTAGATCTTCATCACAGATATTCCTCACTATTACCAACTCAAAACATAAAGAATCATTTCCGGCCCACTAAGTTCTTAGGAGATAGCAAATAAAATTTTAAAATTATGATAATTTTATATGAACTCATTTGGAAGTTGGCCGATTGTGGAAGTTTTACCCATACGGCTGATCTTAAGTCTTCATCAAAGTTAGTCCTTACTATTACCAACTCAAAACATAAAGAATCATTTCCGGCCCACTAAGTTCTTAGGAGATAGCAAATAAATAATTTAAAATTTTGATAATTTTATATGAACTCATGAAGTTGGCCGATTGTGGAAATTTTACCCATACGGCTGATCTTAGATCTTCATCACAGATAGTCCTCACTATTACCAACTCAAAACATAAAGAATCATTTCCGGCCCACTAAGTTCTTAGGAGATAGCAAATAAATAATTTAAAATTTTGATAATTTTATATGAACTCATTTGGAAGTTGGCCGATTGTGGAAGTTTTACCCATACGGCTGATCTTAGATCTTTATCACAGATAGTCCTCAATATTACCAACTCAAAACATAAAGAATCATTTCCGGCCCACTAAGTTCTTAGGAGATAGCAAATAAATAATTTAAAATTTTGATAATTTTATATGAACTCATTTGGAAGTTGGCCGATTGTGGAAATTTTACCCATACGGCTGATCTTAGATCTTCATCACAGATAGTCCTCACTATTACCAACTCAAAACATAAAGAATCATTTCCGGCCCACTAAGTTCTTAGGAGATAGCAAATAAATAATTTAAAATTTTGATAATTTTATATGAACTCATTTGGAAGTTGGCCGATTGTGGAAGTTTTACCCATACGGCTGATCTTAGATCTTTATCACAGATAGTCCTCAATATTACCAACTCAAAACATAAAGAATCATTTCCGGCCCACTAAGTTCTTAGGAGATAGCAAATAAATAATTTAAAATTTTGGTAATTTTATATGAACTCATTTGGAAGTTGGCCGATTGTGGAAATTTTACCCATACGGCTGATCTTAGATCTTCATCACAGATATTCCTCACTATTACCAACTCAAAACATAAAGAATCATTTCCGGCCCACTAAGTTCTTAGGAGATAGCAAATAAAATTTTAAAATTATGATAATTTTATATGAACTCATTTGGAAGTTGGCCGATTGTGGAAGTTTTACCCATACGGCTGATCTTAAGTCTTCATCAAAGTTAGTCCTTACTATTACCAACTCAAAACATAAAGAATCATTTCCGGCCCACTAAGTTCTTAGGAGATAGCAAATAAATAATTTAAAATTTTGATAATTTTATATGAACTCATGAAGTTGGCCGATTGTGGAAATTTTACCCATACGGCTGATCTTAGATCTTCATCACAGATAGTCCTCACTATTACCAACTCAAAACATAAAGAATCATTTCCGGCCCACTAAGTTCTTAGGAGATAGCAAATAAATAATTTAAAATTTTGATAATTTTATATGAACTCATTTGGAAGTTGGAGGATTGTGGAAGTTTTACCCATACGGCTGATCTTAGATCTTTATCACAGATAGTCCTCAATATTACCAACTCAAAACATAAAGAATCATTTCCGGTCCACTAAGTTCTTAGGAGATAGCAAATAAATAATTTAAAATTTTGATAATTTTATATGAACTCATTTGGAAGTTGGCCGATTGTGGAAATTTTACCCATACGGCTGATCTTAGATCTTCATCACAGATAGTCCTCACTATTACCAACTCAAAACATAAAGAATCATTTCCGGCCCACTAAGTTCTTAGGAGATAGCAAATAAATAATTTAAAATTTTGATAATTTTATATGAACTCATTTGGAAGTTGGCCGATTGTGGAAGTTTTACCCATACGGCTGATCTTAGATCTTTATCACAGATAGTCCTCAATATTACCAACTCAAAACATAAAGAATCATTTCCGGCCCACTAAGTTCTTAGGAGATAGCAAATAAAATTTTAAAATTATGATAATTTTATATGAACTCATTTGGAAGTTGGCCGATTGTGGAAATTTTACCCATACGGCTGATCTTAGATCTTCATCACAGATAGTCCTCACTATTACCAACTCAAAACATAAAGAATCATTTCCGGCCCACTAAGTTCTTAGGAGATAGCAAATAAAATTTTAAAATTATGATAATTTTATATGAACTCATTTGGAAGTTGGCCGATTGTGGAAGTTTTACCCATACGGCTGATCTTAAGTCTTCATCAAAGTTAGTCCTTACTATTACCAACTCAAAACATAAAGAATCATTTCCGGCCCACTAAGTTCTTAGGAGATAGCAAATAAAATTTTAAAATTTTGATAATTTTATATGAACCCATTTGGAAGTTGACCGATTGTGGAAGTGTTACCCATACGGCTGATCTTAGGTCTTCATCAAAGTTAGTCCTTACTATTACCAACTCAAAACATAAAGAACCATTTCCGGCTCACTAAGTTCTTAGGAGATAGCAAATAAAATTTTAAAATTATGATAATTTTATATGAACTCATTTGGAAGTTGGCCGATTGTGGAAGTTTTACCCATACGGCTGATCTTAGATCTTAATCACAGATAGTCCTCACTATTACCAACTCAAAACATAAAGAATCATTTCCGGCCCACTAAGTTCTTAGGAGATAGCAAATAAATAATTTAAAATTTTGATAATTTTATATGAACTCATTTGGAAGTTGGCCGATTGTGGAAGTTTTACCCATACAGCTGATCTTAGATCTTTATCACAGATAGTCCTCAATATTACCAACTCAAAACATAAAGAATCATTTCCGGCCCACTAAGTTCTTAGGAGATAGCAAATAAATAATTTAAAATTTTGATAATTTTATATGAACTCATTTGGAAGTTGGCCGATTGTGGAAATTTTACCCATACGGCTGATCTTAGATCTTCATCACAGATAGTCCTCACTATTACCAACTCAAAACATAAAGAATCATTTCCGGCCCACTAAGTTCTTAGGAGATAGCAAATAAAATTTTAAAATTATGATAATTTTATATGAACTCATTTGGAAGTTGGCCGATTGTGGAAGTGTTACCCATACGGCTGATCTTAGGTCTTCATCAAAGTTAGTCCTTACTATTACCAACTCAAAACATAAAGAATCATTTCCGGCTCACTAAGTTCTTAGGAGATAGCAAATAAAATTTTAAAATTATGATAATTTTATATGAACTCATTTGGAAGTTGGCCGATTGTGGAAGTTTTACCCATACGGCTGATCTTAGATCTTCATCACAGATAGTCCTCACTATTACCAACTCAAAACATAAAGAATCATTTCCGGCCCACTAAGTTCTTAGGAGATAGCAAATAAATAATTTAAAATTTTGATAATTTTATATGAACTCATTTGGAAGTTGGAGGATTGTGGAAGTTTTACCCATACGGCTGATCTTAGATCTTTATCACAGATAGTCCTCAATATTACCAACTCAAAACATAAAGAATCATTTCCGGCCCACTAAGTTCTTAGGAGATAGCAAATAAATAATTTAAAATTTTGATAATTTTATATGAACTCATGAAGTTGGCCGATTGTGGAAATTTTACCCATACGGCTGATCTTAGATCTTCATCACAGATAGTCCTCACTATTACCAACTCAAAACATAAAGAATCATTTCCGGCCCACTAAGTTCTTAGGAGATAGCAAATAAATAATTTAAAATTTTGATAATTTTATATGAACTCATTTGGAAGTTGGAGGATTGTGGAAGTTTTACCCATACGGCTGATCTTAGATCTTTATCACAGATAGTCCTCAATATTACCAACTCAAAACATAAAGAATCATTTCCGGCCCACTAAGTTCTTAGGAGATAGCAAATAAAATTTTAAAATTATGATAATTTTATATGAACTCATTTGGAAGTTGGCCGATTGTGGAAGTTTTACCCATACGGCTGATCTTAGATCTTCATCACAGATAGTCCTCACTATTACCAACTCAAAACATAAAGAATCATTTCCGACCCACTAAGTTCTTAGGAGATAGCAAATAAAATTTTAAAATTTTGATAATTTTATATGAACCCATTTGGAAGTTGACCGATTGTGGAAGTGTTACCCATACGGCTGATCTTAGGTCTTCATCAAAGTTAGTCCTCACTATTACCAACTCAAAACATAAAGAACCATTTCCGGCTCACTAAGTTCTTAGGAGATAGCAAATAAAATTTTAAAATTATGATAATTTTATATGAACTCATTTGGAAGTTGGCCGATTGTGGAAGTTTTACCCATACGGCTGATCTTAGATCTTCATCACAGATAGTCCTCACTATTACCAACTCAAAACATAAAGAATCATTTCCGGCCCACTAAGTTCTTAGGAGATAGCAAATAAATAATTTAAAATTTTGATAATTTTATATGAACTCATTTGGAAGTTGGCCGATTGTGGAAGTTTTACCCATACAGCTGATCTTAGATCTTTATCACAGATAGTCCTCAATATTACCAACTCAAAACATAAAGAATCATTTCCGGCCCACTAAGTTCTTAGGAGATAGCAAATAAATAATTTAAAATTTTGATAATTTTATATGAACTCATTTGGAAGTTGGCCGATTGTGGAAATTTTACCCATACGGCTGATCTTAGATCTTCATCACAGATAGTCCTCACTATTACCAACTCAAAACATAAAGAATCATTTCCGGCCCACTAAGTTCTTAGGAGATAGCAAATAAAATTTTAAAATTATGATAATTTTATATGAACTCATTTGGAAGTTGGCCGATTGTGGAAGTTTTACCCATACGGCTGATCTTAGATCTTCATCACAGATAGTCCTCACTATTACCAACTCAAAACATAAAGAATCATTTCCGGCTCACTAAGTTCTTAGGAGATAGCAAATACAATTTTAAAATTTTGATAATTTTATATGAACCCATTTGGAAGTTGACCGATTGTGGAAGTGTTACCCATACGGCTGATCTTAGGTCTTCATCAAAGTTAGTCCTTACTATTACCAACTCAAAACATAAAGAATCATTTCCGGCTCACTAAGTTCTTAGGAGATAGCAAATAAAATTTTAAAATTATGATAATTTTATATGAACTCATTTGGAAGTTGGCCGATTGTGGAAGTTTTACCCATACGGCTGATCTTAGATCTTCATCACAGATAGTCCTCACTATTACCAACTCAAAACATAAAGAATCATTTCCGGCCCACTAAGTTCTTAGGAGATAGCAAATAAATAATTTAAAATTTTGATAATTTTATATGAACTCATTTGGAAGTTGGAGGATTGTGGAAGTTTTACCCATACGGCTGATCTTAGATCTTTATCACAGATAGTCCTCAATATTACCAACTCAAAACATAAAGAATCATTTCCGGCCCACTAAGTTCTTAGGAGATAGCAAATAAATAATTTAAAATTTTGATAATTTTATATGAACTCATTTGGAAGTTGGCCGATTGTGGAAATTTTACCCATACGACTGATCTTAGATCTTCATCACAGATAGTCCTCACTATTACCAACTCAAAACATAAAGAATCATTTCCGGCCCACTAAGTTCTTAGGAGATAGCAAATAAATAATTTAAAATTTTGATAATTTTATATGAACTCATTTGGAAGTTGGCCGATTGTGGAAGTTTTACCCATACGGCTGATCTTAGATCTTTATCACAGATAGTCCTCAATATTACCAACTCAAAACATAAAGAATCATTTCCGGCCCACTAAGTTCTTAGGAGATAGCAAATAAATAATTTAAAATTTTGATAATTTTATATGAACTCATTTGAAAGTTGGCCGATTGTGGAAATTTTACCCATACGGCTGATCTTAGATCTTCATCACAGATATTCCTCACTATTACCAACTCAAAACATAAAGAATCATTTCCGGCCCACTAAGTTCTTAGGAGATAGCAAATAAAATTTTAAAATTATGATAATTTTATATGAACTCATTTGGAAGTTGGCCGATTGTGGAAGTTTTACCCATACGGCTGATCTTAAGTCTTCATCAAAGTTAGTCCTTACTATTACCAACTCAAAACATAAAGAATCATTTCCGGCCCACTAAGTTCTTAGGAGATAGCAAATAAATAATTTAAAATTTTGATAATTTTATATGAACTCATGAAGTTGGCCGATTGTGGAAATTTTACCCATACGGCTGATCTTAGATCTTCATCACAGATAGTCCTCACTATTACCAACTCAAAACATAAAGAATCATTTCCGGCCCACTAAGTTCTTAGGAGATAGCAAATAAATAATTTAAAATTTTGATAATTTTATATGAACTCATTTGGAAGTTGGAGGATTGTGGAAGTTTTACCCATACGGCTGATCTTAGATCTTTATCACAGATAGTCCTCAATATTACCAACTCAAAACATAAAGAATCATTTCCGGCCCACTAAGTTCTTAGGAGATAGCAAATAAAATTTTAAAATTATGATAATTTTGTATGAACTCATTTGGAAGTTGGCCGATTGTGGAAGTTTTACCCATACGGCTGATCTTAAGTCTTCATCATAGTTAGTCCTTACTATTACCAACTCAAAACATAAAGAATCATTTCCGGCCCACTAAGTTCTTAGGAGATAGCAAATAAAATTTTAAAATTATGATAATTTTATATGAACTCATTTGGAAGTTGGCCGATTGTGGAAGTTTTACCCATACGGCTGATCTTAGATCTTCATCACAGATAGTCCTCACTATTACCAACTCAAAACATAAAGAATCATTTCCGGCCCACTAAGTTCTTAGGAGATAGCAAATAAATAATTTAAAATTTTGATAATTTTATATTAACTCATTTGGAAGTTGGCCGATTGTGGAAGTTTTACCCATACGGCTGATCTTAGATCTTTATCACAGATAGTCCTCAATATTACCAACTCAAAACATAAAGAATCATTTCCGGCCCACTAAGTTCTTAGGAGATAGCAAATAAATAATTTAAAATTTTGATAATTTTATATGAACTCATTTGGAAGTTGGCCGATTGTGGAAATTTTACCCATACGGCTGATCTTAGATCTTCATCACAGATAGTCCTCACTATTACCAACTCAAAACATAAAGAATCATTTCCGGCCCACTAAGTTCTTAGGAGATAGCAAATAAAATTTTAAAATTATGATAATTTTATATGAACTCATTTGGAAGTTGGCCGATTGTGGAAGTTTTACCCATACGGCTGATCTTAGATCTTCATCATAGATAGTCCTCACTATTACCAACTCAAAACATAAAGAATCATTTCCGGCCCACTAAGTTCTTAGGAGATAGCAAATACAATTTTAAAATTTTGATAATTTTATATGAACCCATTTGGAAGTTGACCGATTGTGGAAGTGTTACCCATACGGCTGATCTTAGGTCTTCATCAAAGTTAGTCCTTACTATTACCAACTCAAAACATAAAGAATCATTTCCGGCTCACTAAGTTCTTAGGAGATAGCAAATAAAATTTTAAAATTATGATAATTTTATATGAACTCATTTGGAAGTTGGCCGATTGTGGAAGTTTTACCCATACGGCTGATCTTAGATCTTCATCACAGATAGTCCTCACTATTACCAACTTAAAACATAAAGAATCATTTCCGGCCCACTAAGTTCTTAGGAGATAGCAAATAAATAATTTAAAATTTTGATAATTTTATATGAACTCATTTGGAAGTTGGAGGATTGTGGAAGTGTTACCCATACGGCTGATCTTAGATCTTTATCACAGATAGTCCTCAATATTACCAACTCAAAACATAAAGAATCATTTCCGGCCCACTAAGTTCTTAGGAGATAGCAAATAAATAATTTAAAATTTTGATAATTTTATATGAACTCATTTGGAAGTTGGCCGATTGTGGAAATTTTACCCATACGGCTGATCTTAGATCTTCATCACAGATAGTCCTCACTATTACCAACTCAAAACATAAAGAATCATTTCCGGCCCACTAAGTTCTTAGGAGATAGCAAATAAATAATTTAAAATTTTGATAATTTTATATGAACTCATTTGGAAGTTGGCCGATTGTGGAAGTTTTACCCATACGGCTGATCTTAGATCTTTATCACAGATAGTCCTCAATATTACCAACTCAAAACATAAAGAATCATTTCCGGCCCACTAAGTTCTTAGGAGATAGCAAATAAATAATTTAAAATTTTGATAATTTTATATGAACTCATTTGGAAGTTGACCGATTGTGGAAATTTTACCCATACGGCTGATCTTAGATCTTCATCACAGATAGTCCTCAATATTACCAACTCAAAACATAAAGAATCATTTCCGGCCCACTAAGTTCTTAGGAGATAGCAAATAAATAATTTAAAATTTTGATAATTTTATATGAACTCATTTGGAAGTTGGCCGATTGTGGAAGTTTTACCCATACGGCTGATCTTAGATCTTCATCACAGATAGTCCTCACTATTACCAACTCAAAACATAAAGAATCATTTCCGGCCCACTAAGTTCTTAGGAGATAGCAAATAAATAATTTAAAATTTTGATAATTTTATATGAACTCATTTGGAAGTTGGCCGATTGTGGAAGTTTTACCCATACGGCTGATCTTAGATCTTTATCACAGATAGTCCTCAATATTACCAACTCAAAACATAAAGAATCATTTCCGGCCCACTAAGTTCTTAGGAGATAGCAAATAAATAATTTAAAATTTTGATAATTTTATATGAACTCATTTGGAAGTTGGCCGATTGTGGAAATTTTACCCATACGGCTGATCTTAGATCTTCATCACAGATAGTCCTCACTATTACCAACTCAAAACATAAAGAATCATTTCCGGCCCACTAAGTTCTTAGGAGATAGCAAATAAAATTTTAAAATTATGATAATTTTATATGAACTCATTTGGAAGTTGGCCGATTGTGGAAGTTTTACCCATACGGCTGATCTTAGATCTTCATCACAGATAGTCCTCACTATTACCAACTCAAAACATAAAGAATCATTTCCGGCCCACTAAGTTCTTAGGAGATAGCAAATACAATTTTAAAATTTTGATAATTTTATATGAACCCATTTGGAAGTTGACCGATTGTGGAAGTGTTACCCATACGGCTGATCTTAGGTCTTCATCAAAGTTAGTCCTTACTATTACCAACTCAAAACATAAAGAATCATTTCCGGCTCACTAAGTTCTTAGGAGATAGCAAATAAAATTTTAAAATTATGATAATTTTATATGTACTCATTTGGAAGTTGGCCGATTGTGGAAGTTTTACCCATACGGCTGATCTTAGATCTTCATCACAGATAGTCCTCACTATTACCAACTTAAAACATAAAGAATCATTTCCGGCCCACTAAGTTCTTAGGAGATAGCAAATAAATAATTTAAAATTTTGATAATTTTATATGAACTCATTTGGAAGTTGGAGGATTGTGGAAGTTTTACCCATACGGCTGATCTTAGATCTTTATCACAGATAGTCCTCAATATTACCAACTCAAAACATAAAGAATCATTTCCGGCCCACTAAGTTCTTAGGAGATAGCAAATAAATAATTTAAAATTTTGATAATTTTATATGAACTCATTTGGAAGTTGGCCGATTGTGGAAATTTTACCCATACGGCTGATCTTAGATCTTCATCACAGATAGTCCCCACTATTACCAACTCAAAACATAAAGAATCATTTCCGGCCCACTAAGTTCTTAGGAGATAGCAAATAAATAATTTAAAATTATGATAATTTTATTTTGAATTTTTTTATGTTTAATACACTATAAAAAAAAAGCTGGGATGGGATGAAAAAATATGTATAGTATACGTCATTTTATTTATTATTTACATTTTGAATATGTACAGAAAAATACTGGGATGGGATGGGATAGTGTTACCTGATGAACATTTTTATTTTTTCTGGGATGAAAAACTGGGATAACTTCACATGCTTTTCATTTTTTCGTTCTGAAATTTTTTTTAATCCAATCAAAGGAACACGAACGAAAAATAACGTCATTTTCAAGGAATACGATTGATTAAAAAAAATTCATAACGAAAGAACGAACGAGCGAATGCAACTCAAAACCCGCCTTTACTGTCGAAAAACGTCACAACAGAAGACGATTGCAATGAAAGTGATAATAGTGCCGAGTCGACCAATGAAGCAAATCACAGAATAAGGGGATTTAATGTTACACGTTCTAATCAACCAAATTTCGACACAAAAAATCAGACGACATTTATATAATTTATGCAGCCTATGATTGTGATGATACACTAATAGAGGAGGAGGCCCAACCGAGTGTCGAGCCGCTAGCAAGTAAAATAACTCACTCTACAGACGTAACAGATAGATGGGTCATATTTTTTAAATTTATTTCTACATTCATTGAAAAATTGTAGATCTATTTTGCCGCGAAGGTCGGTGCCAAGTTTGTAAAATACTGGTAGGCGATTCTCTTTCCAACGATTTACCTACACAAATTAAATATTTATATTATTATTTAGCAATTTCAACATACAAAACATTTACAAACCTGTTTGAAAATAGTGCTCCAAAACATGGAGACCCGCAGAAATATGCTTGCACGCTGCTGACCCTTTTCCAGCTGGATATTCACATGTAGCCTGAACAATTTGCGATGAATTGTAGCGCAATTTGTATGTATATTTTGTAGTTTTTTTCATTGCAGGGTAACAAAAATATTTGACACAAATATCACCATCCACAGTGAAATAGCGGACATCATCACAAAACCCATTTAACCCCAAATTCCTACCCCTTGTTTTACTTGAAGTGGCAAAATTTTGATCAAACCATTTATTAATTAGGGCAATCGTTAAGCCGCTCAATATTCTTTTATTTGCTTTGGATAGCTGCAACCAACAACTTGCATCAGGCGGAAAACATTTCACCGGTGGATTGGTTAGCTTTGGCACATTGTACAAGCGCCTATCCAATTTATTTTTTGTCCAATTTTCCAACCGATCTGCAAGAGTTTTTCGGTTTCCACAAATTTTCGCTACTTTAATTCTTAGACAAACGTCTAAGTTTAGTTGATCTGCAAACAAATTTGTATAAATCAAAAACCATAAGTAATCAAAAATCTTAATCGATCAAAAAAGAAAAAACTAACCTAAAGAAAGTGAATTTTCTTTATCCATTACCATATCCATATTACGTTTAGAGTGGTTTTTTGAAGAATATTACATGGTTCTGCAAAGAATAATAGTTTAAGAGAACGATTCAAATAAATTTATAATATAACAGATTTAATAAATATATTTAATAATTACCAAAATAATTGTACGTATTCTCCTTCGAAGGAAATATATGGACTTTTTTTGACGTTTGGTTAGTTTTCCTTAACACAAATAGCACTGTGAAGTTGGCTAGTAATCGATCTATTCATAACGAATGAATATTTTTTCTGTATACAAATCGTTTTTGGCTCTCGCCTATCTATAACACACTTCGTTTTACTTTCTTTCTACGATACAAAATTAGTAGTACCATTTTTGACGCGCGGACATCTTTTTAATCGTAAAAATAATTCTCATACCCGATTTTCATTTACAAATTATTTTAATAAGAAATAATTTTGAGTGAGTGTAGTGCGTGGTGAGCCGGCGCGATATATGCGTGTCATCATGAAATTTTAGTGCGTTTCATTTCAATTTGAGCACGTAATCAAATTACTGATTTTATATAATGTTGCAATACCTATATAATAACATTATGCATGTGATAACATTATTAGAATAACGTACTTTGAGTGTTGCAAATTCTTGTAATCTATCATTCTTGAGCTAACAGTAGATGACAATAAAATGACGATGAGTATGTTCCGCGACATATACGATTACATACCTTAAAAAGCTACTTTCCCAATGAAATAAATAATAAAAACAATTTTAATATAATAAGAAACTTGTTTAATATTTCAGTTACTTTATGTAATATTTGAGCCTTTTTAATTTAATTACAACAATCCAATTAAATTAGATTATAGTATGTACGATATGTGTATATACCATATGATATACAAATATTATTTTTGTGATATTATTTTTACATTAAAAATTTAATTCAATTTAACTATTCCATACTAAAAATCGGTCTGTCTTGTAAACAATTTTTTTTTTTTTTATTAAATAATTTTTCTTTATTATTTCCTTTTTAATTACAATCTAGTATAAGACTAATAAGAAATTTTATTCTAACTAAAATTTCTACATTTTACTGAAATTTAAGGGTTCATCCATCGATGTACTCCTTAGTTTTGATTTTTATTATTTGATCGCGCTTTTGTTGTACGTTGGATAAACATTTATTTTAACTGATTTTACTTTTGAGCCTTCTAACTAAATCCGTATTCCCCAGTAGCTGGATGACCTCTGGATGGTGAAGTAGCCGTTTTTCATGACTTCTAGCAAATTTCATAATTTCGGGTTTGATGGGTCTTTGTGGATATGTATTTCTGACAAATCATGGTGCGTTTACGATGTTTCTTAAAACTTTATTTTGGAATCGTTGAATAATATTCATGTTGCTCTAGTACATCCCCTTAGCTGTTTTCCATAAGTCCAAACAGCTTTCAATATTTGCTTATAAAGCGGAAGCTTATTACGGATTGATAGATGACAGTTTCTTCCCAGTAACCAATACATTTTATTGTATTTTAATCCCAACTCGTTTCTTTTCTTTTTAACATGAGCTTTTATCGTGTCGTAGAGCTTGGCTTTTTTTAGATGGATAATGATCACGATATTTTAAACTTGTGTTTTAATATTTATTACCACAAAATATATTAATACAGATTATTTATTCACACTGATATTTATAAGATTATTTATAATTTTTATTATTAAATTATTCTCCCACTCGCACTTGTTGTTATATGAAAAAAGATTTTTTTATTTTATCTATCCAACATGGAGTAGTTAAAACACAAAAAGAATGATTAAGTTTTTGACAGCGCGTCCGCGCATTATTATTTTGTGTTGCGTTCGCATAATTAGTTTTTCTGTAAGTGGTCAGTTGTTAGTGCGAATTATGTTTGGGAGATGGCGCATAGATAAGTTGGATAAATTGTTAAAGGCAATGATAAAGTTGTGTAAGCGGAACTTTTGTTATGTAGAGATTAGAATATTTTAATGAAATATTCTAACCGATAAACTTTCCAGCAAAGCTTAGCGTCTAATGTCATACCAAGATATTTGGTAGTGTTTACTTGTGGTATTTATTGATTAATTAGATATTATATTGGTTTGTGTATTAATCTCTTGTTCGTAAAGTCGACATGTACAGATTTAGCCTCATTTAATTTTATGCGCCATTTTTTTGTCCAGTTGTATACTTGTATCTGAGTTATTGTCACCTACTGCCATGATAGCTGTGTCATCGGCGAAAGTGGCTATCGTATTGTTTTGTGGAGTTGGAACATCTCGGGTGTATAGTAAATACAGAAGTTGCCTAAGTACACTTCCTTGTAGAACTCCTGCTCTTATTTCCTTAAGCTCAGAATATTCATCTTCTTGCATAAGCCTGAAATATCTTTCCGTTATATATGATTCCAGTATTATGCTCTACTATGTAGGTAGAATTAATTTGAGTTTGTAGATTAAACCTTCGTGCCAAATTTTGTCAAAGGCCTGCGCTACATCAAGGAATACTGCGGAACAAACTTTTTATCTTCTAATGTCTTCTCAATAATATTAGTTATTCTATGCACTTGAGTTGAGTGCTCACAGCGAAAACCAAATTGGTGATTCGGAATTGGGTTATTTTTTATGACGTTTTTATTAAGTCGCTTTCTTGTATGTCTGTCTGTCGGGTTCAAATTTTAAAATCCATTTTAAACCAACTTCCCGGACTTAGAGACTTGAAATTTGAACATAGCTCAGAACTCGATGACAATGCAATATTCAATAGTTTGCGATATATTTATTTATTTATTTATTTATCCATAAGCCAATACAACATGAATATATACAATTATTAAAGTAAAGAATAACACACAAAATTTACAATTAACATTTAGAATATAACAAGAAATAACACTGAAACATAGTAGATATACAAAATATACACATAAACATATATACATTATATACATACTATTTACAACCCAATCAATCAAAAATTTTGGTTTTCTTTTACCAATTTTAACATTAATCCTTTGAAAATATTCAAAGAATCAATATTTTTTATTACCAGTGGTAGGCTGTTCCAGATGACAATCATGTTCACCAAACAGGAGTTATTGTAAACCTTTGTCCTATTGATAGGCAAGTTGACATTTCTTGTTCGCAACAATGTAGAAAAATCTAACTTCTCATGCAAATACAATGGTATACCCGATTTAATAATACGGAAAATAAAAACCGCAGTTCAAACAATAAAATTCGAACAAGTCACATCCAATAATAGAAACCTTAAATTCAGAGACATGGTCAAACTTCCTAAGGTCATAAACATACCGGATGCAGTTGTTAAACGTAACCTCAAGTAAACGCCTTGAAGTACTATCACAGTTATTAAATATTACATCACAATAGGTGAAAATTGGTATAATCAGACTTTTAACGAGATATATGCGTAAATTCACTGGACAAAACTTTTTTATTAACCTTAGCGAGTATAAACTATAATTAACACGCTGGCATAGGGATTTTATATGATCAATCCAAGTGAGTTTTGGGTTTAATATTAGTCCTAAGTTATTAACTGTCGGCACAAATGAGATAATATCATTGTCTAAATAAATCAGAGGTGCTATATTATGAGAATTATTTCTAGAAAGCAATAATGCTTTACTTTTAGTGGGATTAATAGCAAGTGAATTATTCTTGGCCTGAAAAGTCGCCACCAATATACAATTGCAAATCATCAGCATAAAGGTGATATCGACAATTCCGAATATGCCAAAGCAGATTATTAACATAAATGGAGAAAAGTAAAGGCCCCAATATAGAACCCTGAGGCACCCCAGTAAATACTCCTCGAATACTAGATTGAGCTTCTCCATGCTTTACGAAATGTTTGCGGTCGCTCAAATAAGAATGAAGCAACATAATAGCAGAACTCGAAAATTTATAATACAAATGTAACTTCTGAAGCAAGTGGATATGGTTAACACAATCAAAAGCTTTAGAAAAGTATAAAAGGACTAAAATACCGAATGAATTACCCTTGTCTAGAATAGCTGATAGATCATCAACTATATGCACCGGTGCAGTGGTAGTGCTATGACCAGGCTTATATCCTGATTGCAATTTGCTTAAAAAATCAAACCGGATAAGGTGCTCGGTAATTTGGAGTTGAATGATTTTCTCTAGTACCTTTGATAGGGCCGGCAAAATACTTATCGGACGAATATCACCAATACCAGAAACCATATCCTTTTTAGGTAGAGGAATGATAGAAGCAACCTTCCACAAATCAGAAAACACCGATTTCGTTAAACATTGGTTAATAATAAATGTGATATGAGGCAGAAATAATTCAATAAACAATTTCAGTACTTTAAAGTTTACGTTATCATATGCCATCAAATCCGATTTAACAGCACGAATCGCATATTTCAACTCCAGGACCAGGTGGTGCTGTAAATTACGTTTTTCGAGATCGTTACAATAAACCGACGTCATATAGTATGCTGATTTTTTATGCATACAAAATTATAGTATGGAAAAATTTAAAGTGTATTTCAATGAAGACCTGAAAAAAATTCAGAAGAAACCAATTCGATCAATAACTTGGCGCCTCCAAGTTATCATCATCATTATATTAATAGACAAACATGAATTTTGTCCTGCATTTTTCGCCGAAACTATCCAACCGATTGGTGCACAATCTGTGTCTTAAATAAATCGGATATCAGATGGGTGAGTTATAACCGTTTAAAAATAACACATTACAACAACAACATTTGTATATTTTCATATAGGAATCAAATCAAATAGGTATCATATTAAATCCGTTTTGATGTTTGTCAGCTCTTTCATTGTTTTTGATGAAATCATATTAAATCCGCGATCAAACAATTGGTAAATGCCGAATATTACTAGATTCCGCTTCGCGAAATCCGCTTGGCAATTGGTCGATTACGCCCTCTCGAGAGGAGATTTACTACTTATGCCCAATTTGCGGAGATGTACCGAAAATTCATGAATGAATATCTTACGCTAGGACATATGAGACGAATAAAATCAAGTGAAATTAAGCAACCCGCGTACTATCTACCGCATCATGGTATTTTAAAAGCGACAGGTGGGGATGACGTGGTAAGGTTCCGTACCCATCAATTTGTTTTTACTGCAGATCTCCAAAAAAATGTATCGGCAGATCGTGGTAGCATCTGAAGATCGTAAATGGCAAAAGATTGTAGCAATTGAGCACTTCGAGCTTATCACCGTTACATACGGCACAGCTGCGGCGCCTTTTCTTGCTACACGAACAATTAATCAAATTGCGATGGATAACCGAACCAAGTACCCATTAGCAAGTCATGAAATTCTAGAAAACGTATATGTGGACGACATCGTGACAGGGACGAATACGGTAGTAGAATTGTCCGAGTTGAAGAAAACCATCGAAAAGATATTTCAACAAAGTAGGATGACACTGGGAGAGTGGGTCTCTAATTGTCCAGAAATTTTAAAAATGTTGTCTCCGGCTCAAATTGGTAATACATACTATAAAAATTCAAGAACGATGTGATGCCGCAAAAATACTTGGATTGTGTTGGAATCCTATAAAAGATGAAACGGATATAAAATATACAAAACGAACCCAACTGAGTGAAGCAAGTCGTGTGTTCGATCCCTTGGCCTTGTGACACCTTGCATAGTACCGATCAAAACCTTATTTCAACATCTATGAAAGACTAAATTGGATTGGGATAAAGAGCTTCCCAAAGAGTTAAAGGATCAGTGGGCAAATATACGTGAAGATATCTCAAATTTATCATCACCATACCGAGATGGCTCTCAATCACTAGCAACATGGAGTTCGAAATCCATGGATTTTGTGACGCTAGCGAGGCAGCATATGGAGCTGTCTTTTATCAAGACGTATTAGTGAATTCAAAGAGTGTACGGTTTCTTTAATCACAAGTAAATCGAAGGTGGCACCTGTAAAGTATTTAACCATTCCCAAGTTGGAGCTTTAAGCTGCTGTGTTGGTTGCTAAAATGTGCAAAGTGTTAAAAGGGAATCTGAAATCAGTAACTGTATGGACTGTCTCATCAATGGTATTGAATTAGTTGTCATCTACCAACAACATCAAGGAAGTGATCGTGAAAAATCGAGTAGCTGCAGAACTCGACGTTTTGAGCCGAGAACACTGGATCCATATTAAGTCGGAAAACAACCATGCTGATATTTTATCACGAGGATCGACGGTATTAGTCAATTGGTCAACTGTAATCTCTGGTGGAGATTCCCTTCGTGTTTGAATGATCCCAATAAGACATGGCCGTCGATAATATCCGTAGTGGAAGACGCGTATGCAGGAACCGTATCAACACAACGAGAAGCAGATTGGCTCACCAACGTATGCAACAGAGTTCAACGATGGTTTAAGAATGACAAAATACCAAGGGAATTACGAAGTTTTAAAATATCCGGGCAAGACGTATCATTCGCAGAGCTAGTGATGAATTGCACAGCTAAAGACAGGTACAGTGTATTAAACGCAATTCAATAGTAAAGAATTTGAACCCATTCTTAGATGTTCATCATGTGCGGTCGTATTAGTAATTCGAGAGTAAATTTTACCGCGTGAAGTTTCATTTTGCCGCGTGAAGCGTCTGTAATGAAGAAATTAGTCAAGGAATACCATATACCATATGGTATGCCATGCTGGTCCAACACTGCTGAGTAATATACGCCACATCTTTACATATGAATATCTTGAAAAGATGACTCCAAATAACTCCAAAATCAAACTGAAGTTACAATTCATTTCTGTAGTAACCATAATTTATTTATATGTGGACCAATTTTTTTGTACATTACTGTTGTAATACAAATCAAATTTTTGCTGGACATCAGTCATTCCAGAGTAAATCTAAAAAGGTTAAGAAATATTACATTTTCTTTAACATACAACTATTATAATCTAATTATACTAAACTCAAATTAACGTAGTAATCTCTTAAACCTTGTTCAGACTACGTTAGTAATTTAGTCGAGTAGTGAATATTTTAGTAACTAAAATCGATGAACTGACTCAAAAACGTTCGCACTACAGTCGAGTACAAGTTGTGAGTAAGTAGTGTTACAAAATAAAAAAAATACGCAACAAAGTAATAGACACCTATGTTTTATATATTTCGTCGTTTCTTCGCTCCAATGAGACGACATCCTTGCAGCAACTAATGAACTCGACTAAATCAACATGTTCGCACTTGTTTTATTTTTATTTTGTTTTATTTGAAGAGTGGTGGGGGGCCTTACTCGACTAAAAAAAAAAAAAATGGATCGACTCGACCAAAGCCTTGTTCAGACTACGTTAGTAATTTAGTCGAGTAGCAAGTATTTTAGTAAATTAATGTGTCTGAACACCAACATTTTAGTTGAGTAGATTAGTAAATGATTTAGTCGAGTCGATCCATTTTATTCTATTTTTTTTTAGTCGAGTAAGGCAAAACAAAACAAAAAACAAATGCGATCATGTTGATTTAGTCGAGTTCATTAGTTGCCGCAAGGATGTCGTCTCATTGGAGCGAAGAAACAACGAACATGGGTGTCTATTTAGTTTGTTGCGTATTCTCTTTATTTTGAAACACTGCTCAGTACTCACTCACTTGTAACTTGTACTCGACCGTAGTGCGAACGTTTTTTGATCAGTTCATCGAGTTTAGTTACTAAAATACTCGCTACTCGACTAAATTACTAGCGTAGTATGAACAAGGCTTAAGATCAGAAATTATTATTGATTAGTAATAATGTACTTTATTTATATGTCTGTAACAAAAACAAAACTAACTATTTACTTGTTATCAAGAAAAAAAGATTAACATTTCATTGTTGCTCGTCTAACTGACGAAAGTGATCCCTGCGAATTAACATTGAAATTATAAGCGTTATAATTTTACTAAAATGTAATGACGTTTACAATAATCAGAAAATTATTATTACTACTTGAACAGCGGTCGAATACAGACAAATTATAATAAAGTTTTGTAACAAAATCGTAGTATTTTATTATACCAAAAGAAATTGTAACCATTGAACGTGCCGTGCAAATTCCAAAGCCAAATTGGTTTATATTTCTGTGGTAACAAGGCAAAAGGTAATAACTCGAGTTATCCCATATTACGTTTTATTTCAAATTTGAAATCTCCATATTCGAATTCATATCATATCAATACTAAATCAAGTAATAATCAAGCAACTACAAACAACCGTAATAATCATAAAAAAGCAAGAATTCAAGAAGCTCATACGATTTTGAGTAACTCTTAATTTTAAAAACGTTTTCCTGAAAAAGTCAAAAAAACGAGTTATTACGTTTTGCCTTGTTACCACAGATTTATGAACAAGCAAAGTGCAGTTGTGGAAAACATTCCAATTTGTATTTTTCTCAGTGGCTTACAATTGATGTTTGTTTTTTTCGGCTGAATTTAGCTCACATAAATACTGTAAGTATAAGTTCAGTCCCGCAATATCGAATATTATTAAATAGTAATAATATTCGGGCAATAACATCATTAACAGAAAATCATTTTGTTATATATACATACTCGTATAAGATTAATTGAATCCTTCAAATAACATTACAATGATTAATAATAATTTGTGGTATAGTAATATAAAACCTAATTATGTTATCAACACATTCTAATCAATCCCCTCAGAAACTTCTGCTATATAGTTTTAGTACATACTACATATAGTTGGATAATAATTAACCAAACATTCAGTGACAGACGATACTGCTACTGCAAAGAATTTTAATTTCCCTATTGGTCATTTCCCCCCGCAAATGTTAACATAAGCTTCATTCTATAGAAAGCAAACGGTATTGATTATAATTATGTACATCGTAGGTATACATGTGCGCAAGTAGGTGGTTGACCTAAAATTCTAAATAGAAAATAACAACTAAAACTAATCTATTTGCGATAGTATGTACAATGTAGTAGTACGTATGTGTGTGATGTTATTAAAGTTTGGCACACCTTTTGTTTTATTTTTATTTAGAGCTTTTGTTCTCTTCTGTTGTTATAAACATGAAATGAAATTAATTTTTCTTAATTAAATCATCTGTGATGGAAATCGTGTCAGTCTTTTTTTTTCTTTGTTATTGTTTATTGTGACAAATTTTGTTTGACTGGTGAATGCAAAATAATATTCAATTTATCAACGCCTTTCCGCATATATATGTCTAGTAGTGTAGAATGGCAGGAAAACGAGGAAAACTACATAGAAGAATGGTTTCTAAATGATGAATGATGTGTTTCGAGAAACACCTTGTAGATATTTAAAACAAAATCTATAAAGAAAGATGTTCGCCATCAGAGGTGTGAATGGACATAGGAACCGGTTGACGTCTCGATTGTGCGTTCGGAATTTATGCTCATCATTTTAGGTTGCGTACTTTAGTCGATAAAGGAATGTCCGAACTACAATAGGATGTATTGCATCGAGCTGTTAGTGTGGCTATTAGTTGCCTGTAAAAACGTTCGACTAGACCAATCGCTTGCAGATTAAAAGCTTTTGTCCCAACGCGATCTGAATTTAGGTGCTTCGTGGCCCCGTTGAACATTGTTGATTCAAATGTTGCCGTTATATAGAGTGGAATAACATATCTACAGATTTTCCTTACGGTTTTAGCAGTCATATCTCAGATTTTATAAGTTTCTGGGTAAGACGGGTAAGACATTCAACCATCATTAGAATGTAGTGATAGCTTGGTAGCTCAAATTTATCAAGTCAGTCGAATTTATCTATAGCAGCATGCAGGCTACCGAAGATTGTCCGTCGTATATCTTTGGGGACGAAAGGTCGATTTCGACCTCTCATGTATCACACTAAATTTGTTGCTTATTGTCCGGTATAAATAATCAATTGCAGGTTTTCTTTTGATGACGGATTCCGAACTGAAACCAATTTCTACAGTACGTCGTCACATTGTGCTGTTGAAGTAATTCTTTCGTGTCGAAAGAGGAGACGTTGATTTCTGGTGAAGATATTTCACTAGAGTAGTGTAAAGTGGGGGATCCCAGCCCACCCCAAATGGGGTGAATTTTTATATGTAAATTACAACAATACAAACGATTACATATGTTTTTTTATATGAAGATTACAGTAGAACCACGATAATTAAATCTCTATATAAAATGTAAACGTAAGTATATAATTTTATTAAAAATCCGTTGTTCAACTGTACATTAACTGTACAATATTTTTTTAAGACATTTTGTTAGATGGCAGCACAGTCATAAACTTTAAGCTTTGAACTTTTTAATATTAATTAACTTTTCGATAGATGGTGCACATTTCTTACAGTTTTATTATCAACCACGATAACTAAAACTCTATATGAATTTATCCAAAATCAGATATTCAACTGTATATTGTTACTTTTTAAAACTTTACCTATAGATGTCACATTTCAAAGTTTATGTATATTATGTAAACATGGTTTGTAACTTAGACGAATACTATTTATTTTTAAATTGAAATCGGATGCTATAAAGTTATAATAATATTTTATAATTTAACCTTGGCATTGAAAAAACTAGTTCAACGTACAATAAATAAAAACTGTAAAATGTAATCAGCATAAAGTAAGAAAAGAAGATAAGAAAAAAATTGCATAATTGAAATTGGATAGTACGTTATATGTATTAATATTTTATAATTTAACCTTGGCATTGAAATCTTGATCATAATTTTTTTATTTTACCAACAAGCTTTGAACTTTTTAATATTAATTAACTTTTCGATAGATGGTGCACATTTCTTACAGTTTTATTATCAACCACGATAACTAAAACTCTATATAAATGTATCTAAAATCAGGTATTCAACTGTAAATGATTATTATTTTTCAACTTTATCTGTAGATGTCACTTTAAAAGCTTATTTTATGTACATGGTTTGTAACTTAGTTCAATATACAGTTTTATTATTAACCACGATAACTAAAATTCTATATGAATTTATCCAAAATCATGTATTCAACTGTATATTGTTATTTTTTAAAACTTTATCTGTAGATGTCACATTTCAAAGTTTATGTATATTCTGTAAATATGGTTTGTAACTTAAACGAATAATATTTATTTTTTAATTGAAATTGGATACTATAAAGTTATAATAATATTTTATAATTTAACCTTGGCATTGAAAAAAAAAAACTAGTTCAACGTACAATAAATAAAAACTGTAAAATGTAATCAGCATAAAGTAAGAAAAGAAGATAAGAAAAAAAAATTGCATCAAAATCATGTATTCAACTGTCTTTGAAAGTTTATTTTTTAGGCACTCAACTGTAATAAAGTAAAAAATATTAGAGAAAAATAAGAGAAAAATATTCGAATTGAAGTGTATGCTACCTTTCAAAATTTGTATTATGTATATGGTTTATAACTTGGACGAATAATTTTTATCACATAATTGAAATCGGATAGTACAAAGTTATAATAATATTTTATAATTTAACCTTGGCATTTAAAAAGAAAACTAGTTCAATATACGTATATATAAAAACCGTAATATGTAATCAGCATAAAGTAAGAAAAGAAGATAAGAAAAAAAATTACATAATTGAAATCGGATGGGACGTTATATGTATTAATATTTTACATAAAAAATCTGAAATAAAACATAAAACTAAATATGAAAATATCTAATTGTTAATACGAACAATATCGTTAGTATTTTTCCCCTGTTGCGACAATTCACATAAGATTTCATGAGAAAGCGATATTAAGTATGAGATTGATGAATGAATATGAAATAAATTAATAACATACAGTAGTAAACTCTCTCTCTCTCTCTCTCCATATTATCTTATAGAAAGAATAAGAATTAAGTTTACTGACCTTGCATACATATGCCATATGATGTTACAAATTTAATTATTTAGAATATTAAAATGTATGACAATTCAATTTGATGATGCAACAATTTTATTCATGACGAAATAATAGTTTTTGTTTATTGCTGTCAATTATATTCAATTTACATAAGAACATATGCACGGTCATTTGATTATAAAATGAGATTAGCTAAATGAAAACAAAATAGAATACTATAACACAGCTGTAAATTTTTTCTCTATATTATCATATAGAAATATATAGAATAAGAATTAAGTTTACTGACCTCGAATTCATACGTTTGTAATATATAAAATAAAATTTATTAAAAACAAATCAATTACTTAGGCTAATTAAAATACAGGATGATGTAATATTTAGAACCTATCAAAATTATTATGATGGTATATGAAATTTATATTTTTAGATGGTCCTTTCAGTATGAAAGTCGTTTTATTTGTATAGTTGCTTGATAAAGAATAAATCTATATAAATCTATCACAGATTATTATGTGAAGAATAAAAATATAGTTTAGTGTGGTCAAAATTAAATGTAAAATGAAAAGATCGTTATACATAAGTAATAAAACTCAATAATTCAAACTCTCTATAGATAAACAATTCAAATTCAATGTTCATATCATATTCAAGATATTATTAATCGAGCATATAAATTAATTGGATTTATATTTCGTATTTGTACTGACTTTACCAATCACGACTCATTGATTTCATTATTTAATTCTTTGATTCATAGTATGTTGGAGTATTGTTCGCCTATATGGAATCCTCAATATAAAGTGTACATCGACTCAATTGAAAGGGTACAACAAAAATTTACGCGATTTTTATCTTATAAATTAAAAATTCCTTACGATAATTATAATAACAGGTTGATAATGTTTAAATTAATATCGCTTAAAAAGTTCAAAAGTTTATTAAAATTTAAAGTTAAGACAAAAAATAAATTTCTGATCATGACAACATTGATAAACCAACTAACAATCTTAATGAATCATAATTAAAGGAGTTAGAAATAGTTAAAATGTTAAAGTTCAAAAAGTTTATTAAAATTTAAAGTTAAGACAAAAAATAAATTTCTGTTCATAACAACATTGATAAACCAACTAACAATCTTAATGATTCATAATTTAAAGGAGTTAGAAATAGTTAAAATGTTAAAGTTTATTAAAATTTAAAGTTAAGACAAAAATAAATTTCTGATCACGACAACATTGATAAACCAATAACAATCTTAATGATTCATAATTTAAAGGAGTTAGAAATAGTTAAAATGCTAAAGTTCAAAAGTTTATTAAAATTTAAAGTTAAGACAAAAAATAAATTTCTGATCATAACAACATTGATAAACCAACTAACAATCTTAATGATTCATAATTTAAAGGAGTTAGAAATAGTTAAAATGTTAAAGTTCAAAAAGTTTATTAAAATTTAAAGTTAAGACAAAAAATAAATGTCTGTTCATAACAACATTGATAAACCAACTAACAATCTTAATGATTCATAATTTAAAGGAGTTAGAAATAGTTAAAATGTTAAAGTTTATTAAAATTTAAAGTTAAGACAAAAATAAATTTCTGATCACGACAACATTGATAAACCAATAACAATCTTAATGATTCATAATTTAAAGGAGTTAGAAATAGTTAAAATGCTAAAGTTCAAAAGTTTATTAAAATTTAAAATTAAGACAAAAAATAAATTTCCGATCATGACAACATTGATAAACTAACTAACAATAATGATTCATAATTTAAAGGAGTTAGAAATAGTTAAAATGCTAAAGTTCAAAAGTTTATTAAAATTTAAAGTTAAGACAAAAAATAAATTTCTGATCATAACAACATTGATAAACCAACTAACAATCTTAATGATTCATAATTTAAAGGAGTTAGAAATAGTTAAAATGTTAAAGTTCAAAAAGTTTATTAAAATTTAAAGTTAAGACAAAAAATAAATGTCTGTTCATAACAACATTGATAAACCAACTAACAATCTTAATGATTCATAATTTAAAGGAGTTAGAAATAGTTAAAATGTTAAAGTTTATTAAAATTTAAAGTTAAGACAAAAATAAATTTCTGATCACGACAACATTGATAAACCAATAACAATCTTAATGATTCATAATTTAAAGGAGTTAGAAATAGTTAAAATGCTAAAGTTCAAAAGTTTATTAAAATTTAAAATTAAGACAAAAAATAAATTTCCGATCATGACAACATTGATAAACTAACTAACAATAATGATTCATAATTTAAAGGAGTTAGAAATAGTTAAAATGCTAAAGTTCAAAAGTTTATTAAAGTCAAAGTTAAAACAAAAAATCTGATCATGATAACATTGATAAACCAACTAACAATCTTTAAATTTCTGATCATGACAACATTGATAAACCAACTAACAATCTTAATGATTCATAATTTAAAGGAGTTAGAGATAGTTAAAATGCTAAAGTTCAAAAGTTTATTAAAATTTAAAGTTAAGACAAAAAATAAATTTCTGATCATGACAACATTGATAAACCAACTAACAATCTTAATGATTCATAATTTAAAGGAGTTAGAAATAGTTAAAATGTCAAAGTTTATTAAAATTTAAAGTTAAGACAAAAATAAATTTCTGATCACGACAACATTGATAAACCAACTAACAATCTTAATGATTCATAATTTAAAGGAGTTAGAAATAGTTAAAATGTTAAAGTTTATTAAAATTTAAAGTTAAGACAAAAAATAAATTTCTGTTCATGACAACATTGATAAACCAACTAATAACAATCTTAATGATTCATAAACATAATTGAGCATATGATATTGAGATCGCTGACCTTGCGCGAGCATATGATCTAAAAGATACAATTTTTAAAAACAAATAAATTGTTCAGGTTAATTAAAATGTAGGATGATTTAACATCAGTATAATATAGTCAACTCTAAACATAAAAAATCTGAAACAAAACATAAAACTAAATATGAAAATATCTAATTGTTAATACGAACAATATCGTTAATATTTTTCCCCTGTTGCGACAATTTACATAAGATTTCATGAGAAAGCGATATTAAGGCTGCGGTCGAATTCTCGGGTAAATCATTTACTGCGGTAAATTTAGATTTTTAATGTTCGTTTTCTGTTAAATTACGCATTTTTTTCTATTTTTTAGTCGTTCAATTCTTATAACAGTAAAGAATAAAGTATCTAAACGTAAAAGATTTAAATTTTTTTGTTTCCTTTACTCTCCAGCAAAAAAAGGTAAATGCATTTACCGAATTTTGCGGATTTACTCGAGAATTCGACCGCAGCCTAAGTATGAGATTGATGAATGAATATGAAATAAATTAATAACATACAGTAGTAAACTCTCTCTCTCTCTCTCTCTCTCCATATTATCTTATAGAAAGAATAAGAATTAAGTTTACTGACCTTGCATACATATGCCATATGATGTTACAAATTTAATTATTTAGAATATTAAAATGTATGACAATTCAATTTGATGATGCAACAATTTTATTCATGACGAAATAATAGTTTTTCTTTATTGCTGTCAATTATATTCAATTTACATAAGAACATATGCACGGTCATTTGATTATAAAATGAGATTAGCTAAATGAAAACAAAATAGAATACTATAACACAGCTGTAAATTTTTTCTCTATATTATCATATAGAAATATATAGAATAAGAATTAAGTTTACTGACCTCGAATTCATACGTTTGTAATATATAAAATAAAATTTATTAAAAACAAATCAATTACTTAGGCTAATTAAAATACAGGATGATGTAATATTTAGAACCTATCAAAATTATTATGATGGTATATGAAATTTATATTTTTAGATGGTCCTTTCAGTATGAAAGTCGTTTTATTTGTATAGTTGCTTGATAAAGAATAAATCTATATAAATCTATCACAGATTATTATGTGAAGAATAAAAATATAGTTTAGTGTGGTCAAAATTAAATGTAAAATGAAAAGATCGTTATACATAAGTAATAAAACTCAATAATTCAAACTCTCTATAGATAAACAATTCAAATTCAATGTTCATATCATATTCAAGATATTATTAATCGAGCATATAAATTAATTGGATTTATATTTCGTATTTGTACTGACTTTACCAATCACGACTCATTGATTTCATTATTTAATTCTTTGATTCATAGTATGTTGGAGTATTGTTCGCCTATATGGAATCCTCAATATAAAGTGTACATCGACTCAATTGAAAGGGTACAACAAAAATTTACGCGATTTTTATCTTATAAATTAAAAATTCCTTACGATAATTATAATAACAGGTTGATAATGTTTAAATTAATATCGCTTAAAAAGTTCAAAAGTTTATTAAAATTTAAAATTAAGACATTGAATTTTTCCTTAACCGACAATGCCATCTTCACAAAGTAATAATTAGATTTTTTTTTTTGTTTGACGAAATTAAAATTCACTAGAACTTGAAACCCACTCTCTCCCAGCCCGACAAAGTATGCCAATTAAAAAAAAAAAAAAACCGGTCGAAAGGAAAAAATCTGCACTATTCATTTATGCAAACTAAAAAAATTGAACCCCTCCCAGTTTTCCATAAAAAAATACCAAAGTTACGTCATTTTAACAAGCCGATATCTTAAAAAATAAAGGTTTTTTCGATCCTCCCTTGGGTGATAAAAACTGAACCTTTTTAAAAAAAAATTGAGCCACCTTTAGATTTTCGATTATTTATATGGTTTTATTATAAACAATAAAAGCAATTTCTCAGTTATAACGGGTGGACTGTGCATGCGTCGGACGCCAAAAATACGCAATCGTGAATAATAAACATTTTTCAGATTCACTTTTGGACTATATACGCTTAACCTTGTCTATAAAAAATTGAACCATCTTTAGGTCATCGATTATTTATATGCATTTATTATAAACAATAAAAATAGTAAGTCCGTGCAAAGCGCAAAGACTCACGACGATACATTGACGCAGAAACAGTGACGCACGTGCAGTAGCTCCAAAATATCTAAGCGCTGGAACCGATATAATTAATGTTTTAGGATCGCAAAATTAAAAGCAAAATACTGACCGTCAGAACAATAAATATACTTTTCGTTTAAGCAAATTACAGAAATTGAACCTTTCCCAGATTTCTGTAAAACATTCCCAAAATTACGCCATATTGATTCGACTATATCGTGAAGAATAAACATTTTTCAGATTCACTTTTGAACTATATACGCTTAACCTTGTCTATAAAAAATTGAACCATCTTTAGGTCATCGATTATTTATATGCATTTATTATAAACAATAAAAATAGTAAGTCCGTGCAAAGCGCAAAGACTCACGACGATACATTGACGCAGAAACAGTGACGCACGTGCAGTAGCTCCAAAATATCTAAGTGCTGGAACCGATATAATTAATGTTTTAGGATCGCAAAATTAAAAGCAAAATACTGACCGTCAGAACAATAAATATACTTTTCGTTTAAGCAAATTACAGAAATTGAACCTTTCCCAGATTTCTGTAAAACATTCCCAAAATTACGCCATATTGATTCGACGATATCGTGAAGAATAAACATTTTTCAGATTCACTTTTGAACTATATACGCTTAACCTTGTCTATAAAAAATTGAACCATCTTTAGGTCATCGATTATTTATATGCATTTATTATAAACAATAAAAATAGTAAGTCCGTGCAAAGCGCAAAGACTCACGACGATACATTGACGCAGAAACAGTGACGCACGTGCAGTAGCTCCAAAATATCTAAGCGCTGGAACCGATATAATTAATGTTTTAGGATCGCAAAATTAAAAGCAAAATACTGACCGTCAGAACAATAAATATACTTTTCGTTTAAGCAAATTACAGAAATTGAACCTTTCCCAGATTTCTGTAAAACATTCCCAAAATTACGCCATATTGATTCGACTATATCGTGAAGAATAAACATTTTTCAGATTCACTTTTGAACTATATACGCTTAACCTTGTCTATAAAAAATTGAACCATCTTTAGGTCATCGATTATTTATATGCATTTATTATAAACAATAAAAATAGTAAGTCCGTGCAAAGCGCAAAGACTCACGACGATACATTGACGCAGAAACAGTGACGCACGTGCAGTAGCTCCAAAATATCTAAGTGCTGGAACCGATATAATTAATGTTTTAGGATCGCAAAATTAAAAGCAAAATACTGACCGTCAGAACAATAAATATACTTTTCGTTTAAGCAAATTACAGAAATTGAACCTTTCCCAGATTTCTGTAAAACATTCCCAAAATTACGCCATATTGATTCGACGATATCGTGAAGAATAAACATTTTTCAGATTCATTTTTGGACTATATACGCTTAACCTTGTCTATAAAAAATTGAACCATCTTTAGGTCATCGATTATTTATATGCATTTATTATAAACAATAAAAATAGTAAGTCCGTACAAAGCGCAAAGACTCACGACGATACATTGACGCAGAAACAGTGACGCACGTGCAGTAGCTCCAAAATATCTAAGTGCTGGAACCGATATAATTAATGTTTTAGGATCGCAAAATTAAAAGCAAAATACTGACCGTCAGAACAATAAATATACTTTTCGTTTAAGCAAATTACAGAAATTGAACCTTTCCCAGATTTCTGTAAAACATTCCCAAAATTACGCCATATTGATTCGACGATATCGTGAATAATAAACATTTTTCAGATTCACTTTTGGACTATATACGCTTAACCTTGTTTAAAAAAAATTTAACCATAAGCGGTTGTAGCTTATTGGGTTAAAGCTTAGTCGGTACGATAGACTGAGGTACGACTGCGTAAGTGTCACGGGGGTTTGAATTTCGGTGGATGTTAAAATTCAGATAACTTTTTCTGAGTTTTCTCCTTTGATTGTAGTTTTTCCCTCGTGGAAGAGGTTTTTCTGAACCACATGGTGATGTGCGGATCGTGGGAAAAAATGATGAATTTTAGATTGATACCCTCAACATAAAACATAAAAGATATACAACCATCTCTCTCTAACTGCCAAAAATGTTGTTTCCATATACTTTTATTTCTATGCAATAACGTGTCAACTGCAAAACTGTCATTAGGAAAACAAACAGAAATAACAAAACAAATAATTGACGATTGGAGACGTGATTTTAGACAGTGGGTACGACAGTTTGTTATATTTCCGATAGATACGTTTTCTATGTATTTCTTATGGACAAGGTACTGGGTGAGAAACTTTATTTTATTTCCGATAGGTATCGCATTTTGTACTTTTCCAATCGCCAATAAAGAAGATCGAGTTCGCTTTTATTGAATATGATTTTTTTTATTAATATTAATACTGATTTTCCATCGTCAATAGTATAATAGCATAATACGCTTTATGGCGATAAGCAAAAGTAGATGTCACTACCGCTGTGAATGTGGATTAAGCTCTCAAATTATTAAAAATTATACGCCGAAAAAGCTTGTGAATTTAACTTTTGATAAATAAAATTATAAGAAAACCATTAATTAATTTGGTCATAAAATGTTACACGCCTATTTCTTAGAAAAAAGTTTTGTTTTGACATTTAATCCACATTCACATTGCTAGTGTCACCATTTTAGTTACATAAATTAATAAAGCGTATAGTATAATGGGCTCGTCACGAGCTTGCGTATTTGTGTATTTCGTAATTTCGTAAATTTGATGTTTCTTCTGATTGGTTTAAATTGTTTCCCCTAAATAAGCAAGAAACGTTAAAAATAAACACGCTCACAGGCTACTTTTCTTCAGCGTATTGTGACAATTGTGATTACTTTTGATTTTTAATAAATAATATAGATCAAAATAAAAATCACATAAATATTTACATATAAATGTAAGCGGTTGTTCTTTATTCATAAATAAAAAAAACAATTTTCCATAATTTTTGGAAATAAATGCCGATTTTCACAATGTTAATTTCACAAACATAACTGTAAATTCCATTATAATATTTAAACTAGCTATGCAGGATTGGCAGGTATTATCTGCTCTCTCCGATATAAAACAAAAACACAAAGCTGGCAATCGGTATGTCGTGTCAACTGAAATGTCATTTAAAAAACAAAAAAAACATGAAAAAAAACATGTTTGAAATTTTATTTGTAAATCAAAGCAAAGAATAGAGAGTAAAAATGCTTAGATTATCGGCGTTAGCAGTGTGTGTGATATATATGTACATGGTGTGGTGTTAGTGATAAACAAATAAATTCTAATTTTTTTTATATGGTTTTTCGTAGTGACTACTAGCAAAGATGATCCCATGTTTTTTTGGCCAAGATTTTTTCTTTTGTGTTTCGAAAGTTTCAATTTTTCTTTGAAACTTAAAAACTTTATAAGTCAATATTTTTATTTTAGTAGATTTCTCTTTTAATTTTTTTTTTAAGGTTTGTATTTCAATTAATAATTTGTTGTTTAACTTCCTGTATTGATCTACAGTTTTTATCGATTTGATACATGAATTACACACCAAATTGTCGTTAAGAATAATGTCCTGTTCATAGGTTGGAACAATATTTTCTAAATCTGAAAAAGAAATATTACTAGCTGAAGAAACATTTGCATTGTTTTTAGCTTCGTATGTTTTCAGATTTTTATATCTAGCAGGAATGGCGTTTTCTGGAATAGAAATGCATTTATCGTCGGATTTTAAATTAACATTCGGTATTGCTCCCTTTAAAAGTCGTTTGTTAACAACAAACATTGGGGCAAAATGACGGCTACATATTCTTTTTCGAGAGATGATTGGATTAGGTGATATTTCACAAGCGACTAACCATGCTTTAGCTTGCTCTATATTTTTTGGGAAACGGAATAATTTTGATGTTGAATTTCTGCGAGACGTGTCACAATTTGAAATTAAACAAGTAATTCCGGATTTTTGCTTTATTATATTGCTCATTTTTACTCCGCAAAAATGTTCACTTTAAATTATTATTTTATATATATTAAAATTATTTAAATATATCAGGAGTTAATTTCGTTCAAAATCGCATGAAAGAAGAATTTAAAATAACAAAAATTTATACTAAAATGGTCTATATGTATATACGATTACGATTTTTTTCCTGTGTTGTTTATTATTATTTTTGTTTATATTGTATTCGTTTCGTTGGTGTAGAAAAGTGAGATAATATCCAAATACAATATTTATACAGAACTATATAAGGAAAAAAAACGTAATGCACACATCCAAAACCAACAACAATTACAAGCCTGACTACCACCAATATTATAAATTTATTTTTCGCTTATACATGAAAGTATTGGTGATCGGATACACTATATAAATTAGTAAAAATAAACAAACAAATTGTCGATACAAGAAAACAAAGGAATTTTTGCACCAGCACTTTCAAGTATAAGCGATTAAATGTAAGAGCGGATCTGTGTACTCAAAACCAACAAAAATGTTTATACAAGCCGTGCCATTCGCTCTTTACACCGATCCTCTCTCAGAAATTGTGCTCTATGAGTTGGTATTGGTATGTCACAAAACCAAAACCAACACAAATGTACTACAAGCCTGATTCCGTAATGAGGTACACAGATACCTTCTTACATTAAATCGCTTATACTTGGAAGTATTGGTGGGAAACTTCGTATGTTTTGTTTTGTCTACAATTTATACAGTGTATCCGATCACCAATACTTTCATATATAAGCGAAAAATCAGTTAGGATAGTCAGGCTTGTAGTACATTAGTGTTGGTTTTGCACAAAACCAACAAAAATGTAAACAATAATTTAGGCATTTGTGTTAGTTTTGTGTATATATATTTTCTGATTTATTTTATACATTACTAATCCTAAGCCATAGGGTACAATTTGTATAGCTTAAGTGTTTGCTTGGCACGGCTTGTATAAACATTTTTGTTGGTTTTGGTGTACTTTTTGGTTTTGACACATCCCATTTCTATGTAGAAAATACTTATGTAATACAAAAAAAAAATTGAGATTTTTAAATTTTACAGTTATTATTTTATATTACAATTTTGCATTCTACACGAGTCATCTCATTACATATATATGATCTTTGCTACTAGCCTCAACGTTTACGTTTATAAGTATGTATCTGCTCAAAATGAGCAGGCTTTCTAAAGAGAATTTTAGCAGGTTTTGACATAGTTCAAAACCAACATTAATGTACTACAAGCCTGACTGTCACCAACATTATACATTTATTTTTCGCTTATACATGAAAGCATTGGTGATCGGATACACTATACAAATGAGTGAGAATAAACATACAAATTGTAGATAAAACAAAACAAAGGAATTTTCGCACCAACATTGGAAGTGTATAAGCGATTTAATGTAAGAGGGTATCTGTGTGCGTCATCACGGAATCAGGCTTGTAGTACATTACCCGGGATCTCCACTATGCAAATTTTCTGATATTTACTATCATGCTAGCAAATTTTTTTCAATGTATGTGTGAGTATGCTATACAATTTTTTTACTAGCAGCAAATTATCAGGCTGATAATTTCGTAAAAATTATCATGTTAATTATTACGAATGTCATACTTTTTAGGTTATGTTTTCATTTTTTTTTATTTTTCTTGGGGTGAAGACATCAAAATATATATAAAAAAAACATCGCAAACATTTAATGTAGAACACATGTGTATTAAAGTTTAAAGCTCATTTAATTTTGTATAGCAAATGAATGTTTTCAAGTTGTTCGTGCTTTTTGAGTTTAAGAAGAATTTCAATTTGTTCATCAAAATCCATTTTAAATTCTATTTATTTTTAAATTATAATTCTTTATTTTTATTTGACAAAAACATATTACAATTATCATGATAGTAATGTACCCAGATATGATAGTTCATCCACAAATATTTCTCAATACATCGAAAAAAACACATGCAAACATAAATTATCATGATAGAAAATATCAGGAAATTTGCATAGTGGAGATCCCGGGTTAACTATAAGAGGAAGGATGGATAACGATTTAAATTTCGTATTCACTCTACGCTGGTGACAACAGCAATGTTGCCATAACAATAAAACCAAAAACATACACATACATATGTATGTAAATCTTTCATATCAAGAAATAATATATGGCAACATTGCTTTTGTCACCAGCATGGAACGAAAATAATAATTTAAATCGTTTAAATGATCGACATTTGAATTAATTGTATCATTCTGTGGTGATGTTGGATTGTAAAGTAATCCAACTGTGAACCTTATAATGTCAAAAACCATTCCAATACATCCAGATTTTACTAAATGCAAATAGTAAAAAAACGTTTAATTTTGATTAGTACGACATTTTCCGTTCAATTTTTTTTATAATTTGGATTATTGGAATGTTCTACATCCAACACCAGGTTAATAATTATAAATATTTTCAGTTTTTAATTTATAATTTAAATTATTTAAATAAATAAAATCTCATTTTGCCACCAGCTTACGTCATTTTTTAAAGAAAGAGAAAGCGATAGAAATTTAAATCGCTTCCATCATACCTTTTCTAGTTGAAATATCGTGGTTGGAACATACCCAAGATATACAGAAAATAAGGTATAATATTGCGCATGCTGTTGCTATCCTTTTTTCACAATTTGACGTCACGTGAAGACAAAATTGCTGATATTTATATGGAGTTTAGTGATATTTCTATTAATTTTTTAAATAAATAGAAAATAAATGATTTTTTTTTATTCTTGCCATTAATTGTTTTTCGGCTTTATGTTAAAATTAAACATTTCAATTTTGATTTTAGTTATTGACGATTGTAAAAGTAGAGAAAGCGTCTCTCGAGGAAAAAAGTTAAAATGATGCACCTGATAAAATGACATTTGTCACAAATGCGACGAAAGAAAATTTAGCAATGCGGTAATTAAAAATTGTCTTTATAGTTCAAAATTGGAATTATTTACAATTATTAGCAATCCGGTAAGTAAAAATTGTGTTTACAGTTCAAAATTGGAATTGTTTACAGTAATTTAGAACGTCAAATTATCAGGTAGCTCAGTTTAGAAATGTTCCACTAGGTGGAATCCGTGATGCTCCAATCGTCAATATACTACAAAACTTTTGGAATTAAATCGCGAAAAGAGGCATGTTTTAATATTCGTGTCTAGAGCAGACTGTTTGAGCACATTATACGAGTATAACAAGCTTCGAAATTTATGAGTATAATTTTTTTGTTAAATGCAGAGAACGTTTAAATTTTAATTATTTAATTCAAAAATTTGGGGGTATTCGATTTTAAATATACTAAATTTGAATAATTTCTATTGCAACAAAACTATCAATTGTACTTCTGATAAGAACACATATAAAACGCTAAAGAGTGAATGGGTGTTTTGATTTAGTTGTAGCGAAACCCATAAGACAATAAATGAAATAAACCAGATTTAATTTTAATTTATAGTTTTATTTAATTTCCTTTTTTTCAAATTTATATTTTCTATTAACTGGGCGTTTAATAATTTGTGAACTGAATTTTTTTTAATATATCTTTCCATTTATATTTAACGGTGAATATGGACATAATATTTGAATAGGTATAATTTGAAGCCAAACGAAAATAGATGGCAAAAATTTGAGTAAATAACGTAAAAAAATAAAAATTTTAATAATTGGCACGTAAATGACCAAAAGTATTTAATAATTTAATTGTTTTATGTTATGTATTCATAATTTTGTTTACCCTTTTTTCCATTTATCTTAGACATTATACACTCGAAAGAATTATTTCTCAAATATTTGGACCATAAAAAAATATAAAGCATAAAAAGGGTCTCGGTAAACTATCATTATCAATTGTAAATACGGTTTGTTAAAAAAAATTACGATTATTCTTGATTTATTTAAAAAATTAATCAAAAAACCGCCAAACTTCATATAAATGTCTGCTTTTTTGTCTTCACGTGACGTGATGCGCAAAGAAAGACGAAAATGAGATACGGGAATATACTACCTCTTTTTTCTGAATATCTTCGAACATACCTCTGTTAGTCTGTTTACATATTTATACCATGGGTATGTATAATTTTGTATCACATTATCGAAATAAAATATGGTATAGCGGAATTTTTTTAAAGTAAAGCGGCTATAATTATGTTGTCTAAAACCACGGCTCCAATCGTCAATAAACTTTCCTTTTTGGCTTTTTGTTTGATATGATTTTTGGTGTATTGCATCGTTATTTCCAGTGAAATAACTTATATGGATTTGTTGTTGGATGGTACTAAAATTGTTTTCATAATTACGTTTTTTTTTTTCAAGATACATCTAACAACTTGACTTGTGACTTATGTATAGGTAGGTATATGTGCAAAAATGTGCATAAATATTTTGTATAAAAGAAATTGATAATTAACATACAATTGTTAGAATAATTAAAAGAAAAATTAACCGTAATTCGTTTGTCTTAACAAGGGCTTGTAAGTAAATGTAGCGAGCTACACACTAACATACCTACAAACATACATACGCAGACACACACACACACACACACACACACACACACACACACACACACACGCACACACATACACATACTTATGTAAACAGACATATAGCCGTATTCCTTGACGTTTGATCTGATCCGGATCAGATCATGTTTCATGAAACGACAAGCAATAAAAACAACTGCGCGGATCAAAATTTTGATACAAAATAAAATTTTTGTTGTTGCTTTCAATGTAAACTTTGATCTGATTCGGGTCAAAGTTTACATTGAAAGCAACAACAGAAATTTAGTAAACTTTTGTTTTGGGCATGATTCAATAAACACCAGGTTAATCTCGATTTTTCAAACCATGTGTTCTTGAAGTCATGCATTTCCGATAGATATTATAAGTTATTCTTCTTTTACTTTTCGTTTTTTTATTTGTTGTTATAATTTAAGGTTGATTTATACTATCCTTTCAGCGCAGCGCAGTATCGTTCAGTATCATACATCGAGTATTTATACTATACGCGCGTTTCAGCTCATACATTTGGTTCGTATTTTCTCGCTGGATGTTTCGTGTTTATTTGATGTGTTTACAATTACAATACAAGATAAAAAGTAAAAACGAATGAAAACACTTGGAATTGAAACACAACACGATGAACAATTTTATGTAACTTTCAGATGGAGAATGACTATAATCCTTATTTATCTGCCTTTATATATGATCTTAAAAGAATTTGTTACCTTATATACATTCTTAACCCTTTCCTAAAATCTAAATGGTAGATGGTTCCAAAATATGTATATAACAATAAAGATCCTAAAAACTAGAACAAATATTTGTTGTACTGTTTGCCAGGCAATAAAATGCTTGAAAGGCATTCACGCATCCTACTCATCCACGTAAGACAATAAAATAAATAAAAAGTAATATTGGATTATATATACATAAGTACTACATAGTACTAAGGACTTCCCTTATTTATCGAATTTTTTTTATGGCTTTGCCGCCCCTTAGCTTTCTTTATTATCACTAAAAATGAAAGTGGAACTAAAAATTTTTTTTTAATGTTTAAGTGACGGGAAAATTAAAATCTATTTTAACCTAGTTACATGAACCTAGTTAGAAGTAAAAACTACTAAAATTTGTTTAACTATAATATAGGGGACAAATATTTCAATGTAGGAACATCCTATTTGGCGAGTAGATCTACTTATATGTGTGAATGCTTGATAATTTATCAAAATTTAAACAATTTTAACTTATATACCTTTATAAATATCTTAAAAAAAGCAAAACCTCGTTATGATATAAATCATATTTCATTCATCATACATCACATGCTAACAACCGAACTGAGTGTTCAGTGTAAAGTTGTAGACTAAATAATTTCTGAAAATACATAAATACATTAATAATATAATACAAAACATGAAGAGATACAAAAAAAAAATGTAATCGTTTTGATTCGCATTTGGTCGGAGCAGTTTCGCTTCCGCGCGTTTCCTACAAACATTCTTTTTTACAATGTCTGTAAAATGTTGTTTGCAATTTGTTTACATATTTCGGGCTAACCTGGTTTTTATTGAGTCATGTGTTTTTGGATCAAAATGTTGATCCGAGCAGTTGTTTTTATTGCTTGTCGTTTCATGAAACATGATCTGATACGGATCAGATCAAACGTCAAGAAATACAAGTAGCTTTACGCTTTGTTAAAAATGGGCGATAATCCCAACGTCTAAGGGCTATATCTCAAAAAGATGATTTTTTAACTTAGCGACCATTGAGACTTTTGATCAACAGGTCAAGCAAGGACTACCAGAATCCAAAGTTTCAGAGATTTTGATCGAGGGCCATTATCCATACAAAAAGTGCTCGGAGTCCTTTGAAAAAAGAGAGTAACGTTTTTAGAGTTGAAGACGCTAAAATAATAAATTATTCCTGGGTAACGGTCGGTCGAGTTTGGACGTCTATTCTTATAACTAAATAAATTATATGGATTCGTATCCAAGGTTGATCATAACGCGTCCGAGTTGTTTAGTCGTGCTTAATATTAAAATCTATTATTAGTTGCTTTAAATGCGATTATATTGATAACAGAAATTAGTTTAATTACATATTTTATAAGTGCAGTTGTAAAAAAATTGTGAATAAAGATTTTAATATAAATTCGAACGAGAGCTTCGAATAGTTCGAGTGCTAAAATATGTATAATTATATGGAGAAAAATACGTGAATCACATATATGTACTTTATGTATATGGGACCGGAAGTCATGTTTGAATTTTTAGATTCTTATGTTTTGGATGTGAAATACTGAGTAAAACAAGCAATTTATGGAACATGTTTTGTTGTTGTTGTTGTTTTTCACAGAGTGTCAAATAATTAAAAATTTCATGCAAGTGCTGTTGTGTTTATCGTTAAAGAAAAAAAACAACTTATCCGAAAATTATAAAGTTCTTCTTTTTCAAAATGGCCGTCGACGTCGAAACTTTCTTTTTGAATTTTCTCCCATGTGCTTGGTTTAATTTTTAATTTTTTATCCTTTCCTTCATTTAATTTGATTGAATATACTAAACGATCAGCGCAGCATCTCGTTTCGTTTTCTAGCAAAATACGTTTAAGTATAAAAAAATTTGTAGATTGTCATACTTAAACGTATTTTGCAAGGAAACGAAACGAGATGCTGCACTGTTTTTCTAGTATGTCTAATAATAGAATTAAAGGGGAAAAAGATAAAAAAAATAAGCACATGGGGGAAAATTCAAAAAGAAAGTTTCGACGGCCATTTTGAAAAGGAAGAAATAAAAGATGTTACCATTTTTATTATTATTTTATAATCTCTATTCATTTGTCTTTAAAATGAATCCAATTTCATAATTTTCGGATAATTCGCTTTATAGCAATAAATAAACACCAAGTGCAAGAAATTTTTAAATATTAAACACCATGTATCTTAAAATACAACAACAACAACAAGAAAATTATTTTTCATAAGTGTTTTGTTTAATTAGTGCTACACATTCGAAACATAAAATTCTAAAAATTAAAGACGACTTCCACAAAAATGCGATTTAACAAATTGTTTACCGTATATGTTATATAATTATTAGTACTAAATATATACTTTTAAATTTTTAATTGAGTGCACCACGTGTGTTTTTATATAATATTAAATAAAAAAATTCGAAATGGATAAAAAAAGAAGAGGCCCAAAACCAGCGGTGACATCAACTTTAATATTAGAAGCCTTGGTAAACTTTGAAATTTTCGAGAACAAGGAGCTGAAAAAAAAAAATAATATTGTGTGGCAGCAAGTCTGTGATCGCTTACACAATTTGATTCAACCTTTGAATCTTTATTTACAAGTACATGGTGACAGAAACAATATACAATCTTTGTATATTAAAATAAAAAATCTTAATATTCTAACAACTAATAATCAGTATAACCAGGATGAGTATACTTGTTATTCTCTAAACGATGAAATTATTGACTGTGAGACTGAAGAAAACAATTTCAAAAAGAAAAAAAGTAACGTATTAAGTTTTCAGATGACACTTTCTAGTGAAAAATGGAAAGAGATAGAACCGTTGAAAAAAATGTTGAAGTCTGAAATGGAAGTAGACATGCTCAAGGAAGGCTGGACTCACGTCTTAGTACGTGCCATGTGGGATGTTATCCAGCTTCCTTGTACATATAACTTTAAAAGACATGTAGTTAGAAATTATGACTATTTTTTGAAAGCTATGGGCTATTGTGTTGTTTGCAATAACTATTTAATCATTACATGCAATGAGCCACCAGAAAGCGATACTCCAGTAATCCTAGACGTGGAGACTAAAGATTCCAGGGGTATACCTCATTCAACCAAAAGAAGGATGACTAACAGAGAACGAGATAGGGTCAAAGAAGAACTCAAAAATATAAAACCTAAGGCATGGCGAAGAAATCAAGCCTGTTTGTTGAAAGATGATTGTGTCGAGCCACCTTTTTTGTACAAGGCAGCAGCTGTGCAAAAAGCTGCAGAAGAAGCTAGATTTGAGGAGTTAGGGTTAAATCGGAATGTAGATCTGTTTACCTCTCTCGCTAAGATGAAAGCTGATATTGAATTCAACAAATTCATTAAACATATAGGCTTTGATAAATTTTTTATTATGTATTGGTCACCCCAACAAGTGGACTTATACAATGATATTCAAAAAACTTTGAAACATCCCGTTTGTATAGATTCGACAGGTTCTGTGACTCAGAAAATTGTAAGACCTGATGGCAATGCAGGTCATATTTTAATGACAGTTCTCGTAACACACATTAATAATGTGATTGTTCCTGTTGCGCAGATGTTATCAGAGCAAAACGATATGAGCTCTTTATGTCATTTTTACTGTCAGTGGTTAAAATCTGGTGCGATTCCTCCACAAGAAGTATGCACAGATATGAGCAAAGCATTGCAGAACTCTGTAAGTATGGCGTTTAACCACTTAACATTTGCGATGTATAATGAGCAATGCTTGAGAATTTTACAAAAAAAAAAATATTTTATTTCGCTGCAAACATATATAAGGACTGATGTTGCACACCTGCTTAATGCGGTTTTTCGATGGGCAGATATAAAGAATGCTAACATAAAAGTTAAAGAACTTTATAAACGTATAGTTGGTTATTTAACTACAGAGTGTGATTATAAAAATTTTTTGATAATAGTTAAAAACGTTTTTATTGTTTGTAACAGCAAATATTACACAAAAAATTGTGAGGAAGCAATTAAGTTATTAACCAATGTAATAGCCACATACAGTTTGCCTACAATTGAAGAACCAATTGGAAACTCAGATGAAGAAGATGATTTATCTGAATTTGAGAACAGCAATATCAAGAACTGTGTCGAAGAATTAATTGAAGAAGCAGAATCACAAAGTTCAGTACAAGATTTAGACTTTAATGTGCAAAATAATGATTATTATTTGCCAGATTTTGGAAGAAGGTTTGCCAATCTCTGTTTCGAATTTCCATGCTGGACAAATACAATGAACCGATATTTTACAAATTCAAATGAAGTAGCATCATCAGCCAGAATAGAAGCCTATTTTAGCGATTTAAAATCTTCAATCACCCAAGGCACAACCTTAAGAGAAGATTTGCTTGTGGCTAAACATTGTCGTCAGATTGACAATGATATAAAATTTGCCAGGGCAGCACTGACTACTTATAAACTTGGCATGCGTAGAGCACAAGAAAAATCTAAAAAGATGCCAACAGAAAATGTGAAAAGAATATCACGAGATAATAAGCTTTTATTTGAACAAGAAAATTGGAGATATGCAAAATCCACAACCGACGCTGAAGAACATCAAAATGGAAATGATTTCTTATTTTTTTTAGAAAATGTTCCGTTGTCGTCGTCTACCAATAAAGATTTCACATTAGTGGAACTGGATGATGTAAAAAAAGAACAAGCGGTGAAAATTGTAATTCAGGAAGAATCATTAAGAAAAAATACAATTCCTACTTCGGAAAGCAAAAAACAGCGAGGAAAATACCTAACACCAGATCCAGAATTGTATTTAAAACTTCAAAAACCTGGAACAAGTAAAAAAGAAAAAAAGAAAACGGTTCTTCAAAATGGTAGTTCATTAAAATCAAAAATGGTTGATGGTTTGAAGATCAGCATAAGAAACACTTGCCCATACGATTCTATACTCGAAATATTAAGCAATGCTTGTTGTAATATTAAGGCTTTCAAAGATATATTTGAAGGATTAAAAAACATACCTATGGCTGCTCGTTACTTGTGTTTTTTCACAACTATTTTAGATTATAGCATCTCTGGACCTAGCAATGTTGTATATACTTCTCGCGCTCATATCCTCAAGTCCTTGCTACCAGTTGCGAATGGTGAAATAGATTGTGAACAGAATATTCATGTTTTATTTAAAAATTTAATGAACCGATGTTCTAGTTTCGTTGAAATATCTGACTGTAATGTTTGTCAAGGAAAAAAACAAATTAAAAAATATGTTGTTCCAATACCTGATACAAGGGTTATTGAAAAAAAATATAAAAATTTGGAGAAAATTGTTCAGAATTATTTTGCAACAAAATATATGCATTGTGAATCATGTAAACGCCCCTACTCTTCATTAACACAGTATGATCTAGGTGCGTATCTCTGCTTAGATACTGATGATGCGTATATAGATTTTTCAAAGACGACGCATCCAGAAATGCATAAGAAAACTCAGACTAGTGAAGTGATCACGGGCCAAGATGAAGATGACTCCGATGATGCAGACAACTTTGATGAGAAACTGGACGAAGACTCCAATGATGATAGCTCTACAATAAAGGAGAGTAAATTAGAGCACATTCCAACCAAGTTAGAAATTGGCAGCTTTACTTATGTATTATGTGGTATAATACAATACAAGCCTGGTACAATAGGTCATTACGTAGCTTTCTGCCGTAACATAAATAATTTGTGGACAGAGAAAAATGATCTGTGCAAATACGGTAAGAAAGCTAATCCGCAAAAAACCAAAATAAAAATAAGTACACTATTATATGTTAAAGTCAAATAAAATGTCAATTGTCGTCTAATTTTTATGTAGTTACCTATGTTTTGTAAGTTTTAATTCAAGAATAAAATAAATTGAAGTATATACTTCCGGCTTGTTTATTATATTATTGATTATTGTATATTCATTCCTATTTCCTTACCAGTATACTAAATTCTTGGTTTTTACGGGCACCCCTTACCACTACCTATATGTGGAGGGTATCAATCTAAAATTCATCATTTTTTCCCACGATCCCCACATCAGAATGTGGTCAAGAAAAACCTCTTCCACGAGGAAAAACCTTCACCAGCCGCATGATCCGGAAACAAACCTCAAAGGGAAGGGTTCAATTTCTATAATTTGCTTAAACGAAAAGTATATTTATTGTTCTGACGGTCAGTATTTTGCTTTTAATTTTGCGATCCTAAAACATTAATTATATCGGTTCCAGCACTTAGATATTTTGGAGCTACTGCACGTGCGTCACTGTTTCTGCGTCAATGTATTGTCGTGAGTCTTTGCGCTTTGCACGGACTTACTATTTTTATTGTTTATAATAAATGCATATAAATAATCGATGACCTAAAGATGGTTCAATTTTTTATAGACAAGGTTAAGCGTATATAGTCCAAAAATGAATCTGAAAAATGTTTATTCTTCACGATATCGTCGAATCAATATGGCGTAACTTTGGGAATTTTTACAGAAATCTGGGAAGGGTTCAATTTCTGTAATTTGCTTAAACGAAAAGTATATTTATTGTTCTGACGGTCAGTATTTTGCTTTTAATTTTGCGATCCTAAAACATTAATTATATCGGTTCCAGCACTTAGATATTTTGGAGCTACTGCACGTGCGTCACTGTTTCTGCGTCAATGTATTGTCGTGAGTCTTTGCGCTTTGCACGGACTTACTATTTTTATTGTTTATAATAAATGCATATAAATAATCGATGACCTAAAGATGGTTCAATTTTTTATAGACAAGGTTAAGCGTATATAGTCCAAAAATGAATCTGAAAAATGTTTATTATTCATGATATCGTCGAATCAATATGGCGTAACTTTGGGAATTTTTTACAGAAATCTGGGAAGGGTTCAATTTCTGTAATTTGCTTAAACGAAAAGTATATTTATTGTTCTGACGGTCAGTATTTTGCTTTTAATTTTGCGATCCTAAAACATTAATTATATCGGTTCCAGCACTTAGATATTTTGGAGCTACTGCACGTGCGTCACTGTTTCTGCGTCAATGTATCGTCGTGAGTCTTTGCGCTTTGCACGGACTTACTATTTTTATTGTTTATAATAAATGCATATAAATAATCGATGACCTAAAGATGGTTCAATTTTTTATAGACAAGGTTAAGCGTATATAGTCCAAAAATGAATCTGAAAAATGTTTATTCTTCACGATATCGTCGAATCAATATGGCGTAATTTTGGGAATGTTTTACAGAAATCTGGGAAAGGTTCAATTTCTGTAATTTGCTTAAACGAAAAGTATATTTATTGTTCTGACGGTCAGTATTTTGCTTTTAATTTTGCGATCCTAAAACATTAATTATATCGGTTCCAGCACTTAGATATTTTGGAGCTACTGCACGTGCGTCACTGTTTCTGCGTCAATGTATCGTCGTGAGTCTTTGCGCTTTGCACGGACTTACTATTTTTATTGTTTATAATAAATGCATATAAATAATCGATGACCTAAAGATGGTTCAATTTTTTATAGACAAGGTTAAGCGCATATAGTCCAGAAATGAATCTGAAAAATGTTTATTCTTCACGATATCGTCGAATCAATATGGCGTAACTTTGGAAATTTTTTACAGAAATCTGGGAAGGGTTCAATTTCTGTAATTTGCTTAAACGAAAAGTATATTTATTGTTCTGACGGTCAGTATTTTGCTTTTAATTTTGCGATCCTAAAACATTAATTATATCGGTTCCAGCGCTTAGATATTTTGGAGCTACTGCACGTGCGTCACTGTTTCTGCGTCAATGTATCGTCGTGAGTCTTTGCGCTTTGCACGGACTTACTATTTTTATTGTTTATAATAAATGCATATAAATAATCGATGACCTAAAGATGGTTCAATTTTTTATAGACAAGGTTAAGCGTATATAGTCCAAAAATGAATCTGAAAAATGTTTATTCTTCACGATATCGTCGAATCAATATGGCGTAATTTTGGGAATGTTTTACAGAAATCTGGGAAAGGTTCAATTTCTGTAATTTGCTTAAACGAAAAGTATATTTATTGTTCTGACGGTCAGTATTTTGCTTTTAATTTTGCGATCCTAAAACATTAATTATATCGGTTCCAGCACTTAGATATTTTGGAGCTACTGCACGTGCGTCACTGTTTCTGCGTCAATGTATCGTCGTGAGTCTTTGCGCTTTGCACGGACTTACTATTTTTATTGTTTATAATAAATGCATATAAATAATCGATGACCTAAAGATGGTTCAATTTTTTATAGACAAGGTTAAGCGTATATAGTTCAAAAGTGAATCTGAAAAATGTTTATTCTTCACGATATCGTCGAATCAATATGGCGTAATTTTGGGAATGTTTTACAGAAATCTGGGAAAGGTTCAATTTCTGTAATTTGCTTAAACGAAAAGTATATTTATTGTTCTGACGGTCAGTATTTTGCTTTTAATTTTGCGATCCTAAAACATTAATTATATCGGTTCCAGCACTTAGATATTTTGGAGCTACTGCACGTGCGTCACTGTTTCTGCGTCAATGTATCGTCGTGAGTCTTTGCGCTTTGCACGGACTTACTATTTTTATTGTTTATAATAAATGCATATAAATAATCGATGACCTAAAGATGGTTCAATTTTTTATAGACAAGGTTAAGCGCATATAGTCCAGAAATGAATCTGAAAAATGTTTATTCTTCACGATATCGTCGAATCAATATGGCGTAACTTTGGAAATTTTTTACAGAAATCTGGGAAGGGTTCAATTTCTGTAATTTGCTTAAACGAAAAGTATATTTATTGTTCTGACGGTCAGTATTTTGCTTTTAATTTTGCGATCCTAAAACATTAATTATATCGGTTCCAGCGCTTAGATATTTTGGAGCTACTGCACGTGCGTCACTGTTTCTGCGTCAATGTATCGTCGTGAGTCTTTGCGCTTTGCACGGACTTACTATTTTTATTGTTTATAATAAATGCATATAAATAATCGATGACCTAAAGATGGTTCAATTTTTTATAGACAAGGTTAAGCGTATATAGTCCAAAAGTGAATCTGAAAAATGTTTATTATTCACGATTGCGTATTTTTGGCGTCCGACGCATGCACAGTCCACCCGTTATAACTGAGAAATTGCTTTTATTGTTTATAATAAAACCATATAAATAATCGAAAATCTAAAGGTGGCTCAATTTTTTTTTAAAAAGGTTCAGTTTTTATCACCCAAGGGAGGATCGAAAAAACCTTTATTTTTTAAGATATCGGCTTGTTAAAATGACGTAACTTTGGTATTTTTTTATGGAAAACTGGGAGGGGTTCAATTTTTTTAGTTTGCATAAATGAATAGTGCAGATTTTTTCCTTTCGACCGGTTTTTTTTTTTTTTTAATTGGCATACTTTGTCGGGCTGGGAGAGAGTGGGTTTCAAGTTCTAGTGAATTTTAATTTCGTCAAACAAAAAAAAAAATCTAATTATTACTTTGTGAAGATGGCATTGTCGGTTAAGGAAAAATTCAATGTCTTAATTTTAAATTTTAATAAACTTTTGAACTTTTTAAGCGATATTAATTTAAACATTATCAACCTGTTATTATAATTATCGTAAGGAATTTTTAATTTATAAGATAAAAATCGCGTAAATTTTTGTTGTACCCTTTCAATTGAGTCGATGTACACTTTATATTGAGGATTCCATATAGGCGAACAATACTCCAACATACTATGAATCAAAGAATTAAATAATGAAATCAATGAGTCGTGATTGGTAAAGTCAGTACAAATACGAAATATAAATCCAATTAATTTATATGCTCGATTAATAATATCTTGAATATGATATGAACATTGAATTTGAATTGTTTATCTATAGAGAGTTTGAATTATTGAGTTTTATTACTTATGTATAACGATCTTTTCATTTTACATTTAATTTTGACCACACTAAACTATATTTTTATTCTTCACATAATAATCTGTGATAGATTTATATAGATTTATTCTTTATCAAGCAACTATACAAATAAAACGACTTTCATACTGAAAGGACCATCTAAAAATATAAATTTCATATACCATCATAATAATTTTGATAGGTTCTAAATATTACATCATCCTGTATTTTAATTAGCCTAAGTAATTGATTTGTTTTTAATAAATTTTATTTTATATATTACAAACGTATGAATTCGAGGTCAGTAAACTTAATTCTTATTCTATATATTTCTATATGATAATATAGAGAAAAAATTTACAGCTGTGTTATAGTATTCTATTTTGTTTTCATTTAGCTAATCTCATTTTATAATCAAATGACCGTGCATATGTTCTTATGTAAATTGAATATAATTGACAGCAATAAACAAAAACTATTATTTCGTCATGAATAAAATTGTTGCATCATCAAATTGAATTGTCATACATTTTAATATTCTAAATAATTAAATTTGTAACATCATATGGCATATGTATGCAAGGTCAGTAAACTTAATTCTTATTCTTTCTATAAGATAATATGGAGAGAGAGAGAGAGAGAGTTTACTACTGTATGTTATTAATTTATTTCATATTCATTCATCAATCTCATACTTAATATCGCTTTCTCATGAAATCTTATGTGAATTGTCGCAACAGGGGAAAAATACTAACGATATTGTTCGTATTAACAATTAGATATTTTCATATTTAGTTTTATGTTTTATTTCAGATTTTTTATGTAAAATATTAATACATATAACGTCCCATCCGATTTCAATTATGTAATTTTTTTTCTTATCTTCTTTTCTTACTTTATGCTGATTACATATTACGGTTTTTATATATACGTATATTGAACTAGTTTTCTTTTTAAATGCCAAGGTTAAATTATAAAATATTATTATAACTTTGTACTATCCGATTTCAATTATGTGATAAAAATTATTCGTCCAAGTTATAAACCATATACATAATACAAATTTTGAAAGGTAGCATACACTTCAATTCGAATATTTTTCTCTTACATAGGCAGAAATTAATCATAATCAATATTTTTTACTTTATTACAGTTGAGTGCCTAAAAAATAAACTTTCAAAGACAGTTGAATACATGATTTTGATGCAATTTTTTTTTCTTATCTTCTTTTCTTACTTTATGCTGATTACATTTTACAGTTTTTATTTATTGTACGTTGAACTAGTTTTTTTTTTTCAATGCCAAGGTTAAATTATAAAATATTATTATAACTTTATAGTATCCAATTTCAATTAAAAAATAAATATTATTCGTTTAAGTTACAAACCATATTTACAGAATATACATAAACTTTGAAATGTGACATCTACAGATAAAGTTTTAAAAAATAACAATATACAGTTGAATACATGATTTTGGATAAATTCATATAGAATTTTAGTTATCGTGGTTAATAATAAAACTGTATATTGAACTAAGTTACAAACCATGTACATAAAATAAGCTTTTAAAGTGACATCTACAGATAAAGTTGAAAAATAATAATCATTTACAGTTGAATACCTGATTTTAGATACATTTATATAGAGTTTTAGTTATCGTGGTTGATAATAAAACTGTAAGAAATGTGCACCATCTATCGAAAAGTTAATTAATATTAAAAAGTTCAAAGCTTGTTGGTAAAATAAAAAAATTATGATCAAGATTTCAATGCCAAGGTTAAATTATAAAATATTAATACATATAACGTACTATCCAATTTCAATTATGCAATTTTTTTCTTATCTTCTTTTCTTACTTTATGCTGATTACATTTTACAGTTTTTATTTATTGTACGTTGAACTAGTTTTTTCAATGCCAAGGTTAAATTATAAAATATTATTATAACTTTATAGCATCCGATTTCAATTTAAAAATAAATAGTATTCGTCTAAGTTACAAACCATGTTTACATAATATACATAAACTTTGAAATGTGACATCTATAGGTAAAGTTTTAAAAAGTAACAATATACAGTTGAATATCTGATTTTGGATAAATTCATATCACAAAATACCAAAGTATAAGAACAGTCAAACCAAAATAAAATTATAAGCCAGCGCGAAGCTAGCGACACTCTATAAATATTATTTTCTGGTACTAACATTAGATGTCTAGTAAGGGAAACAAATTCATTTAAATACGATATGAAATTTTGTATTGAAAATGGAATATATATTCCCTTCACTGTAAAGCACATTCTCAATTTCTCATTTCATTCGTTTTCACTTTGTTTCGTTTTTTTGTATTTTTGGTTTTTATGTAAATAGCCACATACATCCCCATTTGGTATGAAGATGTACCTTATGTAGATATAGTTTTGTTTATGTATTATGATTTTTTATATTCCAATAGCATAGCAAATGCAATTAAATCGAAAGGTTTTTTCTGTATCGAACTACATAATTATTTATGAATGAAAACGTAGAAAATATTTCATTCATGTTTTTATCTAAATTTGTCTACTTTTACGAAATTTTGTTTATTTTTCCTTGCATCAAAATGGTTTGCGCAGGCTAAATTTGTATTCTACCGTAACCCTACCGTTTGTAAAGAATGAATCAATATTTTAGAATTTTTTTATTTTAAATAAATTAAATAAAATAAGCTTTTTATTTGAATACAATTTTTTTTAAATTTTTATTTTAGAGAAAAGTACGGCTGAGTTAATCTGTAGAAAAGTTACAAAATGGGAAATCGTTTATGATTGTTCTTTTTTATCCCTTTAGATGTTGGGCCGTAGATTACGAAAAAAGTATTGTAAAATTTACACTCAGTTTGGTGCGAGATGGGAAAACATACTCCATTTCCACCCCTTTTTAATTATTTTACACATCAACAACTTTTTCAACATCGCATTTTTATTTAATGAGACCAAGTTTGAAATGTTCAACTTCTGGCGGAAACAACGAACTTGCCAGGTTAAACATAAAAACTTACGATGTTTTGGCTAATTTATTTATTTTATTTGTTTAAAATTCTTAATTCAATTATTGCTGTCGGTCATTTAACCACATATAACTTTCAAACAATTAACAATTTGTTCATTTTAACATTTCAAATTATGAATATTAATTTTAGAGTAATTTGAGAAATAACAAATATATATTATAAAACTAAATACTAAATTAAACAATTTAAATATTTTTTATATACATATGTACACTGTCTCAAAAATTGCCCATCCACCACTCGGCTAAAGAAACAATGATAAAAAAAAACAATTAGAAATCACACAAAAAAATCCGTTTTTACTTTTTTAAAACTCAAATGACATTTAAAAACCTGAAAATAATAATAATTATGATATACATAAATTAATTTACTTTTACGTTTGATGAGATTTACTATTTGAACAGCCTGCAACTATGTCAAATAATTGTCCGAACACTTGCATTTTTGTCAAAATTAACACTAGCATGTTAACAATTTATTATTTGTTGCACTCCTATTTTCAAACAACGGTAAATTACGAAATTGTTTTTTGCGTAAAAGTTTATTACGCGTATTTTTCACATGGTAAATGAAATATTGTCCAACTAGTTAAAAATGTGTGATTCTCGTACCAAAATTAGTGTAGAAATTAAAAAGTTCGTCATTAAATTGGAGAGTAAAGGTAAAAGTTTATCAGAAATTTCCAAAATAATTATTCGCCCGCGATCTTCGATTCAATACGTCATTCAGAACTTGTAAAAACCAAATCCCTAAAGATTGTTGCTGGAGGCTGTCGCAACCGAAATCTAAACGAACGTCAAATACATCTAAAAAAGAGGGAAATAAAACCGAATCGAAAGTTTGTGCTCCAACGATCGCTATACCAAAGTTTACCAACGCGAAAAAATGGCGATAGAACCTCAGACAATACGCAATATTTTGCATAAACAAAAGTATCGTAGATGTGCGGCACAAGAAATGTATTTGCGAAAAAAACTATTAAAAAACGCTTGGAATATGCATTGGAATATCCGAGTGAGTCCAAAGAGTTCTGGGAAAATGTTGTTTCCTCGGGCGAAAGTAAATTTAACGTTTTTGGTTCAGACGGGCGAGTTATGGTGTGGCGGAAACCCCACACTGAACTTGAGTAAAACATGGTAACGGAAGTATAATACAGTCAAACCTGTTTTTGTGCGGTCTTTTTTTATGCGATTTTTTTTATGCGGTATATGAATATCGAGATTCTGTTCAGCCATTTTCATACCTTTTGCATCAGCCAAGTTCGTTAATCATTAGACAAGCTCAATATTCTTATATTCCAGCAAATTTCAATATGTAATTACCTATTATCTTGCACACAAAGAATATAATTTAGTTAAAAGAAATGTTTACTTCACAACCAACGAAATGCATAGTAATAGCCACACTGATTGTTAACCTTGAACATAAACTAAAAAAATATACATAATGATGTAAGAAAAAAGGAAATTTACCGTTTTATTTTAAAATGAGAAATAAAATTTGTTTAAATGTTTCCATGTGTAATTTAATTTCGTAAAATTTTGACATATTTTCTAAGGGAGACTTTTTTTATGCGGTCCCTATCCACCGCACACACCGTATAAAAAATTTTTTTTTTTTAAAGTTTTGTCCAAAATTACTTATTATAGCGATTTATGAAGTTTGTGAATATTTTTTTTTGTGCGTTTTTTTTGTACGGTCCCTATCTACCGCACAAAAACAGGTTTGACTGTATTATGGGGAGCTCTTAGCTGAAGCGGTGTAAGCCACTTCATCTTCATTGAAACCATAATGAACGTTATTGGATTATTTGGATATTTTGAAGGATAATTTGTTAACCAATGCTGAGAAGATGGGACTTTGGCAAGATTTTCGCTCCGCACTTGACAATGACCCGAAGCATTCCTCAAAGCTGATCAAGGAATGGTTATTGTTCAATGTAAAGTCAACACTCCCTCATCCTCCCCAGCCACCAGATTTCAACCCCATTGAAAATGTATGTCATTATTTGGAGTGAAAGATCCGTGAACACCAAATTAGCGGTAACGAATAATTAAAACGTGTCATTGTCGAGGAATGGGCCAAAATCCAAAAATAGTTCCGAAATAACTCGGAAGTTGGCTTTCTCAATCAAAACAAGGTTACAAAGTGTCATTGCATGAATAGGTTACACCACTAAATACTACATAGACCTAATTTGTTTTTCCTTCAATTCCCTCAACTTCTTTGTGTGTACGGTACGGACAATTATTTGACTTCAGTTTAGGTCGTTTAAATAGTAAATCATATCAAACGTAAAACTAAATTAATTTATATCATGATTATTATCATTTTTAGGTTCTTAAATGTAATTGGAGTTTAAAAAAAATAAAAACTGAATTTTTTGTTTGGTTTGTATTTCTTTTTTTATCAATGTTTCTTTAACCGAGTGCTGTACGGACAATTTTTTGATACAGCGTATATACTATTAATATATAATATGTATTATATATAAAATATTTGTAATTTTTTGTATAGAACAAAGATTTCTGGCGGTTTATTATACAAAAAAAAAATTTAAATTAATTCATTAAGAAAAACAGAAAATGAAAATTACTTTACAAAGCCAAATGGTACATCCCAATAAAAATTATGTTCTTACGTAATTTTAATGAAACTTTAAAATAATAGATTATTCTCATAGTTCATTATTTGATAGGCTTTTATTATTGGCTAATTTTCTGCCACTCTACCACCACCGCTTTTGAGCTCATTTTTATTGGAAATTGGGTGATTTCGAATTCCGCATTCTCTCTGACAATTATATAGAAGCCATTCTTGTACGATATTCTTGTACGAAGATGAATGTTTCGGATCGGTGTCCTGATAAATATGGAAAACAATCTTAAATTCCAATCTTTCAATATTTCATGTGATATAATGCTTGAAATCAAGTTTTCCTTGAGAAATCGGTAAATATTTCCGATCAACATACAGTCATGCCCACCTTCATGTTTCATTGTTCTGCCGCTTGCTAAGCATATTTTTCAGTACTAAATTTTCGGCCAATGAGTTATTGATGCCAATCGATAGTTAATAATAAACTTTATCATTAAAATTAACAAAAATAATTAGAACTAGAATGAGAAACACATAAGAAAAGAAGAATAGATTTCATTTTTGCTGCAAAATACAATAATTTCAGAACTTTAACATCGATTTTCCTAAAATGCATTTCTGTAGTTAAGTAAATCATGTTAAGCTCAAAAATATCATAAAAAACAAAATAAAATAAAACAGCTTCCTGTATCGAAAAGAAGACAAAATTTCCTTCAATTAGAAACAAAATATTTTTTTTGAAAGGTGTTATTTCACCGATACATGCGTTCAAATCTGGGCATTTTTTCTAAAAAAAAATTGTGTTGCGCTTTTTCTTTGTTTCTGGCGCAGTGTAGTTACACACACATTCTTACTCATAATAATTTTAAACACAAATACAACGCTGATCAGTCATCTTTTAATAATTTTAACTGTAGTTTCATCAATTCTGAGGACCCTGACTCTACCATGAAGTAACTTATCACATTGCTTCTAAATGTGTTTTTATTATAGTTGCCACTCTGATTGTTTTAATATTGAGCTAGTTAATCCGATTAAATATCTTGGTATCGATAGCTGCGTATTTTTATTCGCTCCTGATAGCTGCTGTCGAGAGCCATCAGCCATCATATAAAAAGTGGCTCCCGATAGCGCTTCGTATAATTGGAGATCCAAATATTTTTTATGTCAAGTTTTCGCTAAACAATTGAATTAAAAATGATAGTTTGATGTTAAATAAATTTAGTTTACCAAATAGCACGTCAAATTTAAAATTAGGTATTGACAAATGATGGCTATCGATAGCAGCTTTCGGGAGCGAGTAAAAAATACAGCTTATTTGGACACTGATCTTAATTGGAAAGCCCATGTTTCAATTTAAAACAGTGTTTGTCATCTGCTTCAAGGTCATTGGTTATGGTTAACAAATAAAACTTAACAAATAAATATTTAACCAAATTTAAATAAATACTTAAATAAATGTATAATAAATAATTAACAATTTATAACGACTTAAAAGAAAATTGTGAGATCTTTTATTTTAAAATTCATGGTGATTCATCTGGCCCACACTAATCCAGTTTTTCATGTTGGACTGTTTGTTCAACATAAATGGTTTTGCGAAATTTATCTAACAATATTTTACGGTTACAAAATTTGTATGCTTATAAGGTTTTGAATTTTTAATACCATAGAAATAAAAATTCAATAAAAACTGAAAAGTAGAGGGTTTCTATAATTTTATGTCATTCATGTTAGACGAAGTGTATTTTAATTAAGAAAATACACATCTTAATTCATCCTTTTTATTTCGCAACGCTTACAAGACGCACGACCAACAATCATAAGTGTTTTTTCTAAACTAACAAAACTCAATTATATATGCACATAAAATACCACAAAATCAAAATTCAAAATATAAATAAAGAAAGGAAACACAAAAAAAAAAAAAATCGTAAAAGCAAGAGAGAAGTAAATTTTTTTGTTTGTTTTTTTGTTTAAAGAGCAAATTCAGTGAAGGAAATAAATATTCCATTTCAAATAAAGAATTTCATCACGTTAATAAAAAAATTTGTTCCTTCGGTGTACATCTAATGTTAGTTTTATTTTCGGCCGTAGTGCGCTGATTGAATTTCATTGTTCTATGCGCTTAATGCTTCTTATTATTCTTTATTTTATGTTCATATAGAGTTTTAGTTATCGTGGTTGATAATAAAACTGTAAGAAATGTGCACCATCTATCGAAAAGTTAATTAATATTAAAAAGTTCAAAGCTTTAAGTTTATGACTGTGCTGCCATCTAACAAAATGTCTTAAAAAAATATTGTACAGTTAATGTACAGTTGAACAACGGATTTTTAATAAAATTATATACTTACGTTTACATTTTATATAGAGATTTAATTATCGTGGTTCTACTGTAATCTTCATATAAAAAAACATATGTAATCGTTTGTATTGTTGTAATTTACATATAAAAATTCACCCCATTTGGGGTGGGCTGGGATCCCCCACTTTACACTACTCACTAGAACGAGACAAGCAGTCGTTAGCCACATTTTGTTTCATTAAATTATATTGCACAATTTAATCGAGATGCCGTAATTACCGGGAACTAGGTTCTGATTTTAACGCAATTGTTATTGTTCGAGGTTTGTGGTCAGTAAAAATTGGGATTTTGTGTCGTTCAACGCATGTGTTAAATGGGTGGCAGCTGAGCCGAGAGAACATTAATATTGTTGAAGAATTTAGTGCATTCTTTGGGTCAAGATAGATGTTTTCTGTGTTGGCCTTTCTAGAGTAAAATATCTAGAGTAAAATTTCCGTTACTATGTTTGATAAATTGATGGATCCAACTTCTTGGCCAGCTGGTGTTCTAGTGAAGGAATTCCAAAATAAAACGAAGAGTCATCCTTTTTTAGGGCTACGCCAACCCAATCCACAAGGTTTTTAGATTGTTCTTTGAACTGTGGTAAGGCTGTTCCAGGTGATAGTCTGCAGGTAAGTGCTAGTTCTTGTTTATGGTTTGGTCATTTAAATGTTCGTAGTTTAGTTAAACATTTAAATGACATTACTATACTGTTGGATGTTTACAAATTTGATTTCCTTGCATTGACGGAAACTTTACTTAACGATAAAATTTCGAACAAGTCACTCCATATTAATAATTATAAATTAATACGTTTCGATCGTATAAATAATACACGATGGGGTGGGGTTGGTATTTATTTCAGGGATACTTTAAAAGTATATAAACTATTTTCTGGCACATTTGGAAAAGTTGAAATTTTGGCTGCTGAACTTATTGGACGGTTTGGAAAAATTCTTATTTTGATTGTTTATAACCCGCCTCCGGCTTGTACGGAGGATATTAATAATTTACAAATAATTTTTTCTCAATATGTGTTACAGTATGAAAAAGTTATTTGCTGCGGTGATTTTAATTTTAACATGTTGGCTAACAATAAACTTAGTGATTGCTTGAGTTTGTACAATTTATATTATCTACCTTTTAAACCGACTAGATTGGATAACAGCCTGTTGGATTTGATAATTTTGTATGAGCCTGATAGGCACAATATTGTTTCTTTTGGGCAACGTGCGGTTCCTGCTATTTCTGATCACGACTTGGTTTTTGCGTGCTATAAATTCTGTCGTGTCAGGGATAAAATTTCCTATACTGTTGTTCCGGATTTTAAAGCGATTTATTTATTTATTTTTTTTATTTATTTATTTATTTATTTATATCCATCAAATACAATTATAACTTAAAATAATAATAACAACAAAGAGAAATGAAAACAAACATAAGGCTACACAAACAGACCATTATGAAACATAAATAGAGGTTTAGGTTTAAAGTGATGCCTCATGCTCATCACAACATAACACAAACACAATAGTCTGAGCGTGATTAGCCAATATACAAAAACAATAATTATAAGTAAAGATGGAATAAATAAGCATAGGAGATAATCTGTGGTTAAAAACCAGTATCGATTATCAACGAGCTCACAAAACCTAGAAAAAAAAATCAAATATTTGTGGGGTAATATGGGTTTAAATGAAGTGTACTAAGAAAATCTTATAAAAATCTTAACTATCACCTAAATTTAAATCAAAAATAAAAATTCTTCAATATTTTCTAATGTGAACAGCCAGGATTTAAGTTCTCTGAGGAATTTAAAATTGTAACACTTTTTTATTGAAATGGGAAGTTTATTGAACAATGTAGGGGCCAATACTGAAAATGTTCGAAACATGTAAGTGGTATTATAATTGGGAATATTCACAAGATGTTGGGCATTACCTCTAATTTGGTGGGTATCAATAACACGAAAATTCCGATTACCACTTTTGAAATAAAATAGGCGTTGATTGATCGTGAGAGTTTTGTGAGTTGTTTCTTTTCGTTGGACTGGTTGAATTTTTGGTTTTATCCGGATGTGAATGATATAGTTGAGGAATTCAACTTAAACATTTTACATTTAGATAATATTTGTGTGCCTCGTAAGAGGGTTATAAATAGGTGTCCTACTGCTCCGTGGTTAAATACTTACATTTTGGATTTAATGGAGCGTAGAGATTTGGTTTATAAAAAATATAAAAAATATGGACTGGAGCATGATTTGGTTTCCTTTAGGTTCTATAGAAATAAAACCAACAAATGCATTAATGAAGCTAAGCATTCATTTTATTTTGGGAATGTATACAATTCTAAAAGAACATGGGTCAATTTAAGAAAACTTGGAGTTTTAGGTACATCAAATGAGGCAGTCATTATGTTTTCTGCCGAGGAAATTTTGAATGGAATTTGTAAGTTTAGTGATTCTTTTGGTATTTTACCTTTACCTGATTCGAATTTTATTAGTTCGGTAAGCTACGCGTTTGTATTTGATTGTGTTGATGAGCTTATGGTGCTGAATGCGATTCGCGCTGTTAAATCGGATTTGATGGCATATGATAATGTAAACTTTAAAGTACTGAAATTGTTTATTGAATTATTTCTGCCTCATATCACATTTATTATTAACCAATGTTTAACGAAATCGGTGTTTCCTGATTTGTGGAAGGTTGCTTCTATCATTCCTCTACCTAAAAAGGATATGGTTTCTGGTATTGGTGATATTCGTCCGATAAGTATTTTGCCGGCCCTATCAAAGGTACTAGAGAAAATCATTCAACTCCAAATTACCGAGCACCTTATCCGGTTTGATTTTTTAAGCAAATTCCAATCAGGATATAAGCCTGGTCCTAGCACTACCACTGCACTGGTGCATATAGTTGATGATCTATCAGCTATTCTAGACAAGGGTAATTCATTCGGTATTTTAGTCCTTTTAGACTTTTCTAAAGCTTTTGATTGTGTTAACCATATCCACTTGCTTCAGAAGTTACATTTGTATTATAAATTTTCGAGTTCTGCTATTATGTTGCTTCATTCTTATTTGAGCGACCGCAAACATTTCGTAAAGCATGGAGAAGCTCAATCTAGTATTCGAGGAGTATTTACTGGGGTGCCTCAGGGTTCTATATTGGGGCCTTTACTTTTCTCCATTTATATTAATGATCTGCTTTGGCATATTCGGAATTGTCGATATCACCTTTATGCTGATGATTTGCAATTGTATATTGGTGGCGACTTTTCAGAGTTGGATGCGATTGTCATGCGACTTAATGCTGATCTTAAAAATGTTTCCTTATGGGCCAAGAATAATTCACTTGCTATTAATCCCACTAAAAGTAAAGCATTATTGCTTTCTAGAAATAATTCTCATAATATAGCACCTCTGATTTATTTAGACAATGATATTATCTCATTTGTGCCGACAGTTAATAACTTAGGACTAATATTAAACCCAAAACTCACTTGGATTGATCATATAAAATCCCTATGCCAGCGTGTTAATTATAGTTTATACTCGCTAAGGTTAATAAAAAAGTTTTGTCCAGTGAATTTACGCATATATCTCGTTAAAAGTCTGATTATACCAATTTTCACCTATTGTGATGTAATATTTAATAACTGTGATAGTACTTCAAGGCGTTTACTTGAGGTTACGTTTAATAACTGCATCCGGTATGTTTATGACCTTAGGAAGTTTGACCATGTCTCTGAATTTAAGGTTTCTATTATTGGATGTGACTTGTTTGAATTTTATTGTTATAGAACTGCGGTTTTTATTTTCCGTATTATTAAATCGGGTATACCATTGTATTTGCATGAGAAGTTAGATTTTTCTACATCGTTGCGAACAAGAAATGTCAACTTGCCTATCAATAGGACAAAGGTTTACAATAACTCCTGTTTGGTGAACATGATTGTCATCTGGAACAGCCTACCACAGGAACTAAAGAATATTGGTTCTTTGAATATTTTTAAAGGATTAATGTTAAAATTGGTAAAAGAAAACCAAAATTTTTGATTGATTGGGTTGTAAATAGTATGTATATAATGTATATATGTTTATGTGTATATTTTGTATATCTATTATGTTTCAGTGTTATTTCTTGTTATATTCTAAATGTTAATTGTAAATTTTGTGGGTTATTCTTTACTTTAATAATTGTATATATTCATGTTGTACAAAAACATTGTTTAAACAGCATTGGCTTATGGATAAGTAAATAAAATAAAATAAATAAATAAATAAAAACGGAAAATCGTTCTGTCATGGTCTTGGGTTTGTTACGAAAGTCACGCTTGAGATATACTTTTCAGCGCTTCTACTGGTTACTACGGTAAATATCTGCGACCTCTCTTGTGTTTATTTTTTTTTTTTTTTTCGCTGGCGCTACATCCCATAGAGGGATTTGGCCGCTTCATATTGAAGTTTCGTAATCATTGTTTTAACGGATAATGAATGATTAATTCATTGATCCTACCCTTAACCAGCCGTGATTTTTTCATCACCCGCAGGGAATCGAACCCGGGACCTCCGGAGCTTAAAGCAAGCATGCTAACCACTGTGCCACCGGGGCGGAATTAATCAGCTTGAGCTATTAAATAAACTAAAATCACTCTTTTGTGTTGGTCTTGCGGTTATCTTCGCAGACCGGTTCGCTAGTTTATTCAGGTATTATCCGCTTTGCATAAATGGCGTAATGATGGCGAAAAATTAACGTGCGTCGCCGTTTTTGTTCAACATTTTGGGAAAAAACAAAATTATTTTATTCTTTTATTAACATTCGTAAAGTGAGCATGTGCCGTTTCAAAATTTCAGATATTCTTAATTTTATGATTTTGAAAATTATATACATATAACTCAATTTAAGTTGCCAAAGAATTAATGAATTAAATAAAAAAAAAGACTTAATTCAAGCTTCCCAAATGTTTGATTAATTTTTGATATACATCTGTTAAAAGCCCTTACGAATTAACTTATTTTTGATTTGAACCAGTGGCCACAAAGCGCATTTAAATTTTTTGAACTAAATGTCATCATAGAACACCCTGTTAGCCTCAAGAGATTTTCTTGAAAAAAATTACATATCATCATATTGTCCCACTTCATAGCAAGGCACCATTGGCAACGCTTATTAATGCTTTTAGAAGTAGTTAGGACAGCTTAGGAACAAATCGACGGCCGATTTTAATTTTTTAAACTAATTGTCATCATAGAACACCCTGTTAGCCTCAAGCGATTTTCTTGAAAAAAAATTACATATCATCATATTGTCCCACTTCATTGCAAGGCACCATTGGCAATGCTTATTAATGCTTTTAGAAATAGTTAGGACAACTTAGGAACAAATCGACGGCCGATTTTAATTTTAACTAAATGTCATCATAGAACACCCCGTTAGCCTCAAGAGATTTTCTTGAAAAAAATTACATATCATCATATTGTCCCACTTCATAGCAAGGCACCATTGGCAATGCTTATTAATACTTTTAGAAGTAGTTAGGACAGCTTAGGAACAATTCGACGGCCGATTTTGATTGTTTAAACTAAATTTCATCATAGAACACCCTGTTAGACTCAAGAGATTTTCTTGTAAAAAATTACATATCATCATATTGTCCCACTTCATAGCAAGGCACCATTGGCAATGCTTATTAATACTTTTAGAAGTAGTTAGGACAGCTTAGGAACAATTCGACGGCCGATTTTGATTGTTTAAACTAAATTTCATCATAGAACACCCTGTTAGACTCAAGAGATCTTCTTGAAAAAAATTACGTATCATCATATGGTCCCACTTCATTGCAAGGCACCATTGGCAACGCTTATTAATGCTTTTAGAAGTAGTTAGGACAGATTAGGAACAAATCGACGGACGATTTTAATTTTTTAAACTAAATGTCATCATAGAACACCCTGTTAGCCTCAAGAGATTTTCTTGAAAAAAATTACAAATCATCATATTGTCCCACTTCATAGCAAGGCACCACTGGCAATGCTTATTAATACTTTTAGAAGTAGTTAGGACAGCTTAGGAACAAATCGACGGCTGATTTTAATTGTTTAAACTAAATTTCATCATAGAACACCCTGTTAGACTCAAGAGATCTTCTTGAAAAAAATTACATATCATCATATGGTCCCACTTAATTGCAAGGCACCATTGGCAATGCTTATTAATGCTTTTAGAAATAGTTAGGACAGCTTAGGAACAAATCGACGGCCGATTTTAATTTTTTAAACTAAATGTCATCATAGAACACCCTGTTAGCCTCAAGAGATTTTCTTGAAAAAAATTACATATCATCATATTGTCCCACTTCATTGCAAGGCACCATTGGCAATGCTTATTAATGCTTTTAGAAATACGACGGCCGATTTTAATTTTTTAAACTAAATGTCATCATAGAACACCCTGTTAGCCTCCAGAGATTTTCTTGAAAAAAATTATATATCATCATATTGTCCCACTTCATTGCAAGGCACCATTGGCAATGCTTATTAATGCTTTTAGAAATAGTTAGGACAGCTTAGGAACAAATCGACGTCCGATTTTAATTTTTTAAACTAAATGTCATCATAGAACACCCTGTTAGCCTCAAGAGATTTTCTTGAAAAAAATTACATATCATCATATTGTCCCACTTCATTGCAAGGCACCATTGGCAATGCTTATTAATGCTTTTAGAAATAGTTAGACAGCTTAGGAACAAATCGACGGCCGATTTTAATTTTTTAAACTAAATGTCATCATAGAACACCCTGTTAGACTCAAGAGATTTTCTTGTAAAAAATTACATATCATCATATTGTCCCACTTCATAGCAAGGCACCATTGGCAATGCTTATTAATACTTTTAGAAGTAGTTAGGACAGCTTAGGAACAATTCGACGGCCGATTTTGATTGTTTAAACTAAATTTCATCATAGAACACCCTGTTAGACTCAAGAGATCTTCTTGAAAAAAATTACGTATCATCATATGGTCCCACTTCATTGCAAGGCACCATTGGCAACGCTTATTAATGCTTTTAGAAGTAGTTAGGACAGATTAGGAACAAATCGACGGACGATTTTAATTTTTTAAACTAAATGTCATCATAGAACACCCTGTTAGCCTCAAGAGATTTTCTTGAAAAAAATTACATATCATCATATGGTCCCACTTAATTGCAAGGCACCATTGGCAATGCTTATTAATGCTTTTAGAAATACGACGGCCGATTTTAATTTTTTAAACTAAATGTCATCATAGAACACCCTGTTAGCCTCCAGAGATTTTCTTGAAAAAAATTATATATCATCATATTGTCCCACTTCATTGCAAGGCACCATTGGCAATGCTTATTAATGCTTTTAGAAATAGTTAGGACAGCTTAGGAACAAATCGACGTCCGATTTTAATTTTTTAAACTAAATGTCATCATAGAACACCCTGTTAGCCTCAAGAGATTTTCTTGAAAAAAATTACGTATCATCATATGGTCCCACTTCATTGCAAGGCACCATTCGCAATGCTTATTAATGCTTTTAGAAATAGTTAGGCCAGCTTAGGAACAAATCGACGGCCGATTTTAATTTTTTAAACTAAATGTCATCATAGAACACCCTGTTAGCCTCAAGAGATTTTCTTGAAAATAATTACATATCATCATATGGTCCCACTTCATTGCAAGGCACCATTCGCAATGTTTATTAATGCTTTTAGAAATAGTTAGGCCAGCTTAGGAACAAATCGACGGCCGATTTTAATTTTTTAAACTAAATGTCATCATAGAACACCCTGTTAGCCTCAAGAGATTTTCTTGAAAAAAATTACATATCAACGTTTGGTCCCACTTCATTGTAAGGCACCATTGGCAATGCTTATTAATGCTTTCAGAAATAGTTAGGACAGCTTAGGAACAAATCGACGGCCGATTTTGATTTTTTAAACTAAATGTCATCATAGAACACCCTGTTAGACTCAAGAGATTTTCTTGAAAAAATTTACATATCATCGTTTGGTCCCACTTCATTGCAAGGCACCATTGGCAATGCTTATTAATGCTTTTAGAAATGTTTATGTAGAATGGCTTAGGAACAAATCGACGGCCGATTTTAATTTTTTAAACTAAATGTCATCATAGAACACCCTGTTAGCCTCAAGAGATTTTCTTGAAAAAAATTACATATCATCATATGGTCCCACTTCATTGCAAGGCACCATTGGCAATGCTTATTGATGCTTTTAGAAATAGTTAGGACAACTTAGGAACAAATCGACGGCCTATTTTAATTTTTTAAACTAAATGTCATCATAGAACACCCTGTTAGACTCAAGAGATTTTCTTGTAAAAAATTACATATCATCATATTGTCCCACTTCATAGCAAGGCACCATTGGCAATGCTTATTAATACTTTTAGAAGTAGTTAGGACAGCTTAGGAACAATTCGACGGCCGATTTTGATTGTTTAAACTAAATTTCATCAAACCCTGTTAGACTCAAGAGATTTTCTTGAAAAAAATTACATATCATCATATGGTCCCACTTCATTGCAAGGCACCAATGGCAATGCTTATTAATGCTTTTAGAAATAGTTAGGCCAGCTTAGGAACAAATCGACGGCCGATTTTAATTTTTTAAACTAAATGTCATCATAGAACACCCCGTTAGCCTCAAGAGATTTTCTTGAAAAAAATTACATATCATCATATTGTCCCACTTCATAGCAAGGCACCATTGGCAATGCTTATTAATGCTTTTAGAAATAGTTAGGACAGCTTAGGAACAAATCGACGGCCGATTTTAATTTTTTAAACTAAATGTCATCATAGAACACCCTGTTAGCCTCAAGAGATTTTCTTGAAAAAAATTACATATCATCATATTGTCCCACTTCATAGCAAGGCACCACTGGCAATGCTTATTAATACTTTTAGAAGTAGTTAGGACAGCTTAGGAACAAATCGACGGCTGATTTTAATTGTTTAAACTAAATTTCATCATAGAACACCCTGTTAGACTCAAGAGATCTTCTTGAAAAAAATTACATATCATCATATGGTCCCACTTAATTGCAAGGCACCATTGGCAATGCTTATTAATGCTTTTAGAAATAGTTAGGACAGCTTAGGAACAAATCGACGGCCGATTTTAATTTTTTAAACTAAATGTCATCATAGAACACCCTGTTAGCCTCAAGAGATTTTCTTGAAAAAAATTACATATCATCATATTGTCCCACTTCATTGCAAGGCACCATTGGCAATGCTTATTAATGCTTTTAGAAATAGTTAGGACAGCTTAGGAACAAATCGACGGCCGATTTTAATTTTTTAAACTAAATGTCATCATAGAACACCCTGTTAGCCTCAAGAGATTTTCTTGAAAACAATTACATATCATCATATTGTCCCACTTCATTGCAAGGCACCATTGGCAATGCTTATTAATGCTTTTAGAAATACGACGGCCGATTTTAATTTTTTAAACTAAATGTCATCATAGAACACCCTGTTAGCATCAAGAGATTTTCTTGAAAAAAATTACATATCATCATATTGTCCCACTTCATTGCAAGGCACCATTGGCAATGCTTATTAATGCTTTTAGAAATAGTTAGGACAGCTTAGGAACAAATCGACGGCCGATTTTAATTTTTTAAACTAAATGTCATCATAGAACACCATGTTAGCCTCAAGAGATTTTCTTGAAAACAATTACGTATCATCATATTGTCCCACTTCATTGCAAGGCACCATTGGCAATGCTTATTAATGCTTTTAGAAATACGACGGCCGATTTTAATTTTTTAAACTAAATGTCATCATAAAACACCCTGTTAGCCTCAAGAGATTTTCTTGAAAAAAATTACATATCATCATATTGTCCCACTTCATTGCAAGGCACCATTGGCAATGCTTATTAATGCTTTTAGAAATAGTTAGGACAGCTTAGGAACAAATCGACGGCCGATTTTAATTTTTTAAACTAAATGTCATCATAGAACACCCCGTTAGCCTCAAGAGATTTTCTTGAAAAAAATTACATATCATCATATTGTCCCACTTCATAGCAAGGCACCACTGGCAATGCTTATTAATACTTTTAGAAGTAGTTAGGACAGCTTAGGAACAAATCGACGGCTGATTTTAATTGTTTAAACTAAATTTCATCATAGAACACCCTGTTAGACTCAAGAGATCTTCTTGAAAAAAATTACATATCATCATATGGTCCCACTTAATTGCAAGGCACCATTGGCAATGCTTATTAATGCTTTTAGAAATAGTTAGGACAGCTTAGGAACAAATCGACGGCCGATTTTAATTTTTTAAACTAAATGTCATCATAGAACACCCTGTTAGCCTCAAGAGATTTTCTTGAAAAAAATTACATATCATCATATTGTCCCACTTCATTGCAAGGCACCATTGGCAATGCTTATTAATGCTTTTAGAAATAGTTAGGACAGCTTAGGAACAAATCGACGGCCGATTTTAATTTTTTAAACTAAATGTCATCATAGAACACCCTGTTAGCCTCAAGAGATTTTCTTGAAAACAATTACATATCATCATATTGTCCCACTTCATTGCAAGGCACCATTGACAATGCTTATTAATGCTTTTAGAAATAGTTAGGACAGCTTAGCAACAAATCGACGGCAGATTTTAATTTTTTAAACTAAATGTCATCATAGAACACCCTGTTGGCCTCAAGAGATTTTCTTGAAAAAAATTACATATCATCATATTGTCCCACTTCATTGCAAGGCACCATTGGCAATGCTTATTAATGCTTTTAGAAATAGTTAGGACAGCTTAGGAACAAATCGACGGCCGATTTTAATTTTTTAAACTAAATGTCATCGTAGAACACCCTGTTAGCCTCAAGAGATTTTCTTGAAAAAAATTACATATCATCATATGGTCCCACTTCATTGCAAGGCACCATTGGCAATGCTTATTAATGCTTTTAGAAATACGACGGCCGATTTTAATTTTTTAAACTAAATGTCATCATAGAACACCCTGTTAGCATCAAGAGATTTTCTTGAAAAAAATTACATATCATCATATTGTCCCACTTCATTGCAAGGCACCATTGGCAATGCTTATTAATGCTTTTAGAAATAGTTAGGACAGCTTAGGAACAAATCGACGGCCGATTTTAATTTTTTAAACTAAATGTCATCATAGAACACCATGTTAGCCTCAAGAGATTTTCTTGAAAACAATTACGTATCATCATATTGTCCCACTTCATTGCAAGGCACCATTGGCAATGCTTATTAATGCTTTTAGAAATACGACGGCCGATTTTAATTTTTTAAACTAAATGTCATCATAAAACACCCTGTTAGCCTCAAGAGATTTTCTTGAAAAAAATTACATATCATCATATTGTCCCACTTCATTGCAAGGCACCATTGGCAATGCTTATTAATGCTTTTAGAAATAGTTAGGACAGCTTAGGAACAAATCGACGGCCGATTTTAATTTTTTAAACTAAATGTCATCATAGAACACCATGTTAGCCTCAAGAGATTTTCTTGAAAACAATTACGTATCATCATATTGTCCCACTTCATTGCAAGGCACCATTGGCAATGCTTATTAATGCTTTTAGAAATACGACGGCCGATTTTAATTTTTTAAACTAAATGTCATCATAAAACACCCTGTTAGCCTCAAGAGATTTTCTTGAAAAAAATTACATATCATCATATTGTCCCACTTCATTGCAAGGCACCATTGGCAATGCTTATTAATGCTTTTAGAAATAGTTAGGACAGCTTAGGAACAAATCGACGGCCGATTTTAATTTTTTAAACTAAATGTCATCATAGAACACCCCGTTAGCCTCAAGAGATTTTCTTGAAAAAAATTACATATTATCATATTGTCCCACTTCATAGCAAGGCACCACTGGCAATGCTTATTAATACTTTTAGAAGTAGTTAGGACAGCTTAGGAACAAATCGACGGCTGATTTTAATTGTTTAAACTAAATTTCATCATAGAACACCCTGTTAGACTCAAGAGATCTTCTTGAAAAAAATTACATATCATCATATGGTCCCACTTAATTGCAAGGCACCATTGGCAATGCTTATTAATGCTTTTAGAAATAGTTAGGACAGCTTAGGAACAAATCGACGGCCGATTTTAATTTTTTAAACTAAATGTCATCATAGAACACCCTGTTAGCCTCAAGAGATTTTCTTGAAAAAAATTACATATCATCATATTGTCCCACTTCATTGCAAGGCACCATTGGCAATGCTTATTAATGCTTTTAGAAATAGTTAGGACAGCTTAGGAACAAATCGACGGCCGATTTTAATTTTTTAAACTAAATGTCATCATAGAACACCCTGTTAGCCTCAAGAGATTTTCTTGAAAACAATTACATATCATCATATTGTCCCACTTCATTGCAAGGCACCATTGACAATGCTTATTAATGCTTTTAGAAATAGTTAGGACAGCTTAGCAACAAATCGACGGCAGATTTTAATTTTTTAAACTAAATGTCATCATAGAACACCCTGTTGGCCTCAAGAGATTTTCTTGAAAAAAATTACATATCATCATATTGTCCCACTTCATTGCAAGGCACCATTGGCAATGCTTATTAATGCTTTTAGAAATAGTTAGGACAGCTTAGGAACAAATCGACGGCCGATTTTAATTTTTTAAACTAAATGTCATCGTAGAACACCCTGTTAGCCTCAAGAGATTTTCTTGAAAAAAATTACATATCATCATATGGTCCCACTTCATTGCAAGGCACCATTGGCAATGCTTATTAATGCTTTTAGAAATAGTTAGGACAGCTTAGGTACAAATCGACGGCCGATTTTAATTTTTTAAACTAAATGTCATCATAGAACACCCTGTTAGCCTCAAGAGATTTTCTTGAAAAAAATTACATATTATCATATGGTCCCAGTTCATTGCAAGGTACCATTGACAATGCTTATTAATGCTTTTAGAAATAGTTAGGACAGCTTAGCAACAAATCGACGGCTGATTTTAATTTTTTAAACTAAATGTCATCATAGAACACCCTGTTAGCCTCAAGAGATTTTCTTGAAAAAAATTACATATCAACGTTTGGTCCCACTTCATTGTAAGGCACCATTGGCAATGTTTATTAATTCTTTTAGAAATAGTTAGGACAGCTTAGAAACAAATCGAAGGCCGATTTTAATTTTTTAAACTAAATGTCATCATAGAACACCCTGTTAGCCTCAAGAGATTTTCTTGAAAAAAATTACGTATCATCATAAGGTCCCACTTCATTGCAAGGCACCATTGGCAATGCTTATTAATGCTTTTAGAAATAGTTAGGACAGCTTAGGAACAAATCGACGGCCGATTTTAATTTTTTAAACTAAATGTCATCATAGAACACCCTGTTAGCCTCAAGAGATTTTCTTGAAAAAAATTACATATCATCATATGGTCCCACTTCATTGCAAGGCACCATTGGCAATGCTTATTAATGCTTTTAGAAATAGTTAGGACAGCTTAGGAACAAATCGACGGCCGATTTTAATTTTTTAAACTAAATGTCATCATAGAACACCCTGTTAGCATCAAGAGATTTTCTTGAAAAAAATTACATATCATCATATGGTCCCACTTCATTGCAAGGCACCATTGACAATGCTTATTAATGCTTTTAGAAATAGTTAGGACAGCTTAGCAACAAATCGACGGCAGATTTTAATTTTTTAAACTAAATGTCATCATAGAACACCCTGTTAGCCTCAAGAGATTTTCTTGAAAAAAATTACATATCATCATATTGTCCCACTTCATTGCAAGGCACCATTGGCAATGCTTATTAATGCTTTTAGAAATAGTTAGGACAGCTTAGGAACAAATCGACGGCCGATTTTAATTTTTTAAACTAAATGTCATCATAGAACACCCTGTTAGCCTCAAGAGATTTTCTTGAAAACAATTACATATCATCATATTGTCCCACTTCATTGCAAGGCACCATTGGCAATGCTTATTAATGCTTTTAGAAATACGACGGCCGATTTTAATTTTTTAAACTAAATGTCATCATAGAACACCCTGTTAGCCTCAAGAGATTTTCTTGAATTCTTGAAAACAATTACATATCATCATATTGTCCCACTTCATTGCAAGGCACCATTGACAATGCTTATTAATGCTTTTAGAAATAGTTAGGACAGCTTAGGAACAAATCGACGGCCGATTTTAATTTTTTAAACTAAATGTCATCGTAGAACACCCTGTTAGCCTCAAGAGATTTTCTTGAAAAAAATTACATATCATCATATGGTCCCACTTCATTGCAAGGCACCATTGGCAATGCTTATTAATGCTTTTAGAAATAGTTAGGACAGCTTAGGAACAAATCGACGGCCGATTTTAATTTTTTAAACTAAATGTCATCATAGAACACCCTGTTAGCCTCAAGAGATTTTCTTGAAAAAAATTACATATTATCATATGGTCCCAGTTCATTGCAAGGCACCATTGACAATGCTTATTAATGCTTTTAGAAATAGTTAGGACAGCTTAGCAACAAATCGACGGCCGATTTTAATTTTTTAAACTAAATGTCATCATAGAACACCCTGTTAGCCTCAAGAGATTTTCTTGAAAAAAATTACGTATCATCATAAGGTCCCACTTCATTGCAAGGCACCATTGGCAATGCTTATTAATGCTTTTAGAAATAGTTAGGACAGCTTAGGAACAAATCGACGGCCGATTTTAATTTTTTAAACTAAATGTCATCATAGAACACCCTGTTAGCCTCAAGAGATTTTCTTGAAAAAAATTACATATCATCATATGGTCCCACTTCATTGCAAGGCACCATTGGCAATGCTTATTAATGCTTTTAGAAATAGTTAGGACAGCTTAGGAACAAATCGACGGCCGATTTTAATTTTTTAAACTAAATGTCATCATAGAACACCCTGTTAGCCTCAAGAGATTTTCTTGAAAAAAATTACATATTATCATATGGTCCCAGTTCATTGCAAGGCACCATTGACAATGCTTATTAATGCTTTTAGAAATAGTTAGGACAGCTTAGCAACAAATCGACGGCCGATTTTAATTTTTTAAACTAAATGTCATCATAGAACACCCTGTTAGCCTCAAGAGATTTTCTTGAAAAAAATTACGTATCATCATAAGGTCCCACTTCATTGCAAGGCACCATTGGCAATGCTTATTAATGCTTTTAGAAATAGTTAGGACAGCTTAGGAACAAATCGACGGCCGATTTTAATTTTTTAAACTAAATGTCATCATAGAACACCCTGTTAGCCTCAAGAGATTTTCTTGAAAAAAATTACATATCATCATATGGTCCCACTTCATTGCAAGGCACCATTGGCAATGCTTATTAATGCTTTTAGAAATAGTTAGGACAGCTTAGGAACAAATCGACGGCCGATTTTAATTTTTTAAACTAAATGTCATCATAGAACACCCTGTTAGCATCAAGAGATTTTCTTGAAAAAAATTACATATCATCATATGGTCCCACTTCATTGCAAGGCACCATTGACAATGCTTATTAATGCTTTTAGAAATAGTTAGGACAGCTTAGCAACAAATCGACGGCAGATTTTAATTTTTTAAACTAAATGTCATCATAGAACACCCTGTTAGCCTCAAGAGATTTTCTTGAAAAAAATTACATATCATCATATTGTCCCACTTCATTGCAAGGCACCATTGGCAATGCTTATTAATGCTTTTAGAAATAGTTAGGACAGCTTAGGAACAAATCGACGGCCGATTTTAATTTTTTAAACTAAATGTCATCATAGAACACCCTGTTAGCCTCAAGAGATTTTCTTGAAAACAATTACATATCATCATATTGTCCCACTTCATTGCAAGGCACCATTGGCAATGCTTATTAATGCTTTTAGAAATACGACGGCCGATTTTAATTTTTTAAACTAAATGTCATCATAGAACACCCTGTTAGCCTCAAGAGATTTTCTTGAAAAAAATTACATATCATCATATTGTCCCACTTCATTGCAAGGCACCATTGGCAATGCTTATTAATGCTTTTAGAAATAGTTAGGACAGCTTAGGAACAAATCGACGGCCGATTTTAATTTTTTAAACTAAATGTCATCATAGAACACCCTGTTAGCCTCAAGAGATTTTCTTGAAAAAAATTACATATTATCATATGGTCCCAGTTCATTGCAAGGCACCATTGACAATGCTTATTAATGCTTTTAGAAATAGTTAGGACAGCTTAGCAACAAATCGACGGCCGATTTTAATTTTTTAAACTAAATGTCATCATAGAACACCCTGTTAGCCTCAAGAGATTTTCTTGAAAAAAATTACGTATCATCATAAGGTCCCACTTCATTGCAAGGCACCATTGGCAATGCTTATTAATGCTTTTAGAAATAGTTAGGACAGCTTAGGAACAAATCGACGGCCGATTTTAATTTTTTAAACTAAATGTCATCATAGAACACCCTGTTAGCCTCAAGAGATTTTCTTGAAAAAAATTACATATCATCATATGGTCCCACTTCATTGCAAGGCACCATTGACAATGCTTATTAATGCTTTTAGAAATAGTTAGGACAGCTTAGCAACAAATCGACGGCAGATTTTAATTTTTTAAACTAAATGTCATCATAGAACACCCTGTTAGCCTCAAGAGATTTTCTTGAAAAAAATTACATATCATCATATTGTCCCACTTCATTGCAAGGCACCATTGGCAATGCTTATTAATGCTTTTAGAAATAGTTAGGACAGCTTAGGAACAAATCGACGGCCGATTTTAATTTTTTAAACTAAATGTCATCGTAGAACACCCTGTTAGCCTCAAGAGATTTTCTTGAAAAAAATTACATATCATCATATGGTCCCACTTCATTGCAAGGCACCATTGGCAATGCTTATTAATGCTTTTAGAAATAGTTAGGACAGCTTAGGAACAAATCGACGGCCGATTTTAATTTTTTAAACTAAATGTCATCATAGAACACCCTGTTAGCCTCAAGAGATTTTCTTGAAAAAAATTACATATCATCATATGGTCCCACTTCATTGCAAGGCACCATTGGCAATGCTTATTAATGCTTTTAGAAATAGTTAGGACAGCTTAGGAACAAATCGACGGCCGATTTTAATTTTTTAAACTAAATGTCATCATAGAACACCCTGTTAGCATCAAGAGATTTTCTTGAAAAAAATTACATATCATCATATGGTCCCACTTCATTGCAAGGCACCATTGACAATGCTTATTAATGCTTTTAGAAATAGTTAGGACAGCTTAGGAACAAATCGACGGCCGATTTTAATTTTTTAAACTAAATGTCATCATAGAACACCCTGTTAGCCTCAAGAGATTTTCTTGAAAAAAATTACATATCATCATATGGTCCCACTTCATTGCAAGGCACCATTGGCAATGCTTATTAATGCTTTTAGAAATAGTTAGGACAGCTTAGGAACAAATCGACGGCCGATTTTAATTTTTTAAACTAAATGTCATCGTAGAACACCCTGTTAGCCTCAAGAGATTTTCTTGAAAAAAATTACATATCATCATATGGTCCCACTTCATTGCAAGGCACCATTGGCAATGCTTATTAATGCTTTTAGAAATAGTTAGGACAGCTTAGGAACAAATCGACGGCCGATTTTAATTTTTTAAACTAAATGTCATCATAGAACACCCTGTTAGCCTCAAGAGATTTTCTTGAAAAAAATTACATATTATCATATGGTCCCAGTTCATTGCAAGGCACCATTGACAATGCTTATTAATGCTTTTAGAAATAGTTAGGACAGCTTAGCAACAAATCGACGGCCGATTTTAATTTTTTAAACTAAATGTCATCATAGAACACCCTGTTAGCCTCAAGAGATTTTCTTGAAAAAAATTACATATCAACGTTTGGTCCCACTTCATTGTAAGGCACCATTGGCAATGTTTATTAATTCTTTTAGAAATAGTTAGGACAGCTTAGAAACAAATCGACGGCCGATTTTAATTTTTTAAACTAAATGTCATCATAGAACACCCTGTTAGCCTCAAGAGATTTTCTTGAAAAAAATTACGTATCATCATAAGGTCCCACTTCATTGCAAGGCACCATTGGCAATGCTTATTAATGCTTTTAGAAATAGTTAGGACAGCTTAGGAACAAATCGACGGCCGATTTTAATTTTTTAAACTAAATGTCATCATAGAACACCCTGTTAGCCTCAAGAGATTTTCTTGAAAAAAATTACATATCATCATATGGTCCCACTTCATTGCAAGGCACCATTGGCAATGCTTATTAATGCTTTTAGAAATAGTTAGGACAGCTTAGGAACAAATCGACGGCCGATTTTAATTTTTTAAACTAAATGTCATCATAGAACACCCTGTTAGCATCAAGAGATTTTCTTGAAAAAAATTACATATCATCATATGGTCCCACTTCATTGCAAGGCACCATTGACAATGCTTATTAATGCTTTTAGAAATAGTTAGGACAGCTTAGCAACAAATCGACGGCCGATTTTAATTTTTTAAACTAAATGTCATCGTAGAACACCCTGTTAGCCTCAAGAGATTTTCTTGAAAACAATTACATATCATCATATTGTCCCACTTCATTGCAAGGCACCATTGGCAATGCTTATTAATGCTTTTAGAAATACGACGGCCGATTTTAATTTTTTAAACTAAATGTCATCATAGAACACCCTGTTAGCCTCAAGAGATTTTCTTGAAAAAAATTACATATCATCATATTGTCCCACTTCATTGCAAGGCACCATTGGCAATGCTTATTAATGCTTTTAGAAATAGTTAGGACAGCTTAGGAACAAATCGACGGCCGATTTTAATTTTTTAAACTAAATGTCATCGTAGAACACCCTGTTAGCCTCAAGAGATTTTCTTGAAAAAAATTACATATCATCATATGGTCCCACTTCATTGCAAGGCACCATTGGCAATGCTTATTAATGCTTTTAGAAATAGTTAGGACAGCTTAGGAACAAATCGACGGCCGATTTTAATTTTTTAAACTAAATGTCATCATAGAACACCCTGTTAGCCTCAAGAGATTTTCTTGAAAAAAATTACATATTATCATATGGTCCCAGTTCATTGCAAGGCACCATTGACAATGCTTATTAATGCTTTTAGAAATAGTTAGGACAGCTTAGCAACAAATCGACGGCCGATTTTAATTTTTTAAACTAAATGTCATCATAGAACACCCTGTTAGCCTCAAGAGATTTTCTTGAAAAAAATTACATATCAACGTTTGGTCCCACTTCATTGTAAGGCACCATTGGCAATGTTTATTAATTCTTTTAGAAATAGTTAGGACAGCTTAGAAACAAATCGACGGCCGATTTTAATTTTTTAAACTAAATGTCATCATAGAACACCCTGTTAGCCTCAAGAGATTTTCTTGAAAAAAATTACGTATCATCATAAGGTCCCACTTCATTGCAAGGCACCATTGGCAATGCTTATTAATGCTTTTAGAAATAGTTAGGACAGCTTAGGAACAAATCGACGGCCGATTTTAATTTTTTAAACTAAATGTCATCATAGAACACCCTGTTAGCCTCAAGAGATTTTCTTGAAAAAAATTACATATCATCATATGGTCCCACTTCATTGCAAGGCACCATTGGCAATGCTTATTAATGCTTTTAGAAATAGTTAGGACAGCTTAGGAACAAATCGACGGCCGATTTTAATTTTTTAAACTAAATGTCATCATAGAACACCCTGTTAGCATCAAGAGATTTTCTTGAAAAAAATTACATATCATCATATGGTCCCACTTCATTGCAAGGCACCATTGACAATGCTTATTAATGCTTTTAGAAATAGTTAGGACAGCTTAGCAACAAATCGACGGCAGATTTTAATTTTTTAAACTAAATGTCATCATAGAACACCCTGTTAGCCTCAAGAGATTTTCTTGAAAAAAATTACATATCATCATATTGTCCCACTTCATTGCAAGGCACCATTGGCAATGCTTATTAATGCTTTTAGAAATAGTTAGGACAGCTTAGGAACAAATCGACGGCCGATTTTAATTTTTTAAACTAAATGTCATCATAGAACACCCTGTTAGCCTCAAGAGATTTTCTTGAAAACAATTACATATCATCATATTGTCCCACTTCATTGCAAGGCACCATTGGCAATGCTTATTAATGCTTTTAGAAATACGACGGCCGATTTTAATTTTTTAAACTAAATGTCATCATAGAACACCCTGTTAGCCTCAAGAGATTTTCTTGAAAAAAATTACATATCAACGTTTGGTCCCACTTCATTGTAAGGCACCATTGGCAATGTTTATTAATTCTTTTAGAAATAGTTAGGACAGCTTAGAAACAAATCGACGGCCGATTTTAATTTTTTAAACTAAATGTCATCATAGAACACCCTGTTAGCCTCAAGAGATTTTCTTGAAAAAAATTACGTATCATCATAAGGTCCCACTTCATTGCAAGGCACCATTGGCAATGCTTATTAATGCTTTTAGAAATAGTTAGGACAGCTTAGGAACAAATCGACGGCCGATTTTAATTTTTTAAACTAAATGTCATCATAGAACACCCTGTTAGCCTCAAGATATTTTCTTGAAAAAAATTACATATCATCATATGGTCCCACTTCATTGCAAGGCACCATTGGCAATGCTTATTAATGCTTTTAGAAATAGTTAGGACAGCTTAGGAACAAATCGACGGCCGATTTTAATTTTTTAAACTAAATGTCATCATAGAACACCCTGTTAGCATCAAGAGATTTTCTTGAAAAAAATTACATATCATCATATGGTCCCACTTCATTGCAAGGCACCATTGACAATGCTTATTAATGCTTTTAGAAATAGTTAGGACAGCTTAGCAACAAATCGACGGCAGATTTTAATTTTTTAAACTAAATGTCATCATAGAACACCCTGTTAGCCTCAAGAGATTTTCTTGAAAAAAATTACATATCATCATATTGTCCCACTTCATTGCAAGGCACCATTGGCAATGCTTATTAATGCTTTTAGAAATAGTTAGGACAGCTTAGGAACAAATGGACGGCCGATTTTAATTTTTTAAACTAAATGTCATCGTAGAACACCCTGTTAGCCTCAAGAGATTTTCTTGAAAAAAATTACATATCATCATATGGTCCCACTTCATTGCAAGGCACCATTGGCAATGCTTATTAATGCTTTTAGAAATAGTTAGGACAGCTTAGGAACAAATCGACGGCCGATTTTAATTTTTTAAACTAAATGTCATCATAGAACACCCTGTTAGCCTCAAGAGATTTTCTTGAAAAAAATTACATATCATCATATGGTCCCACTTCATTGCAAGGCACCATTGACAATGCTTATTAATGCTTTTAGAAATAGTTAGGACAGCTTAGCAACAAATCGACGGCAGATTTTAATTTTTTAAACTAAATGTCATCATAGAACACCCTGTTAGCCTCAAGAGATTTTCTTGAAAAAAATTACATATCATCATATTGTCCCACTTCATTGCAAGGCACCATTGGCAATGCTTATTAATGCTTTTAGAAATAGTTAGGACAGCTTAGGAACAAATGGACGGCCGATTTTAATTTTTTAAACTAAATGTCATCGTAGAACACCCTGTTAGCCTCAAGAGATTTTCTTGAAAAAAATTACATATCATCATATGGTCCCACTTCATTGCAAGGCACCATTGGCAATGCTTATTAATGCTTTTAGAAATAGTTAGGACAGCTTAGCAACAAATCGACGGCAGATTTTAATTTTTTAAACTAAATGTCATCATAGAACACCCTGTTAGCCTCAAGAGATTTTCTTGAAAAAAATTACATATCATCATATTGTCCCACTTCATTGCAAGGCACCATTGGCAATGCTTATTAATGCTTTTAGAAATAGTTAGGACAGCTTAGGAACAAATGGACGGCCGATTTTAATTTTTTAAACTAAATGTCATCGTAGAACACCCTGTTAGCCTCAAGAGATTTTCTTGAAAAAAATTACATATCATCATATGGTCCCACTTCATTGCAAGGCACCATTGGCAATGCTTATTAATGCTTTTAGAAATAGTTAGGACAGCTTAGGAACAAATCGACGGCCGATTTTAATTTTTTAAACTAAATGTCATCATAGAACACCCTGTTAGCCTCAAGAGATTTTCTTGAAAAAAATTACATATTATCATATGGTCCCAGTTCATTGCAAGGCACCATTGACAATGCTTATTAATGCTTTTAGAAATAGTTAGGACAGCTTAGCAACAAATCGACGGCCGATTTTAATTTTTTAAACTAAATGTCATCATAGAACACCCTGTTAGCCTCAAGAGATTTTCTTGAAAAAAATTACATATCAACGTTTGGTCCCAATTCATTGTAAGGCACCATTGGCAATGTTTATTAATTCTTTTAGAAATAGTTAGGACAGCTTAGAAACAAATCGACGGCCGATTTTAATTTTTTAAACTAAATGTCATCATAGAACACCCTGTTAGCCTCAAGAGATTTTCTTGAAAAAAATTACATATCATCATATGGTCCCACTTCATTGCAAGGCACCATTGGCAATGCTTATTAATGCTTTTAGAAATAGTTAGGACAGCTTAGGAACAAATCGACGGCCGATTTTAATTTTTTAAACTAAATGTCATCATAGAACACCCTGTTAGCATCAAGAGATTTTCTTGAAAAAAATTACATATCATCATATGGTCCCACTTCATTGCAAGGCACCATTGACAATGCTTATTAATGCTTTTAGAAATAGTTAGGACAGCTTAGCAACAAATCGACGGCAGATTTTAATTTTTTAAACTAAATGTCATCATAGAACACCCTGTTAGCCTCAAGAGATTTTCTTGAAAAAAATTACATATCATCATATTGTCCCACTTCATTGCAAGGCACCATTGGCAATGCTTATTAATGCTTTTAGAAATAGTTAGGACAGCTTAGGAACAAATCGACGGCCGATTTTAATTTTTTAAACTAAATGTCATCATAGAACACCCTGTTAGCCTCAAGAGATTTTCTTGAAAACAATTACATATCATCATATTGTCCCACTTCATTGCAAGGCACCATTGGCAATGCTTATTAATGCTTTTAGAAATACGACGGCCGATTTTAATTTTTTAAACTAAATGTCATCATAGAACACCCTGTTAGCCTCAAGAGATTTTCTTGAAAAAAATTACATATCATCATATTGTCCCACTTCATTGCAAGGCACCATTGGCAATGCTTATTAATGCTTTTAGAAATAGTTAGGACAGCTTAGGAACAAATCGACGGCCGATTTTAATTTTTTAAACTAAATGTCATCGTAGAACACCCTGTTAGCCTCAAGAGATTTTCTTGAAAAAAATTACATATCATCATATGGTCCCACTTCATTGCAAGGCACCATTGGCAATGCTTATTAATGCTTTTAGAAATAGTTAGGACAGCTTAGGAACAAATCGACGGCCGATTTTAATTTTTTAAACTAAATGTCATCATAGAACACCCTGTTAGCCTCAAGAGATTTTCTTGAAAAAAATTACATATTATCATATGGTCCCAGTTCATTGCAAGGCACCATTGACAATGCTTATTAATGCTTTTAGAAATAGTTAGGACAGCTTAGCAACAAATCGACGGCCGATTTTAATTTTTTAAACTAAATGTCATCATAGAACACCCTGTTAGCCTCAAGAGATTTTCTTGAAAAAAATTACATATCAACGTTTGGTCCCACTTCATTGTAAGGCACCATTGGCAATGTTTATTAATTCTTTTAGAAATAGTTAGGACAGCTTAGAAACAAATCGACGGCCGATTTTAATTTTTTAAACTAAATGTCATCATAGAACACCCTGTTAGCCTCAAGAGATTTTCTTGAAAAAAATTACGTATCATCATAAGGTCCCACTTCATTGCAAGGCACCATTGGCAATGCTTATTAATGCTTTTAGAAATAGTTAGGACAGCTTAGGAACAAATCGACGGCCGATTTTAATTTTTTAAACTAAATGTCATCATAGAACACCCTGTTAGCCTCAAGAGATTTTCTTGAAAAAAATTACATATCATCATATGGTCCCACTTCATTGCAAGGCACCATTGGCAATGCTTATTAATGCTTTTAGAAATAGTTAGGACAGCTTAGGAACAAATCGACGGCCGATTTTAATTTTTTAAACTAAATGTCATCATAGAACACCCTGTTAGCATCAAGAGATTTTCTTGAAAAAAATTACATATCATCATATGGTCCCACTTCATTGCAAGGCACCATTGACAATGCTTATTAATGCTTTTAGAAATAGTTAGGACAGCTTAGCAACAAATCGACGGCAGATTTTAATTTTTTAAACTAAATGTCATCATAGAACACCCTGTTAGCCTCAAGAGATTTTCTTGAAAAAAATTACATATCATCATATTGTCCCACTTCATTGCAAGGCACCATTGGCAATGCTTATTAATGCTTTTAGAAATAGTTAGGACAGCTTAGGAACAAATGGACGGCCGATTTTAATTTTTTAAACTAAATGTCATCGTAGAACACCCTGTTAGCCTCAAGAGATTTTCTTGAAAAAAATTACATATCATCATATGGTCCCACTTCATTGCAAGGCACCATTGGCAATGCTTATTAATGCTTTTAGAAATAGTTAGGACAGCTTAGGAACAAATCGACGGCCGATTTTAATTTTTTAAACTAAATGTCATCATAGAACACCCTGTTAGCCTCAAGAGATTTTCTTGAAAAAAATTACATATCATCATATGGTCCCACTTCATTGCAAGGCACCATTGACAATGCTTATTAATGCTTTTAGAAATAGTTAGGACAGCTTAGCAACAAATCGACGGCAGATTTTAATTTTTTAAACTAAATGTCATCATAGAACACCCTGTTAGCCTCAAGAGATTTTCTTGAAAAAAATTACATATCATCATATTGTCCCACTTCATTGCAAGGCACCATTGGCAATGCTTATTAATGCTTTTAGAAATAGTTAGGACAGCTTAGGAACAAATGGACGGCCGATTTTAATTTTTTAAACTAAATGTCATCGTAGAACACCCTGTTAGCCTCAAGAGATTTTCTTGAAAAAAATTACATATCATCATATGGTCCCACTTCATTGCAAGGCACCATTGGCAATGCTTATTAATGCTTTTAGAAATAGTTAGGACAGCTTAGCAACAAATCGACGGCAGATTTTAATTTTTTAAACTAAATGTCATCATAGAACACCCTGTTAGCCTCAAGAGATTTTCTTGAAAAAAATTACATATCATCATATTGTCCCACTTCATTGCAAGGCACCATTGGCAATGCTTATTAATGCTTTTAGAAATAGTTAGGACAGCTTAGGAACAAATGGACGGCCGATTTTAATTTTTTAAACTAAATGTCATCGTAGAACACCCTGTTAGCCTCAAGAGATTTTCTTGAAAAAAATTACATATCATCATATGGTCCCACTTCATTGCAAGGCACCATTGGCAATGCTTATTAATGCTTTTAGAAATAGTTAGGACAGCTTAGGAACAAATCGACGGCCGATTTTAATTTTTTAAACTAAATGTCATCATAGAACACCCTGTTAGCCTCAAGAGATTTTCTTGAAAAAAATTACATATTATCATATGGTCCCAGTTCATTGCAAGGCACCATTGACAATGCTTATTAATGCTTTTAGAAATAGTTAGGACAGCTTAGCAACAAATCGACGGCCGATTTTAATTTTTTAAACTAAATGTCATCATAGAACACCCTGTTAGCCTCAAGAGATTTTCTTGAAAAAAATTACATATCAACGTTTGGTCCCACTTCATTGTAAGGCACCATTGGCAATGTTTATTAATTCTTTTAGAAATAGTTAGGACAGCTTAGAAACAAATCGACGGCCGATTTTAATTTTTTAAACTAAATGTCATCATAGAACACCCTGTTAGCCTCAAGAGATTTTCTTGAAAAAAATTACATATCATCATATGGTCCCACTTCATTGCAAGGCACCATTGGCAATGCTTATTAATGCTTTTAGAAATAGTTAGGACAGCTTAGGAACAAATCGACGGCCGATTTTAATTTTTTAAACTAAATGTCATCATAGAACACCCTGTTAGCATCAAGAGATTTTCTTGAAAAAAATTACATATCATCATATGGTCCCACTTCATTGCAAGGCACCATTGACAATGCTTATTAATGCTTTTAGAAATAGTTAGGACAGCTTAGCAACAAATCGACGGCAGATTTTAATTTTTTAAACTAAATGTCATCATAGAACACCCTGTTAGCATCAAGAGATTTTCTTGAAAAAAATTACGTATCAAATGTTTGGTCCCACTTCATTGCAAGGCACCATTGGCAATGCTTATTAATGCTTTTAGAAATAGTTAGGACAGCTTAGCAACAAATCGACGGCAGATTTTAATTTTTTAAACTAAATGTCATCATAGACCACCCTGTTAGCATCAAGAGATTTTCTTGAAAAAAATTACATATCATCATATGGTCCCACTTCATTGCAAGGCACCATTGGCAATGCTTATTAATGCTTTTAGAAATAGTTAGGACAGCTTAGGAACAAATCGACGGCCGATTTTAATTTTTTAAACTAAATGCCATCATAGAACACCCTGTTAGCCTCAAGAGATTTTCTTGAAAAAAATTACGTATCAACGTTTGGTCCCACTTCATTGCAAGGCACCATTGGCAATGCTTATTAATGCTTTTAGAAATAGTTAGGACAGCTTAGCAACAAATCGACGGCAGATTTTAATTTTTTAAACTAAATGTCATCATAGACCACCCTGTTAGCATCAAGAGATTTTCTTGAAAAAAATTACATATCATCATATGGTCCCACTTCATTGCAAGGCACCATTGGCAATGCTTATTAATGCTTTTAGAAATAGTTAGGACAGCTTAGGAACAAATCGACGGCCGATTTTAATTTTTTAAACTAAATGCCATCATAGAACACCCTGTTAGCCTCAAGAGATTTTCTTGAAAAAAATTACGTATCAACGTTTGGTCCCACTTCATTGCAAGGCACCATTGGCAATGCTTATTAATGCTTTTAGAAATAGTTAGGACAGCTTAGCAACAAATCGACGGCAGATTTTAATTTTTTAAACTAAATGTCATCATAGAACACCCTGTTAGCCTCAAGAGATTTTCTTGAAAAAAATTACATATCATCATATTGTCCCACTTCATTGCAAGGCACCATTGGCAATGCTTATTAATGCTTTTAGAAATAGTTAGGACAGCTTAGGAACAAATCGACGGCCGATTTTAATATTTTAAACTAAATGTCATCATAGAACACCCTGTTAGCCTCAAGAGATTTTCTTGAAAATAATTACGTATCAACGTTTGGTCCCACTTCATTGCAAGGCACCATTGGCAATGCTTATTAATGCTTTTAGAAATAGTTAGGACAGCTTAGGAACAAATCGACGGCCGATTTTAATTCTTTAAACTAAGTGCCATCATAGAACACCCTGTTAGCCTCAAGAGATTTTCTTGAAAAAAATTACGTATCAACGTTTGGTCCCACTTCATTGCAAGGCACCATTGGCAATGCTTATTAATGCTTTTAGAAATAGTTAGGACAGCTTAGCAACAAATCGACGGCAGATTTTAATTTTTTAAACTAAATGTCATCATAGACCACCCTGTTAGCATCAAGAGATTTTCTTGAAAAAAATTACATATCATCATATGGTCCCACTTCATTGCAAGGCACCATTGGCAATGCTTATTAATGCTTTTAGAAATAGTTAGGACAGCTTAGGAACAAATCGACGGCCGATTTTAATATTTTAAACTAAATGTCATCATAGAACACCCTGTTAGCCTCAAGAGATTTTCTTGAAAAAAATTACATATTATCATATTGTCCCACTTCATTGCAAGGCACCATTGGCAATGCTTATTAATGATTTTAGAAATAGTTAGGACAGCTTAGGAACAAATCGACGGCCGATTTAAATTTTTTAAACTAAATGTCATCATAGAACACCCTGTTAGCCTCAAGAGATTTTCTTGAAAAAAATTACATATCATCATATGGTCCCACTTAATTGCAAGGCACCATTGGCAATACTTATTAATGCTTTTAGAAGTAGTTAGGACAGCTTAGGAACAAATCGACGGCAGATTTAAATTTTTTAAACTAAATGTCATCATAGAACACCCTGTTAGCCTCAAGAGATTTTCTTAAAAAAAATTACATATCATCATATGGTCTCACTTCATTGCAAGGCACCATTGGCAATGCTTATTAATGCTTTTAGAAATTGTTAGGACAGCTTAGAATAGAAAAAAATCGACGGCCGATTTTAATTTTTTAAACTAAATGTCATCATAGAACACCCTGTTAGCCTCAAGAGATTTTCTTGAAAAAAATTACATATCATCGTTTGCCCCACTTCATTGCAAGACACCATTGGCAACGCTTATTAATACTTTTAGAAGTAGTTAGGACAGCTTAGGAACAAATCGACGGCCGATTTTGATTTTTTAAACTAAATGTCATCATAGAACACCCTGTTAGCCTCAAGAGATTTTCTTGAAAAAAATTACATATCATCATATGGTCCCACTTCATTGCAAGGCACCATTGGCAATGCTTATTAATGATTTTAGAAATAGTTAGGACAGCTTAGGAACAAATCGACGGCCGATTTAAATTTTTTAAACTAAATGTCATCATAGAACACCCTGTTAGCCTCAAGAGATTTTCTTGAAAAAAATTACATATCATCATATTGTCCCACTTCATTGCAAGGCACCATTGGCAATGCTTATTAATGCTTTTAGAAATAGTTAGGACAGCTTAGGAACAAATCGACGGCCGATTTTAATTTTTTAAACTAAATGTCATCATAGAACACCCCGTTAGCCTCAAGAGATTTTCTTGAAAAAAATTACATATTATCATATTGTCCCACTTCATTGCAAGGCACCATTGGCAATGCTTATTAATGATTTTAGAAATAGTTAGGACAGCTTAGGAACAAATCGACGGCCGATTTAAATTTTTTAAACTAAATGTCATCATAGAACACCCTGTTAGCCTCAAGAGATTTTCTTGAAAAAAATTACATATCATCATATGGTCCCACTTAATTGCAAGGCACCATTGGCAATACTTATTAATGCTTTTAGAAGTAGTTAGGACAGCTTAGGAACAAATCGACGGCAGATTTAAATTTTTTAAACTAAATGTCATCATAGAACACCCTGTTAGCCTCAAGAGATTTTCTTAAAAAAAATTACATATCATCATATGGTCTCACTTCATTGCAAGGCACCATTGGCAATGCTTATTAATGCTTTTAGAAATAGTTAGGACAGCTTAGAATAGAAAAAAATCGACGGCCGATTTTAATTTTTTAAACTAAATGTCATCATATAACACCCTGTTAGCCTCAAGAGATTTTCTTGAAAAAAATTACATATCATCGTTTGCCCCACTTCATTGCAAGACACCATTGGCAACGCTTATTAATACTTTTAGAAGTAGTTAGGACAGCTTAGGAACAAATCGACGGCCGATTTTGATTTTTTAAACTAAATGTCATCATAGAACACCCTGTTAGCCTCAAGAGATTTTCTTGAAAAAAATTACATATCATCATATGGTCCCACTTCATTGCAAGGCACCATTGGCAATGCTTATTAATGATTTTAGAAATAGTTAGGACAGCTTAGGAACAAATCGACGGCCGATTTAAATTTTTTAAACTAAATGTCATCATAGAACACCCTGTTAGCCTCAAGAGATTTTCTTGAAAAAAATTACATATCATCATATTGTCCCACTTCATTGCAAGGCACCATTGGCAATGCTTATTAATGCTTTTAGAAATAGTTAGGACAGCTTAGGAACAAATCGAGGGCCGATTTTAATTTTTTAAACTAAATGTCATCATAGAACACCCTGTTAGCCTCAAGAGATTTTCTTGAAAAAAATTACATATTATCATATTGTCCCACTTCATTGCAAGGCACCATTGGCAATGCTTATTAATGATTTTAGAAATAGTTAGGACAGCTTAGGAACAAATCGACGGCCGATTTAAATTTTTTAAACTAAATGTCATCATAGAACACCCTGTTAGCCTCAAGAGATTTTCTTGAAAAAAATTACATATCATCATATGGTCCCACTTAATTGCAAGGCACCATTGGCAATACTTATTAATGCTTTTAGAAGTAGTTAGGACAGCTTAGGAACAAATCGACGGCAGATTTAAATTTTTTAAACTAAATGTCATCATAGAACACCCTGTTAGCCTCAAGAGATTTTCTTAAAAAAAATTACATATCATCATATGGTCTCACTTCATTGCAAGGCACCATTGGCAATGCTTATTAATGCTTTTAGAAATTGTTAGGACAGCTTAGAATAGAAAAAAATCGACGGCCGATTTTAATTTTTTAAACTAAATGTCATCATAGAACACCCTGTTAGCCTCAAGAGATTTTCTTGAAAAAAATTACATATCATCGTTTGCCCCACTTCATTGCAAGACACCATTGGCAACGCTTATTAATACTTTTAGAAGTAGTTAGGACAGCTTAGGAACAAATCGACGGCCGATTTTGATTTTTTAAACTAAATGTCATCATAGAACACCCTGTTAGCCTCAAGAGATTTTCTTGAAAAAAATTACATATCATCATATGGTCCCACTTCATTGCAAGGCACCATTGGCAATGCTTATTAATGATTTTAGAAATAGTTAGGACAGCTTAGGAACAAATCGACGGCCGATTTAAATTTTTTAAACTAAATGTCATCATAGAACACCCTGTTAGCCTCAAGAGATTTTCTTGAAAAAAATTACATATCATCATATTGTCCCACTTCATTGCAAGGCACCATTGGCAATGCTTATTAATGCTTTTAGAAATAGTTAGGACAGCTTAGGAACAAATCGACGGCCGATTTTAATTTTTTAAACTAAATGTCATCATAGAACACCCCGTTAGCCTCAAGAGATTTTCTTGAAAAAAATTACATATTATCATATTGTCCCACTTCATTGCAAGGCACCATTGGCAATGCTTATTAATGATTTTAGAAATAGTTAGGACAGCTTAGGAACAAATCGACGGCCGATTTAAATTTTTTAAACTAAATGTCATCATAGAACACCCTGTTAGCCTCAAGAGATTTTCTTGAAAAAAATTACATATCATCATATGGTCCCACTTAATTGCAAGGCACCATTGGCAATACTTATTAATGCTTTTAGAAGTAGTTAGGACAGCTTAGGAACAAATCGACGGCAGATTTAAATTTTTTAAACTAAATGTCATCATAGAACACCCTGTTAGCCTCAAGAGATTTTCTTAAAAAAAATTACATATCATCATATGGTCTCACTTCATTGCAAGGCACCATTGGCAATGCTTATTAATGCTTTTAGAAATAGTTAGGACAGCTTAGAATAGAAAAAAATCGACGGCCGATTTTAATTTTTTAAACTAAATGTCATCATATAACACCCTGTTAGCCTCAAGAGATTTTCTTGAAAAAAATTACATATTATCATATTGTCCCACTTCATTGCAAGGCACCATTGGCAATGCTTATTAATGATTTTAGAAATAGTTAGGACAGCTTAGGAACAAATCGACGGCCGATTTAAATTTTTTAAACTAAATGTCATCATAGAACACCCTGTTAGCCTCAAGAGATTTTCTTGAAAAAAATTACATATCATCATATTGTCCCACTTCATTGCAAGGCACCATTGGCAATGCTTATTAATGCTTTTAGAAATAGTTAGGACAGCTTAGGAACAAATCGACGGCCGATTTTAATTTTTTAAACTAAATGTCATCATAGAACACCCTGTTAGCCTCAAGAGATTTTCTTGAAAAAAATTACATATTATCATATTGTCCCACTTCATTGCAAGGCACCATTGGCAATGCTTATTAATGATTTTAGAAATAGTTAGGACAGCTTAGGAACAAATCGACGGCCGATTTAAATTTTTTAAACTAAATGTCATCATAGAACACCCTGTTAGCCTCAAGAGATTTTCTTGAAAAAAATTACATATCATCATATGGTCCCACTTAATTGCAAGGCACCATTGGCAATACTTATTAATGCTTTTAGAAGTAGTTAGGACAGCTTAGGAACAAATCGACGGCAGATTTAAATTTTTTAAACTAAATGTCATCATAGAACACCCTGTTAGCCTCAAGAGATTTTCTTAAAAAAAATTACATATCATCATATGGTCTCACTTCATTGCAAGGCACCATTGGCAATGCTTATTAATGCTTTTAGAAATAGTTAGGACAGCTTAGAATAGAAAAAAATCGACGGCCGATTTTAATTTTTTAAACTAAATGTCATCATAGAACACCCTGTTAGCCTCAAGAGATTTTCTTGAAAAAAATTACATATCATCGTTTGCCCCACTTCATTGCAAGACACCATTGGCAACGCTTATTAATACTTTTAGAAGTAGTTAGGACAGCTTAGGAACAAATCGACGGCCGATTTTGATTTTTTAAACTAAATGTCATCATAGAACACCCTGTTAGCCTCAAGAGATTTTCTTGAAAAAAATTACATATCATCATATGGTCCCACTTCATTGCAAGGCACCATTGACAATGCTTATTAATGATTTTAGAAATAGTTAGGACAGCTTAGGAACAAATCGACGGCCGATTTAAATTTTTTAAACTAAATGTCATCATAGAACACCCTGTTAGCCTCAAGAGATTTTCTTGAAAAAAATTACATATCATCATATTGTCCCACTTCATTGCAAGGCACCATTGGCAATGCTTATTAATGCTTTTAGAAATAGTTAGGACAGCTTAGGAACAAATCGACGGCCGATTTTGATTTTTTAAACTAAATGTCATCATAGAACACCCTGTTAGCCTCAAGAGATTTTCTTGAAAAAAATTACATATCATCATATTGTCCCACTTCATTGCAAGGCACCATTGGCAATGCTTATTAATGATTTTAGAAATAGTTAGGACAGCTTAGGAACAAATCGACGGCCGATTTAAATTTTTTAAACTAAATGTCATCATAGAACACCCTGTTAGCCTCAAGAGATTTTCTTGAAAAAAATTACATATCATCATATGGTCCCACTTAATTGCAAGGCACCATTGGCAATACTTATTAATGCTTTTAGAAGTAGTTAGGACAGCTTAGGAACAAATCGACGGCAGATTTAAATTTTTTAAACTAAATGTCATCATAGAACACCCTGTTAGCCTCAAGAGATTTTCTTAAAAAAAATTACATATCATCATATGGTCTCACTTCATTGCAAGGCACCATTGGCAATGCTTATTAATGCTTTTAGAAATAGTTAGGACAGCTTAGAATAGAAACAAATCGACGGCCGATTTTAATTTTTTAAACTAAATGTCATCATAGAACACCCTGTTAGCCTCAAGAGATTTTCTTGAAAAAAATTACATATCATCATATTGTCCCACTTCATAGTAAGGCACCATTGGCAATGCTTATTAATGCTTTTAGAAATAGTTAGGACAGCTTAGGAACAAATCGACGGCCGATTTAAATTTTTTAAACTAAATGTCATCATAGAACACCCTGTTAGCCTCAAGAGATTTTCTTGAAAAAAATTACATATCATCATATTGTCCCACTTCATTGCAAGGCACCATTGGCAATGCTTATTAATGATTTTAGAAATAGTTAGGACAGCTTAGGAACAAATCGACGGCCGATTTAAATTTTTTAAACTAAATGTCATCATAGAACACCCTGTTAGCCTCAAGAGATTTTCTTGAAATAAATTACATATCATCATATGGTCCCACTTAATTGCAAGGCACCATTGGCAATACTTATTAATGCTTTTAGAAATAGTTAGGACAACTTAGGAACTAATCGACGGCCGATTTTAATTTTTTAAACTAAATGTCATCATAGAACACCCTGTTAGCCTCAAGAGATTTTCTTGAAAATAATTACATATCATCATATTGTCCCACTTCATAGTAAGGCACCATTGGCAATGCTTATTAATGCTTTTAGAAATAGTTAGGACAACTTAGGAACAAATCGACGGCCGATTTTAATTTTTTAAACTAAATGTCATCATAGAACACCCTGTTAGCCTCAAGAGATTTTCTTGAAAAAAATTACATATCATCATATTGTCCCACTTCATTGCAAGGCACCATTGGCAATGCTTATTAATGATTTTAGAAATAGTTAGGACAGCTTAGGAACTAATCGACGGCCGATTTTAATTTTTTAAACTAAATGTCATCATAGAACACCCTGTTAGCCTCAAGAGATTTTCTTGAAAATAATTACATATCATCATATTGTCCCACTTCATAGTAAGGCACCATTGGCAATGCTTATTAATGCTTTTAGAAATAGTTAGGACAACTTAGGAACAAATCGACGGCCGATTTTAATTTTTTAAACTAAATGTCATCATAGAACACCCTGTTAGCCTCAAGAGATTTTCTTGAAAAAAATTACATATCATCATATTGTCCCACTTCATTGCAAGGCACCATTGGCAATGCTTATTAATGCTTTTAGAAATAGTTAGGACAGCTTAGAATAGAAACAAATCGACGGCCGATTTTAATTTTTTAAACTAAATGTCATCATAGAACACCCTGTTAGCCTCAAGAGATTTTCTTGAAAATAATTACATATCATCATATTGTCCCACTTCATAGTAAGGCACCATTGGCAATGCTTATTAATGCTTTTAGAAATAGTTAGGACAACTTAGGAACTAATCGACGGCCGATTTTAATTTTTTAAACTAAATGTCATCATAGAACACCCTGTTAGCCTCAAGAGATTTTCTTGAAAAAAATTACATATCATCATATTGTCCCACTTCATTGCAAGGCACCATTGGCAATGCTTATTAATGATTTTAGAAATAGTTAGGACAGCTTAGGAACTAATCGACGGCCGATTTTAATTTTTTAAACTAAATGTCATCATAGAACACCCTGTTAGCCTCAAGAGATTTTCTTGAAAATAATTACATATCATCATATTGTCCCACTTCATAGTAAGGCACCATTGGCAATACTTATTAATGCTTTTAGAAATAGTTAGGACAACTTAGGAACAAATCGACGGCCGATTTTAATTTTTTAAACTAAATGTCATCATAGAACACCCTGTTAGCCTCAAGAGATTTTCTTGAAAAAAATTACATATCATCATATTGTCCCACTTCATTGCAAGGCACCATTGGCAATGCTTATTAATGATTTTAGAAATAGTTAGGACAGCTTAGGAACAAATCGACGGCCGATTTAAATTTTTTAAACTAAATGTCATCATAGAACACCCTGTTAGCCTCAAGAGATTTTCTTGAAAAAAATTACATATCATCATATGGTCCCACTTAATTGCAAGGCACCATTGGCAATACTTATTAATGCTTTTAGAAGTAGTTAGGACAGCTTAGGAACAAATCGACGGCAGATTTAAATTTTTTAAACTAAATGTCATCATAGAACACCCTGTTAGCCTCAAGAGATTTTCTTAAAAAAAATTACATATCATCATATGGTCTCACTTCATTGCAAGGCACCATTGGCAATGCTTATTAATGCTTTTAGAAATAGTTAGGACAGCTTAGAATAGAAACAAATCGACGGCCGATTTTAATTTTTTAAACTAAATGTCATCATAGAACACCCTGTTAGCCTCAAGAGATTTTCTTGAAAAAAATTACATATCATCATATTGTCCCACTTCATAGTAAGGCACCATTGGCAATGCTTATTAATGCTTTTAGAAATAGTTAGGACAGCTTAGGAACAAATCGACGGCCGATTTAAATTTTTTAAACTAAATGTCATCATAGAACACCCTGTTAGCCTCAAGAGATTTTCTTGAAAAAAATTACATATCAACGTATTGTCCCACTTCATTGCAAGGCACCATTGGCAATGCTTATTAATGATTTTAGAAATAGTTAGGACAGCTTAGGAACAAATCGACGGCCGATTTAAATTTTTTAAACTAAATGTCATCATAGAACACCCTGTTAGCCTCAAGAGATTTTCTTGAAAAAAATTACATATCATCATATTGTCCCACTTCATTGCAAGGCACCATTGGCAATGCTTATTAATGCTTTTAGAAATAGTTAGGACAGCTTAGAATAGAAACAAATCGACGGCCGATTTTAATTTTTTAAACTAAATGTCATCATAGAACACCCTGTTAGCCTCAAGAGATTTTCTTGAAAATAATTACATATCATCATATTGTCCCACTTCATAGTAAGGCACCATTGGCAATGCTTATTAATGCTTTTAGAAATAGTTAGGACAACTTAGGAACAAATCGACGGCCGATTTTAATTTTTTAAACTAAATGTCATCATAGAACACCCTGTTAGCCTCAAGAGATTTTCTTGAAAAAAATTACATATCATCATATTGTCCCACTTCATTGCAAGGCACCATTGGCAATGCTTATTAATGATTTTAGAAATAGTTAGGACAGCTTAGGAACTAATCGACGGCCGATTTTAATTTTTTAAACTAAATGTCATCATAGAACACCCTGTTAGCCTCAAGAGATTTTCTTGAAAATAATTACATATCATCATATTGTCCCACTTCATAGTAAGGCACCATTGGCAATGCTTATTAATGCTTTTAGAAATAGTTAGGACAGCTTAGGAACAAATCGACGGCCGATTTTAATTTTTTAAACTAAATGTCATCATAGAACACCCTGTTAGCCTCAAGAGATTTTCTTGAAAAAAATTACATATCATCATATTGTCCCACTTCATTGCAAGGCACCATTGGCAATGCTTATTAATGCTTTTAGAAATAGTTAGGACAGCTTAGAATAGAAACAAATCGACGGCCGATTTTAATTTTTTAAACTAAATGTCATCATAGAACACCCTGTTAGCCTCAAGAGATTTTCTTGAAAAAAATTACATATCATCATATTGTCCCACTTCATAGTAAGGCACCATTGGCAATGCTTATTAATGCTTTTAGAAATAGTTAGGACAACTTAGGAACAAATCGACGGCCGATTTTAATTTTTTAAACTAAATGTCATCATAGAACACCCTGTTAGCATCAAGAGATTTTCTTGAAAAAAATTACATATCATCATATTGTCCCACTTCATTGCAAGGCACCATTGGCAATGCTTATTAATGATTTTAGAAATAGTTAGGACAGCTTAGGAACTAATCGACGGCCGATTTTAATTTTTTAAACTAAATGTCATCATAGAACACCCTGTTAGCATCAAGAGATTTTCTTGAAAATAATTACATATCATCATATTGTCCCACTTCATAGTAAGGCACCATTGGCAATGCTTATTAATGCTTTTAGAAATAGTTAGGACAACTTAGGAACAAATCGACGGCCGATTTTAATTTTTTAAACTAAATGTCATCATAGAACACCCTGTTAGCCTCAAGAGATTTTCTTGAAAAAAATTACATATCATCATATTGTCCCACTTTATTGCAAGGCACCATTGGCAATGCTTATTAATGATTTTAGAAATAGTTAGGACAGCTTAGGAACAAATTGACGGCCGATTTTAATTTTTGATGTGAAAACATCTTTAGCGGGGGTAAGTCAAAAATTTCATGTAAAAAGAGGAACGGAAAATCCGGTACGACTGAAATTGCAAATTATATACAAGAAAAACGAACATGAAATGCACCGAACTTGCATACGATATAATTCGAATTGTAATTTCCGTCAGATTAAAATGAAAAGACACAAAAAGTATGCATGTGTAGTACAAGTGATTAAAAAAATCTGAAATGGAAGTACGTTAAACAAAGACAAATGCACCCATACTTTAAATATTAAATATTATATACATCTTAGCGAGCTGTGAAAAAGGCACTTATACATTGATACATAATAAAATAATAATTTTGAAATTGTTTAATCGGTATGCTATGTTTATTGTTTAGTATTGCTCATGCTGTTGCTGAGTTTGGTTATGTGGGGGATATAGAAAACAAAAACTATAATAATGGTAAACAGTTTCGAATGCCATTTTCTAAAGATACGCGCAAGGAAGAAGCCGCAGGCAGACATGATACCGTCTTTCCAGCTGCTATGATATTACAGTCAAAATAGGGCCTTTTATTTTAAATCAATCAAATCAGCGATGCCATTTTGCTTTGTTCCAGGCAAATTGCCGTAACCATTCTCAAAAGTCTGAATATGGAATCTTCAACAATTGCTGTATACAAGTAACGATGAACTTTAAAGCGTTCAGGGCAGGTTTAGATGATTAACTTAACGGAACTGTACTTTGCTCAAGCTCACGAAGTCATGGCTAGACTGAAATATAGTCGGTTATAAATTTCAATTTTCAATTAAACAATTAATGTCGGTAAGATTCGTCCTCCAATTCCAGAATAGAATAACTTATTGACTTTTTAAACCAAAATTGTAGTGTAATTTAAATACTGAACGAACAGCAGCTGTCTATCTGCATTGGCTTCTCAGCCCCATTGAAGAGACTTGAAATGATTCAATAGTTAAAGGTTTTCACATAATTCTTTTGCGAGTTGAGCGTGAACTCGCCCGTTATTTTTAAACTAAATGTCATCATAGAACACCCTGTTAGCCTCAAGAGATTTTCTTGAAAATAATTACATATCATCATATTGTCCCACTTCATAGTAAGGCACCATTGGCAATGCTTATTAATGCTTTTAGAAATAGTTAGGACAGCTTAGGAACAAATCGACGGCCGATTTTAATTTTTTAAACTAAATATCATCATAGAACACCCTGTTAGCCTCAAGAGATTTTCTTGAAAAAAATTACATATCATCATATGGTCCCACTTAATTGCAAGGCACCATTGGCAATACTTATTAATGCTTTTAGAAATAGTTAGGACAGCTTAGAATAGAAACAAATCGACGGCCGATTTTAATTTTTTAAACTAAATGTCATCATAGAACACCCTGTTAGCCTCAAGAGATTTTCTTGAAAAAAATTACATATCATCGTTTGGTCCCACTTCATTGCAAGGCACCATTGGCAACGCTTATTAATGCTTTTAGAAGTAGTTAGGACAGCTTAGGAACAAATCGACGGCCGATTTTAATTTTTTAAACTAAATGTCATCATAGAACACCCTGTTAGCCTCAAGAGATTTTCTTGAAAAAAATTACATATCATCATATGGTCCCACTTCATTGCAAGGCACCATTGGCAATGCTTATTAATGATTTTAGAAATAGTTAGGACAGCTTAGGAACAAATCGACGGCAGATTTTGTTTTTTAAACTAAATGTCATCATAGAACACCCTGTTAGCCTCAAGAGATTTTCTTGAAAAAAATTACATATCATCGTTTGGTCCCACTTCATTGCAAGGCACCATTGGCAACGCTTATTAATACTTTTAGAAGTAGTTAGGACAGCTTAGGAACAAATCGACGGCCGATTTTGATTTTTTAAACTAAATGTCATCATAGAACACCCTGTTAGCCTCAAGAGATTTTCTTGAAAAAAATTACATATCATCATATGGTCCCACTTCATTGCAAGGCACCATTGGCAACGCTTATTAATGCTTTTAGAAGTAGTTAGGACAGCTTAGGAACAAATCGACGGCCGATTTTAATTTTTTAAACTAAATGTCATCATAGAACACCCTGTTAGCCTCAAGAGATTTTCTTGAAAAAAATTACATATCATCATATGGTCCCACTTCATTGCAAGGCACCATTGGCAATGCTTATTAATGATTTTAGAAATAGTTAGGACAGCTTAGGAACAAATCGACGGCAGATTTTAATTTTTTAAACTAAATGTCATCATAGAACACTCTGTTAGACTCAAGAGATTTTCTTGAAAAAAATTACATATCATCGTTTGTCCCACTTCATTGCAAGACACCATTGGCAACGCTTATTAATACTTTTAGAAATAGTTAGGACAGCTTAGGAACAAATCGACGGCCGATTTTGATTTTTTAAACTAAATGTCATCATAGAACACCCTGTTAGCCTCAAGAGATTTTCTTGAAAAAAATTACATATCATCATATGGTCCCACTTCATTGCAAGGCACCATTGGCAATGCTTATTAATGTGTTTAGAAGTAGTTAGGACAGCTTAGGAACAAATCGACGGCCGATTTTAATTTTTTAAACTAAATGTCATCATAGAACACCCTGTTAGCCTCAAGAGATTTTCTTGAAAAAAATTACATATCATCATATGGTCCCACTTCATTGCAAGGCACCATTGGCAATGCTTATTAATGTGTTTAGAAGTATTTAGGACAGCTTAGGAACAAATCGACGGCCGATTTTAATTTTTTAAACTAAATGTCATCATAGAACACCCTGTTAGCATCAAGAGATTTTCTTGAAAAAAATTACATATCATCATATGGTCCCACTTCATTGCAAGGCACCATTGGCAATGCTTATTAATGATTTTAGAAATAGTTAGGACAGCTTAGGAACAAATCGACGGCCGATTTTAATTTTTTAAACTAAATGTCATCATAGAACACCCTGTTAGCCTCAAGAGATTTTCTTGAAAAAAATTACATATCATCATATGGTCCCACTTCATTGCAAGGCACCATTGGCAATGCTTATTAATGTTTTTAGAAGTAGTTAGGACAGCTTAGGAACAAATCGACGGCCGATTTTAATTTTTTAAACTAAATGTCATCATAGAACACCCTGTTAGCCTCAAGAGATTTTCTTGAAAAAAATTACATATCATCATATGGTCCCACTTCATTGCAAGGCACCATTGGCAATGCTTATTAATGTGTTTAGAAGTAGTTAGGACAGCTTAGGAACAAATCGACGGCCGATTTTAATTTTTTAAACTAAATGTCATCATAGAACACCCTGTTAGCCTCAAGAGATTTTCTTGAAAAAAATTACATATCATCATATGGTCCCACTTCATTGCAAGGCACCATTGGCAATGCTTATTAATGTGTTTAGAAGTAGTTAGGACAGCTTAGGAACAAATCGACGGCCGATTTTAATTTTTTAAACTAAATGTCATCATAGAACACCCTGTTAGCATCAAGAGATTTTCTTGAAAAAAATTACATATCATCATATGGTCCCACTTCATAGCAAGGCACCATTGGCAACGCTTATTAATACTTTTGGAAGTAGTTGGGACAGCTTAGGAACAAATCGACGGCCGATTTTAATTTTTTAAACTAAATGTCATCATAGAACACCCTGTTAGCATCAAGAGATTTTCTTGAAAAAAATTATATATCATCATATGGTCCCACTTCATTGCAAGGCACCATTGGCAATGCTTATTAATGATTTTAGAAGTAGTTAGGACAGCTTAGGAACAAATCGACGGCCGATTTTAATTTTTTAAACTAAATGTCATCATAGAACACCCTGTTAGCCTCAAGAGATTTTCTTGAAAAAAATTACATATCATCATATGGTCCCACTTCATTGCAAGGCACCATTGGCAATGCTTATTAATGTGTTTAGAAGTAGTTAGGACAGCTTAGGAACAAATCGACGGCCGATTTTAATTTTTTAAACTAAATGTCATCATAGAACACCCTGTTAGCCTCAAGAGATTTTCTTGAAAAAAATTACATATCATCATATGGTCCCACTTCATTGCAAGGCACCATTGGCAATGCTTATTAATGTGTTTAGAAGTAGTTAGGACAGCTTAGGAACAAATCGACGGCCGATTTTAATTTTTTAAACTAAATGTCATCATAGAACACCCTGTTAGCCTCAAGAGATTTTCTTGAAAAAAATTACATATCATCATATGGTCCCACTTCATTGCAAGGCACCATTGGCAATGCTTATTAATGTTTTTAGAAGTAGTTAGGACAGCTTAGGAACAAATCGACGGCCGATTTTAATTTTTTAAACTAAATGTCATCATAGAACACCCTGTTAGCCTCAAGAGATTTTCTTGAAAAAAATTACATATCATCATATTGTCCCACTTCATTGCAAGGCACCATTGGCAATGCTTATTAATGTGTTTAGAAGTAGTTAGGACAGCTTAGGAACAAATCGACGGCCGATTTTAATTTTTTAAACTAAATGTCATCATAGAACACCCTGTTAGCATCAAGAGATTTTCTTGAAAAAAATTACATATCATCATATGGTCCCACTTCATAGCAAGGCACCATTGGCAACGCTTATTAATACTTTTGGAAGTAGTTGGGACAGCTTAGGAACAAATCGACGGCCGATTTTAATTTTTTAAACTAAATGTCATCATAGAACACCCTGTTAGCATCAAGAGATTTTCTTGAAAAAAATTACATATCATCATATGGTCCCACTTCATTGCAAGGCACCATTGGCAATGCTTATTAATGATTTTAGAAGTAGTTAGGACAGCTTAGGAACAAATCGACGGCCGATTTTAATTTTTTAAACTAAATGTCATCATAGAACACCCTGTTAGCCTCAAGAGATTTTCTTGAAAAAAATTACATATCATCATATGGTCCCACTTCATTGCAAGGCACCATTGGCAATGCTTATTAATGTGTTTAGAAGTAGTTAGGACAGCTTAGGAACAAATCGACGGCCGATTTTAATTTTTTAAACTAAATGTCATCATAGAACACCCTGTTAGCCTCAAGAGATTTTCTTGAAAAAAATTACATATCATCATATGGTCCCACTTCATTGCAAGGCACCATTGGCAATGCTTATTAATGTGTTTAGAAGTAGTTAGGACAGCTTAGGAACAAATCGACGGCCGATTTTAATTTTTTAAACTAAATGTCATCATAGAACACCCTGTTAGCCTCAAGAGATTTTCTTGAAAAAAATTACATATCATCATATGGTCCCACTTCATTGCAAGGCACCATTGGCAATGCTTATTAATGTTTTTAGAAGTAGTTAGGACAGCTTAGGAACAAATCGACGGCCGATTTTAATTTTTTAAACTAAATGTCATCATAGAACACCCTGTTAGCCTCAAGAGATTTTCTTGAAAAAAATTACATATCATCATATGGTCCCACTTCATTGCAAGGCACCATTTGCAATGCTTGTTAATGCTTTTAGAAATAGTTAGGACAGCTTAGGTATAAATCGACGGCCGATTTTGATTTTTTAAACTAAATGTCATCATAGAGCACCCTGTTAGACTCAAGAGATTTTCTTGAATAAATTACATATCATCATATTGTCCCACTTCATAGCAAGGCACCATTGGCAACGCTTATTAATGCTTTTAGAAGTAGTTAGGACAGCTTAGGAACAAATCGACGGCCGATTTTAATTTTTTAAACTAAATGTCATCATAGAACACCCTGTTAGCCTCCTCTAGTACTTTGTTGATACATACTTTACCGAAATATCAAAAAAGTATGCGGTAAAATATTTAAATTTGAGTTCACATGACGATACTTTTATTCTACTAATGTAAACGTAGTATAATTGATATTGTTTGAACGATTTAGATTTCCTACCGATTTATTTTAATATGAATTTTTATAATATTATTAAGTATAAATGTTTTAAATTTGTATACTTTGGATATTTTAATTAAGGTACATACATAATCAATATATAATTAAGTAATACATAATATGCTTTTTTATTATATCTGAGAAAACAACCAAAGAATACACCAATACCACCGGCAATAATCGCAAGACAAGTCACCACTGACAATTACAAGATATATTATTAGAAACAGTTCAAGGACATGTTACCCGAAACAACCACAAGACAACAACAACAACCTAAGGACATGTTACTAACGACAACCATAAGACACGTTATTAAAACCAACCACAAGACACCTTACTAATAACAACCACAAGACATATTACCACCAGCAACCACAAGACATGATAGTAATAACAACAACATTACATGTTACAAATAGCAAACACCAGACTGATCTTTGATAACTCTTTGTCCCAAATACATGTAGTTGCCTTTTGGCTGACTTGGGTTTGTTATATTCAAAGTCTTGCACATATCTTACATATGTATGTTACTAAAGGCACGTTTGTTGGGACGCTTACAGTGATTGTAACCATAGTTTTTTAGGATTATAAAAGTGCAAGAAAATAAATTTGACAATATGCTTATTTGTGTATTTGTCGATTGGTCACGTGATACAACAACAAACGGTTTATACCGTAGTAAAACTGTTAACAAACAATTTTGACATTATGTACGTCTTTAATTTGGAAATTGTTGCAAGAAATCATTTCGTTTTTTTGCTGAATAATAAGTTCGTGTGTATCAACTTGTGTTTCGCCAGTTTGTAATAACCATATCACCGCACTTTTGATCAATTATCTCGATTTCAGGAATCTTCATTTATTTTAAAGTGTCCAAATGTCATTTTAATTCTGTGTATTTAATCTTCATTTGGCTGATTAGGATTTCTAATCCAAACTCTAGAATTGAATTAAACTTAGAATTGGGTTGTATAGTGTACCGATATAACCATTGTTTTAGAACTATGTATAACGAAAAAGTTATACATATAGTAGAACAAATTGCATTTAAATTAAAATGCCAAAACTAAAATGAATTTTCCTAAAAAACGAATAAATCTAAAAACAACTTGGAGTGTAATTAATCAAAATTATTTACGATGCAATAAATCACTTTGTTGTCGTGTCTTACATTACGACTATATATTATGTCTATGTTTGAAAGACGAAAGGAACTAAATTAGGACAACAACAATAACAACAACTAAAATCGAATTACTATCGGATAAGTAGGTAAATGGGAAATAGACGATAAAAACTGTTGTAATTGTGGAAAATACATAAAAGGAACGAGGGATGTATGTAAAAAATTCGTTTTGTTTATGTGAGTTTGTTGTTCAGGGCCGCGCTATTTGAAACGGAAGTTTGTGAATGATTTATCATTTGTAAAAGTAAATAGCTCTTCCTTCATCGTGTTTTTTGTTTTTATTTTCGTTATTGTGCTAGGTCTAGAAATTTATGAATGTAAATGGTGGTATTCAATTCCTACTTAGGAAAATTATTGATTGTACATATTACATATGTACATAAAGGATTATTTTCTAGCATGTCTGATATATTCGCATCCCAAATGAGATCCCAATATTAAATGTTATGCTAATTATTATACGCTGCGGTAAAAACCTAAATTTATATGTTAAGCCGGAACCGTATTTTTAGTACAGATGTGTATAACAATTTCGTTTTATTCGAGTCGGGATTATTTAAATCTATCGTCGTTGTGTGTTAGATACTGAGATCAAAACATTGTTACGTATACATTTTTCAATAAGAATGTTTGTGCGAATTTAATATTTTAATGGATAATGGGATATTATTAAGATGCTAAAAATAAATCATTCGGTTTGTCCTTCGCCAAGAAATTTATTGTGACTATAAAAACGCAATTTTAACATTTGAGATGAATGTAGAGATTAGAGAAGGAATTTGGTTTAAATTGAATGACGAAAATGTTGGTGAAATAACAAAGTTTGGTTTGCAACATTATCTCAAAGTAATTATTTATCCTCGTCTCTAAATTTCGAAACAACAAAAAAAAACGGTCAATGGTAAATTAAGCAAAATAAATCTTAAGTAATGTAAATAAATTATAAAAATTGCTGTATTTTGTTATTTTGATAGACGGAAGGATGTATTCCATAAATGTACAAAGTGCTGAGACTGATGGTGAGAATGGGGACAAATTATGATAACAATAAACTAACTAGGGTAAATAAAAAACCTTGAATCACTCAACAGACAATGCCACTTCCTTACTTGTATTTCTGATAAACTTGAGTTTTCAGTTACAAAACAGGCCAGTTCAGACAAGGGACTTAGGTTAGCAAATCACAAATCTAAAGCATCCGGCACCTAACAAAATCAGTTTAAAACGAAAAATTTTAGTTGAGTTCCAGCACTATTTATACAAGAGTGTAAAGCATTCATTTAATTATCATAATTTATTATATTCATTATTTATAATTAATTAAAAACAAAGAAAACCTAAGAAGCGCTATTGTTACAGTGGATTTTTTTTCGTTATTTATTAATGAGCATTTTTTTTTACAGAACAATGATAGCAATAATTTCCATTCATTTATCATTCTATAACTTACACAATAATATAACATAGTCTCATACCCTCGTTTTGCAAATATTATAAGAACACAACAGTACAATGATCTCTTTAATACAAATACAGAAAAGTACATTGTATCATTCCTTAGATACATAATTCTGTGTTTGAACCATGTCTTGTTGATTTTGTATTTCTTAAATGCTATATCGTTTTTGTCATTCGTCGGCAAAAAAATCTAAGCAAATAAATAAAGTTGTGAATTGAATTGCCAAGTGGTTGTGTTTATGCCTTTGGCCATTTTTGTTCTTTTCAAGATATGGACAAATATTTTGTTTTTGTTAGCAATTATTTTGATTAATTTAAATATATTTATTTGCCCTATAGGAAATAAACAACATACCTTCTACTTCAATACACATAAAAAAGTTCTTGGAATTAAAATTTTTTTTTCGAAAATGGGAAATATTCACGTTTACACAGTGTTTTTTGATATACAGACTTGTTTTTGGAAAATCCTCACCTAACAAAATAATAAAAGTGTGTATAGATGAAATTTGATGGGTCAATAACGTGCAGTATGGCATACTTTGTTTAATAATTTCTTTTACGTTACTAAAATCATGAAAATTTTTGACTTTAAAATATATAGAGATCCATCTGAGTCCAAAAAAGTGGGTTTTAGCTTCTACGTAATAGTTTTCTCTGGCGCCTATTTCCGGTCACTTTTGTTTTTCTTTTCAAGTTCAGCAGTAATCAGCCAACATGTTTACTTCCCGTCTTCATGATAACGCTACTCCATCTCTTTTAGTCTTGGTGGAAGCGCTCCCCTTGCTCTTCACTATAGTCATCTAAGTGCTCAAGGAAGCTATTAAGGTTTGAATTTAAGAAGCGCAACTTGAGATTCAAATTGCAGCCTAATTTGCCCAAGTCTCTACGAATTCTGTCACTATTTGTTCGTAATTGTCACGTTCGTAATTTTCGATTTATTTAATTTGTTTCCATTAACAACTATACAAGCAGCAGTCATTCCATATTCTTAAAATATAATAAATTTGGTGCATTATTAATTATTATCAATAAAAGTAAACATATTTAAATCAATTCATAAATTTGATAAAATAATATTTAAAAAATAAAATTTAAACGTACGTACGTGAAATTTGTTTTGTTAAGTTTTTTTATATGTGTTGGTGTAAAAGTTTTGTTATTATGAATTTATTTAATTTACATTGAAATAATAAAAATCATGCTAAAGTTTAATTACTCTAACAGAACCAATTTAGATATTTTCTATGTCGAGTTAGTAGGCTATTGTCTATGTCATTCAATAAGGAACTAATTCGTTAAAGGTATTTTATTGTTTCATATGTTGGATGGTACCCGAACAATTATAAATCCACAAAGTGCTATTAAATTTTGGCTTGGACTTTTGAGAACTGAGCAAATTTGAGTAAATTTGGACACCTTATATCATAGATTTTAACTATAACCAAAGCAACCTTGATTATACAAGCCATAATCTAAAAAATGAAGCTTTTATAAGGGAATTAGAAACGAGGAAAAAACCAAAATTTTCATAGTAAAACACGTATGTTTTATACATGGGAAATCACTTTTTTTCCTAAGACAAATTTGTAAATGAAAACGTTGCAAATTCTTAATTATGATTTCTGAAATACTTTCATAAATGCTTGAATTTCAACATTTAATCTCGTTTAAGTAAATCGTTTTCATTTTCTTGTAATAATTGGTTTATTTAAACCAAAATATAAAAAAAAGTTCATAACAACAGCATTCTGGTCAAATTAAAAAGAAAAGCTTACTACAAATCCTGTGCATTAAGCCAATATACATAGATGGCAGTGGGCAGTAAACATTTTGAAAAACCGTACCAAAAATCGCCACTTGGGGAAATTTAAGTTCAAAAATTGTAGGAAAAGCAAAACAAATTCTCAAAATATTAAGAACGTGTCAAAATTTTGTGATTAAATAATTTGTTTTCATATTTTTCTGTATAAATCTGAGACATCTAACGTACACTAGTAAAACTAAAGATAAATTTAGCAAGTATTTTTTTTAATTTAGCAGAGCCAACTTTGATGTATTTTTCAAAATGAAAGTTCGAAAAATATACTTTACAAATAATTTAATTTTAATATTTCTGCAATTAATATTTACTTAATACCCATATACCCTTCCTGTATATTGCTGCTAAAGATATGTAGAACACTTTTGTATACAAATCTTGTAACATTTTTGCTTTTTTCATTGAAAAACTTGAAGCTAAAAAACACCATTTTTACTATGGATTCCTATGGAAATCAGTGAAAAGTTATAGAAGGCTCTGCTATAACTCATAAACTATGCATTTTTAGTATATACTAGGTATGCAAGTTTTTGTAGAGAATTAAATTTCCTATCGAAATGACACTTTAAAAAGTCAAAAACCTTTTGTTTTGAACAAAAAAAGACAAAAAAACCGAAAAATTTTAATTTTTTGTTTTTTTTTAAATTTTTATGTAGAACTTATTTCTGAGTGGGTTTAGGCAAAGCAACCTTGATTATACAAGCCATAATCTAAAAAACGAAGCTTTTATAAGGGAATTAGAAACGATGAAAAAACCAAAATTTCCATAGTAAAACACATAAAACATATGGGAAATCACTTTTTTTCCTAAGACAAATTTGTAAATGAAAACGTTGCAAATTCTTAATTATGATTTTTGAAATATTTTCATAAATGTTTGAATTTCAACATATATAAATCTCGTTTAAGTAAATCGTTTCCATTTTCTTGTAATAATTGATTTATTTAAACCAAAATATAAAAAAAAGTTCATAACAACAGCTTTCTGGTCAAATTAAAAAGAAAAGCTTACTACAAATCGTGTGCATTAAGTCAATATACATAGATGGCAGTGGGCAGTAAACATTTTGAAAAATCGTACCAAAAATTGCCACTTGGGGAAATTTGAGCCCAAAAGTTGTAGGAAAAGCAAAACAAATTCACAAAATATTTAAGAACGTGTCATAATTGTGTGATTAAACAATCTTTTTCGTATTTTTCTGTATAAATCTGAGACATCTAACGTACACTAGTAAAACTAAAGATAAATTTAGCAAGTATTATTTTAATTCGTCAGAGCCAACTTTGATGTATTTTTCAAAATGAAAGTTCGAAAAATATATTTTAGAAATAATTTAATTTTAATATTTCTGCAACTAATATTTACTTAATACCAATATACCCTTCTTGTATATTGCTGCTAAATATATGTAGAATACTTTTGTATAAAAATTTTGTAACATTTTTGCTTTTTTCATTGAAAAACTTGAAGCTAAAAAACACCATTTTTACTATGGATTCCTATGGAAATCAGTGAAAAGTTATACCACTAAAAAAGCTTCTAAAAAATACGTCATAATGATTATGGTTCTATACTCTAGAAGGCTCTGGTTTAGGTAGAGGCATTGGTTCACAAAAAAGAAGCTGACATAATTCCCGTCAAAATGGTGTCCGTCAAAGTATTTTTGATTAACATTGGCTAAGATACAGCCATTCAAAGTTACCTAAAATCACCTTTATGCCATGTGATTTTAATTTTTTCACGCAAACATTTTTTTTATTCAATACAAAAATTATTTTCGGTTCATTAATGATAATGATAAAGGTATTTCATTGATAAACCTAAAATAATTTTTGTATTGAATAAAAAAAAAATTTCCTGAAAAAATTAAAATCACATGGCATAAAGGTGATAGTAGGTAACTTTGAATGGCTGTATCTTAGCCAAATTATAAAATTGTATTTGCATTCTGCATAAAACTGTAATAGTGTTAAAATTGTGTGTTGGTTACGGTGGTAAATTAGAAACGGTGGTACATAATAATGGCTTCAACAAAAACACGTAATCATTCTGAAATGACTTCTACTCCAATAGAAGACGTAGAAATTGTTGATTATCTTAAAGTTCTAAAACCCGAAGCAAAGCCCACCAATGCCGACATAATGACGGCAATAACACAGTTACACCAAACTTCTAATAAAAACTGGAATCTAATGCAAAATAAAATCGACAAATTAGTAGATGATACCTTAAAATTGAAAACTGGTCAGAATGGGCTAAACGAAGACGTTACTGCAGCTAAAAGTAAAATAACAATCTTAGAAAGTGAGATTAACTATCTAAAACAAAAAAACTTGATGTGTAACGTCACAATTCAACCATTACCGACAGATATTTTGCCGAATACAATTGTAACCAAACTTGGAATATTCAACGTTATAGTGAGAACGTTGTTAGTGATGTGTTCAAAAAAAAAAAAAATAACCAAGAGGCATCGAACCACCGGCAATATTAAAAGTTCCTATGCGAAAATAGTTCTAAAATTTCAATGTTTGGCTATCAAAAACAGTTTTATGTCGATAATAAAAAACAATGGACCAGTATACTATCAGCAATTATTTCCAGACTGCGAAAACCGTCAGCAAAAAGATGTAGTATATATTCAACATAGACTCACTCACAGCAACGTAGTTATTTTGAATCAATTACGCCAGTTAAAAAAAGATAAAAAGATTGCATTTTACTGGTGCACGAGTGGAAAAATATATTTGAAGGTTAATCAGAGAGGTAAAATTGTCAAATCCTTAGACGAAGTTAACCGGATAATATAAAAAGGAAGTATTATAAGTATTTTTGCTAATTTCAATTTGTATTGTTACTGTGTATTATTATATTCTCTTTGTATTGTTAATTATTTTGAATGAATAGCTAGCAGTTACGTAAATTTAAATGTTAATAATGAAGATGATGATGATCATGACCGATGTGATGATGAGTCTGAAAATGTAGTACATTTCTTGAATGTTGCTAATTTTTTGGGAAATATTTCGAAAGATGCTAGTATGACGCTTTCTATTTTTTATATGAATATCAATAGACTCCAAAACAAACTAGAAAAGCTTGAAGAATATATTGTGTCTAATAAATTGTGTGTTGACGTTATAGTTTTGGTCGAGATTTTTCTAGATGATGCCGAAACAAAATATTTCAATATAGATGGTTTCGATGCATTTCAGTTAGCTCGGGAGAATAGAACTGATGGTGGGATATCGATTTTTACTAAAAAATGGTTGACAACTCAATTCGAGTTTCAATTGAATATGTTGGAAAATCAGTTTATTGTAGTTAAATCCGAAGTAGTCAAATTATCAATAATAGGGGTATATGGGCCACCTCATACGAATTTTAATACTTTCCTTGATGAATTAGATGGTATATTATCGCGCTTTAAATATGGATTAGTGTTTGGCGATTTTAACGTTAATTTGTTAAACACCAGCAGCAATAAATTTAATATTTGTACACAAATATCGTGAATTCTAATAACTATAATATTATGAATAAAATTCAAAAATCGTACTATACACGTAAATCCAATACGGTCCAAACGATATTAGATCATGTTCTTTGTTCCTTGGACTACAAGTGCAATTTGTTGTATGACCAGTGTTATTTAAGTGATCATAGATATTTGATTTTGAATATTAAACCAGAACCAGATATTTATAAGATAAATAGGGATTTTAAGTGTTCTGAATATACAAATGTTAGTGCGGTAAATGATTTCTTATCGAATTTAAACTTTAAATCTTTAGATTTTGCAAATTTTTATTCCCAGCTAGTTAATGTGATTAAACAAAATACATTGCTCAAGCAATTTCCTAGTTCGACGATAGTCTAAAACAACACATTAAGCAACGAAATAAGTTCTATCGCCTGTCCAAAAAATATCCAAATGATAAATATTTTGGACCTCGGTTTTTACGATCTAAACACGAAATTGAACAAAAAATAAAACATGATAAGCGCAAATACTATTGTACTCAGTTTCAACTAAGCATAAATAATCCGAAAAAAATATGGTCAATTGTCAATGAAGTTCTAAACCGGAAGGTCAGGAATCAAAGAACCAATATCACTGTTAGTTGATGGACAAAACATAAAAGAACCTACATTGGTGGCAAACCTTTTCAATAGCTTTTTTAATAAAATCGCAGTAAATTTGGTAAAATGCTCAGATAGTACGTTAGGAGAACCACCTCAATATTTAAATTTTTCTGAAGAAACTGAATTAATCAATTTTGCGTTCACTTCTGAGGAAGAAGTAAAAAACATTATATCAAACCTTAACAAAATTTGTGCAAAAGGCCACGACGGAATATCAGTCGGAATGTTCAATAAAATAAAAGACCAAAGCGCAAGCCTGATTACTAGTGCAGTCAATCAATGTTTAACAACGGGCGAATTTCGGAGGCTTTTAAAATTGCTAAAATTACACCAATTTGGAAAGGTGGTTGCAAGTCGGATACATATAATTATCGCCCGATATCTGTCCTACCGATATTATCATGAATTTTTGAACGAGTTATACTTATCAGAATGCAAAAACATATTGAAGAAAATGAGTTAGGTCACAGCCAGCAGTTTGGGTTTACCAAAAAGAGCAATAACTCTGCAGCAGTGGTTAGAAGCATGATAAAACTTCGTCACTATTTATTGATTTAACAAAAGCTTTCGACTGTATATAGACTACAATGTCTTAATGATAAAACTATCACAGTTTGGATTTTCTGGAACAGCTATTTCGCTTTTACGAAATTATTTATCAAATCGCAAGCATTATGTTCAAATTAGTAATTAAAAATCAGAAGAATTAACAGCTGTATGTGGTATTCCGCAAGGGTCAATTTTGGGTCCCTTATTATTCCTAATTTATATAAACGATGTCTTTCTTGTTTCCACTCACGGTACCAAACAGCTTTATGCCGATGATATTGTGTTGACGTATACAGGAGTGACACTTGAAGTGCTAAAACAGAAAATGGAAATGGATTTACAAATCCTACTGAAGTACTTCGCTCACAACAAATTAACATTAAATATAAAGAAATCCAACTATATTATATTTAAATTAAATAATAAATTTGATAAACTCTACGAAGACTTTAAACATATTTCATATGGGAAAGAAAAAATCTATCGGGTTAATGACACTGCTTACTTAGGATTGTACATTTCTGCGCAATTAAACTGGAATTCACATTATCAACAGGTCTGTCGAAAAATAGCACCAATGATAGGAGTTTTTGCCAGAATAGGGCATTATATAACAAGATCAGTTGGCTTACAAATGTATTATGCATTTATTCAGTCCCATCTCGTATATTTATTATGTCTTTGGGGGAATACCACTGATAAAAATATACGTAGTCTGCAAGTTTTGCAGAATAAAACCATTAAAGGTATTTGTAACCTACACAGAAGAACACCTTCAGTTAACTTATATTCGAAGCAGCTATTACCAGTCCACAGCTTAATCGATTGGAGTTTTATATTTTCCATTATAAATAACCTTATCAAGTATGAGTACGATAGACCAACCAACTTTTCTGTTACTGCGCGTGAAACAAGGAATTCAGCTCAATATCGACTTCCGGCCTATACTCTCGAACATACACAATCAAGTTTGTTCTATGAAGGGTTATCTAACTACAATAAACTGCCACAAAATATAAGATCATCGAAGCTACCTATATTTTTAAATCTGAAATCAAAGAAATCTTATATAGTCAATATAAGGATGAATACCGTCAATTGCATTCTTAAACCCAAATCGCCACTTAAGCGGACTTAAATTATTTTCGTTATCATCACATCATATTAAACGTATTAGTAAACATTCATTATTAAAACTGCAAATTGTATATTATATTATTCCTTAAATTGTCGTCACATCATATTCAACATAAATATTAAATTTAAATTCATTATTTAACTTACAATTTAAATATTAGTTAACTTAAATGTAAACAATTTGGAATTAGAATCTCTAAACTTATCTAAACTTATGTAATTATAATTAAATAAATATAATATTTTCCTGTATATAATCTCTATGTTAATTTTGGGAATAAAATTTCAAAAAAACAAAAAAAAAAAAATCAGAAGTACTTTTGACATTTGGACGGGAATTATCAGAGCCTTCTAGAGTATAGAGCCATAATCATTATGACGTATTTTTTCGAAGCTTTTTTAGTGGTATAACTTTTCATTAATTTCCATAGGACTCCATAGTAAAAATGGTGTTTTGTAGCTTCAAGTTTTTCAATGAAAACAGCAAAAATGTTACAAAATGTTTATACAAAAGTGTTCTACATATCTTTAGCAGCAATATACAAGAAGGGTATATTGGTATTAAGTAAATATTAATTGCAGAAATTTTAAAATTAAATTATTTCTAAAATATATTTTTCAAAGTTTCATTTTGAAAAATACATCAAAGTTGGCTCTGACGAATTAAAATAATACTTGCTAAATTTATCTTTAGTTTTACTAGTGTACGTTAGATGTCTCAGATTTATACAGAAAAACACGAAAAAGATTGTGTAATCACAAAATTATGACACGTTCTTAAATATTTTGTGAATTTGTTTTGCTTTTCTTACAATTTTTGAACTTAAATTTCCGCAGGTGGCGATTTTTGGTACGGTTTTTCAAAATGTTAACTGCCCACTGCCATCTATGTATATTGGCTTAATGCACACGATTTGTAGTAAGCTTTTCTTTTTAATTTGACCAGAAAGCTGTTGTTATGAACTTTTTTTTATATTTTGGTTTAAATAAATCAATTATTACAAGAAAATGAAAACGATTTACTTAAACGAGATTTATATATGTTGAAATTCAAACATTTATGAAAATATTCTAGAAATCATAATTAAGAATTTGCAACGTTTTCATTTACAAATTTGTCTTAGGAAAAAAAGTGATTTTCCATATGTTTTATGTGTTTTACTATGGAAATTTTGGTTTTTTCGTCGTTTCTAATTCCCTTAAAAAAGCTTCGTTTTTTAGATTATGGCTTGTATAATCAAGGTTGCTTTGGAATTATGTCAGCTTCTTTTTGTGAACCAATGCCTCTACGTAAACCCACTCAGAAAAAAGTTCTACATAAAAACTTAAAAAAAAAACAGAAAATTAAAATTTTTCGGTTTTTTGACTTATTTTGTTTAAACAATTTTTTTTTGACTTTTTAAAGTGCCATTTCGATAGGAAATTTGATTCTCTACAAAAAATCGTTGAACGTGTATCTACTAAAAATGCATAGTTTTTGAGTTATAGTTAAAAAACTATAAGGTGTCCAAATTTACTCAAATTTGCTCAGTTCTCAAAAGTCCAAGCCAAAATTTAATAGCACTTTGTTGATTTATAATTGTTCGGGTACCATCCAACAAATGAAACAACAAAATACCTTTAAAGAATTAGTTCCTTTTACCTCTGTTTTTTTCGACATAGGCAATAGCCTATAGCTAGCCTATAATATGCATTTGAATGTTTTATCTAATATGTACACGGCCGTGTAGACGAAAGAGCCCACCCCGAATTATTTGTAAGGACCGAACAACGCTCTTTAAGAGTTAATCCTTAAACAATATTGTAGCATTTAAATTTTCTAGTTTATTGATTCCCCTAGGAAGCGATCAATTTACAGCTAAACTATTTTGAGTTACACTAAAAATGAAATCTAGCGGAATAGATGTAGAATAGGATTAACTATTTCTTAATTCGGTTCCACTATGGTTGAATATTGATTTTCCAAAATGTACCTGCTGTTCCTGAAAAGCACGCATTCTAACGGAAACCAATTATGAGTTACTGTACACTTACACTGAGTTAGCTCATGATGTTTGTGCAAAGGATACTAAATAATTGTAATAGAAACGAAATTTTACAGGTTTGTAAAACTAGTTGATATTAGTATTCTAGGAAATATCCCATTTCTAAGTGTTGAGCGAACCCTGCAATAAAGGGTTGTAACAAATATTTTTATGTGTTAAGAGAAATGCGAAAATCTCCTCTGAGCGGTACACAGTACAAACTGCGAATATTTTAAATGACGCAGAATTAAATTACGGAGTGTATCAAATTACTTCCATCTGGAATTTATCGGAAAATTGTCGCTGGTAATATTTGCATTTTAAAAATGGATTTGATGCTTGATTGTTCCTCTGCCGTTGAGGATTAGCATTAAACAAAGATGACGGTGTTTACGCCAATTCATATTTAAAATATGAATGCAACTATTGCACGGATTGACGGCGCAAACAATCCAATGGAATAACTGCATCTAATTTAAAACAAAAGTTAATGTTAAATCCGTGAATCTGAGCGGCAGTAGGAGTAACTTATTTTCTGGAATATACAACGCCTGCAAAATATTTTCTTAGCGTTATCATATTAGAATCAGCAACAAGCATGTCAGTGTCCCGCAGTATTTTTTGAATTTCAGCCATGGTTTAATTGAAAAATTCGACCCCAGATTATATGGTGGATAGAGTAATTTAGATATAAAATTTCACTAAAATCGATTGACTACCGTGTTCCATTTGGTGCTAAAATTGTTGAAAAGATCTGGTCTGGTTATACATAATAAACAACAAAATTCTCTTTGCCAAATCTAATTTTACATAGATTTATGGTTTGTTTTTATATACCAAATTATCATTAGCATTATCCCGAAATACTTGTTAAATTCTAGAAACGTTTTATTGAAGAAAGTCCATCCCAGCCCCAAACGAAACTTTTGCGATTATGAACCAATTCCATTGAAATTTTGCATCTGATTTAACCAACATATTTGATGAAAACTGAATTAGTTGCAGCACGTCCAAAAGATGAATAAACTTTTCTAGAAGAGATTTCACTATAAATCGAGTGGATCGTCGTCGCTACCAAGCCAATTTTATAAAGCAATTTCTTGTTATTTTTTTCATCAAATGACGACGTTTCAAATATGGTAACTCTAGTAACAACTTCCATTGGCTGTCCTTTTTTAACTAAAACCAACGCAAACATGCCTCTCAATTTGTTGCTAACAAATGCTGAACTTAAACTACCTAGATCAGTGCGGCTTATAAATCAACTGTAAAATCGCAAAATTTGTGATGGTTTCTTGTGACTGCTCGATTTGAATCCTTTTGGTATCTCTTGTGTTGGCCTTGGTGTTATCCTATCTGAATAGTTCTAGGTGGTCCTGTATGCTCGGCGATTTTTACTTGTGCAAAAAATGGAAAAAAGAATTTGAATTGAATTTTGCTGTAAACATGAAATGAAGTGCACGGCTGGTTCTGCTTACTGTTATACTATTATCTTCGATTTCAACGGCACAGTATACTATGAGTTTTTACCACCTGCAAGGTTTACGCTGCTTGCGCGTAAAAACCCGAATGAAACGCCTGGATTTGTGGCGAAACAACTCATGGTCATTATGATAATCCGCATGCTCACACTTATCTACTTGTTCGTAAATTTTTGGTCAAGAATGATACCGTTGTGATGCCTCAAGCTCTCTATTCGCCTTACATGTCGCTACGTTTTCTTCCTGTTTCAACAACCATATGGCTACACATGTCAAGATTCCTCTGGGCAAGTGTACCAACATAAGAAACAAATATTGTAACACCTCGACTTTTACAGCCCACGAATTAACAAAAAAAAATTCCACAATTTTTTGATCAAACCATGCATTTTAAAAGCCAATAATTTTCTCTTGAGCTTTCCGTATTTGTCGAAAATATTTGATAGATGGTTGGCCCATTTGCCGGCATTAAAACTCTAAAAGGTGTTTTCCATTTTTCGGAAAAATAACTGCAAAAAAATCGATTTTTAAAACTCAACATTTTTGGACCAATTTTTAAACGTGCCATATTTAGCACGCGTGCCACTTATTTGCAATCACTGATATAAATGGTCCAAAAAATGTGCTCGACCACATGAAAAAGATTGCCCATTTATCATATGTTTGACTGGGTTTGGTTAGCATGCCACCAAAAATACAATTATTGTTTTGCTAAATATGTCAGCAGTTATCAAATTTTTGTTTAAAATGATTTAGCAGCAGATCTCTTAGATAGTATTAAAGTACAAATCCAGATCATTGCAGCGATGAGTCGTTTCTTTTATTACTAAAGTCTTACAAGGCTTCAAATGCTATAGTCTACAATTTTCGTTCCCGACGAAAATCTTATGTAGAGTTTTCTCTGAATTTTCTATTGCATTGAGGACGATATCTTACATTTTGTGGGAAAAAATCGATTAAACGACCGATTCGTGTACTGCCCCAAGTATTATACCGTTTACAACTATAACATCACTTACTTGCTTTTGTCTACTGATATTCTTCGTGTCAATCTGCTCAATTTCTTCCAAATAAAACAAGCAATTATTTTTAAAATTAAAAGATGGCATACTCGACCTTAAAATGTCCTGCTGCTGGAAGTTGCCGACGCATTGTCTACATTGTCGACAATTTCTACATTAGCTACGCCATTTTTTGAATTTACTAGAAACATTATCTACACGAGTAGACAATTAATTAATTACTGTATGTATGCTACGCGGCACAACGCTGATTATGCCCTTGTTAATATTTCATTTATTCTACAAGTAAGCTCCAACCTACACTATTTTCATTTAATTTTAGTGTTATGAAATAAATGGCAGTTAAAAATTGTTCTTATGTATTCGTGTACATTGTACACACGTTTTGCAAGTTAGTGCCTATTCATTGAAGAAACACAAAAAATCTCAGTTATATTTGCTGTAAATTTATTGTATTTTAACCATTACAGACAACTTTTTAGAAATGTAAATGGCAGGGAATAACCGGCTGTGTAATGGAAATCATAATGACACAGCGTAGCCAAACCTGATTTGTGCCAACGATTGTATGTTAGATAGTGCTGTCTGCAACTACGAGAACTGTCGTTGCAGCACATAACATTGTTCATTTGGTCGTAAAAGATTCCACAGTGAGAACGTATTTTTATTTTTTATACATTTTAAAATATTCCAATATGTAGGTTGTATTTTGTTAACAATGCAAAAGAAACTTCATTTGGAGATGGAGGTTAGCAGATTAAAATTTAATAAATTGAAATTCGATAAATAGGAGCATTCAGTCTAGTGAATTTGGTAGAATAATATTGGATATATTGCTATAATTCAATAGATTGACGAATTCGATAGAATGATATTTGATAGAATTTCTCAAATTTTATTTTATTGAATTTGACTAACTTTTAACAGCTAAGCAATGTTTCAATTTTTTAGGATGATGGTAATTGGGGAACAATTCACAAGGGGCACGTGCTTTTCTATTTGGTTGTAACATAAAATGTTGTCGGCTCTTTACAATTTACTAGCTGAATAATTTCGGTGACTATAATAATGCCCATGCTTCTCATCATGTTCTAAATAAAGTGGGAGTTCAATCAGCACGATATGCCTTTTAATAATATAAAACAGCAAACAAACAAAAGCCGTTTCTTCCATAAAATATTTTCGATTACACGCAGAGTAGGGGATATTCGATTCTTTTGTACAGTCACTCTTCTCACTGCTGTTGTATCCTTAAAAAAAACTTTTCCATTGTGAATAAAGAATTTCCTATTCTCGCTAAATTTTTGTAGATTTTATTACACTAGCATCTTACAAAAAATATAAAAAAATTACCATTTTCCGCATTTTCTTTATTATGGTGAGTATACCATCACCACCGCAACAGCGATACAATAAAATAATCGCGCACAGCAAGGAAATGAAAATTCCTCCGGTTGTCTTTTATCGAAAATACAAAATGTACAAAAAAAAAAAGAAACTTTAGAGAAAATTATCGAAAATAAATAGCGATTTGATTAGAAAATGAAATATTCAGAGCACAGACAACAAAATTATTTAGAAAATCTAAACCATTTGGGATTTAATTAATTTATCGCGAAACGGAAAAAACCAAATTACATAGATAATTAATTTCTGATTTGTTTTAAACTGTCTTGAAATTACAAATTTACGATTTTATATAGTTATGATGTTAGCGTAAATTCGGTTGGAGTCAATTTAAAAATCGTAAAATCGAATTATCAATCATTATCAATAATTGAGGTCATTAAATCAGAACGCGATTTTGGTTAGTTTTGCGATGTAACCGATGTAATTGTGTAGCTAACAAAATAGTTAAAGCTTGAAACAGAATTTTGTCAGCTAAAATACTTTAAATTTGGTAATATTTAAGATCCAAATATCAATATAAATCCCGATTAGTCAACGAAATAGCATGAATGAAAATTCCAATTTTTTATGAAATCTAAGAAATAAAAATTATTGCAACCAAAATATTTAAAACAAATTCTACGCAAATAAATTAAATGACCTGTTCAAAAACGGTAAACAATCGAATCGAACCCCTTCAAAATTTTTATTTTATTAAATTCGCCTGTAGTTATGTGTTAACCCTTTCAAACGCCATTTAAAATTGACTTTCTTCCAAAAATAAAATACGTAGCACAATCATGCACTGCTATGATAAGGCATTGCTCATAAAACTGTAGTGTGAACATAAATACATAAGAGAACGATCGCACAAGAGAAATGAAGGCGAGCCAATTCAAAACTTGAAGTGAAAAGCCTTGTCACTTCCAATAGCTTTGTGAACGAGTTGGGAGTTATCCTGCAATCAAATTAATCGTCAAGTTCCAATGCGCCTCGTGCCAAGACCCAGATCATTCCTTATTCCATTGTAACCAGTTTCAATCCCTAGATTCAAATGGACGGATGGAATTTGTAAAGAAGAACAACCGATGTATCAATTACTTTGGCAACAATCATCCGATATTTCGTTGTCTATCCAGACGTAGATGCCAAAAATGTGGTAAGAAGTAGAACACTCTTCTACATCAAACTGAAAAGCCTGGAGAACTACAACCAAAATCACAAAATCTACAACCAATATGCACATATAAAATATGACTATATGACAATTATTAATGTCATTGATGATTCCGGGAAAATTATATCATGCAGAGCTCTCCTAGATTCCGGATCACAGGCTAGTTTTGTCACCGAATCATGTGTCCAACGGCTTCGATTAAAATGGCAAAACGCGCGCATTCCAATCAGTAGGTCCCATCTGGATGTGGAATTTTCAGAGGACTAGTTAACCAGAATCGCTACCTGAATTCACCATTGAGGCTCTCGAAATGCCAACAATTACTAATGTACTACCACCACGAAGATTTTCAGTTGATTTCACCTCGTACACCAAACTCCAATTGTCCCAGTAGTATTTTTTAGAGAAGTTATTAAATCATAGTTAACTACTTTGGGTTCAATGGGGAAGAAATCATATAGAGGAAAGAGCACTTACCGAAACAAGTACATCAACGATGTTATTGGTCAACACGTAGGCAGGCAACCTGGTCCAGGATACTGGTCAGGATTTCAACAAAGGTGGTATAAAAGGACGAATTACAGTAAATTTTTAAATTCTGGATTAGATTGAGAACATCAGAGATTTTCACTAATCTAATTTTGAATAAGATTACATATTCTCAATCTAGTTACCGTGATCTACTGTACAACACACTGAACACATAAACAATAAAAGTTAAAATGGAATATAATTTTTCTGTATGCAATTCTCTTCAGTGCATTCGTTTACATGAACCAAAAGGAAAACAATTTCCAATTTTAACTTGGTAAATTGCATTGGTACCGTTACACTCACAATACGAAACTACATACATACATACATAATAAAATTGTAAAGACTGAAAAGGATGTGCTCCAATATAACACGAGAGTTAATGGAATGAGCTGCTCAAATGGGAGTTACGTTTTGTTTTTGTCTTAACATAAAGAAACAAACGAACGAAAACTTTTGGTTTAAAGGAATATATTGTTTGAATGAAGTTGATCTAATTTGTTTTTTTTTCTTTTTTTTGTCTTTGGTATCCGATTATTTAATCTAAACTAGAGTAGCATAAAAATATAAACCGTATTATATGTATATAGTTGAGTGAAGGAACTATCTCGTCTCTACAGTATTTTTGTGTATTATCCTACTAACCGGAATTCCAGTAATATAGTTTTTTAGTACACAGTCAAAGAATGCAGTATAATGGAAAAGCATCCGTTTTTGTGTTGTGTTATTTATTCTTGTATAAAGCTAACAACAAATTTTACTTAAACTTCAAATTTACATATGTGGTTTGGGATCTGTATGTAAACAAGTCAGGTTTGTTGTTGCAACCAACAACGATTTGTAATCTATATCTATAAACCACATACTGTTTGTATTGTTTCTGAAAAATATTTATGGTAGGCAAACAAATTTAATAAAAAAGCTTTTGGATATATGTAAAAAAATATGCCTTCGTTTCAAACTCGCACCCCTTTGTGGTGGCCTCTCTATAGTATCCCAAAAATTGTATATAATACGATAAATCGTTTTCAAGTAATCAATCAATCAATCACATATTTGCGATACAGGCTTATTTTAAAAACATGATTACGTTATTATGAAACGAAAAATTCTATAAATATATTAGCAGTCTTAAGTTTCAAGTTTGTTTGGAAGGATAATTATATTACATATTGTTTTGACAACATATACTATATGTGTATGTATTTCGATTTACATTTATGTATGTTTAGAGTAAAATAACAAATTTTCTTGGAAGCAGAACTATTAATACATTAACAGCAAGAAGTCTTGTCGCATTTTTATATTTTTTTTGCATCGTCACATAATCGATATATTTTACTGTGTGAATTCATTGCTTATTGCAAGATGGGAGGAAATCGATGCTCATAAATTATTTTTTATTATTACAATTTATGCGTTTTTAATATTCAAAATATCAAGGAGAATTTCTGAACGACATCTTCTGCTTCGTTTTCGATTGTGTATTCTCGAAGTATTATAACATAAACTAAATAATATGTAACGGGATGGTGTGACTGTGGAGATGTTTAAAAGTTTAATAACTAAAACAGGTCAACCCCAGCTTCCAGGTGCTTCGCAGTTGCCACTATCGCTATATCATCCGCATAGCCAATGGTTTTGACCTCATGCGGTAACGGTACTCGAAGTATGCCATCATATATGACGTTCCACAAGTGCTGGCCAAGCACCGAACCTTGGGGGACTCCCCCAGTGATTGGGTGCTCCCGCGGGCCATCATCCGTATCATACAGCAGTATTATGTTTTTGAAGTAACCATCCACCATTAGCCTGAGGTATGCTGGCACCTGAAATTGGGACAACGACTCCGCAATTCTCGTCCAGTTGGCAGAGTTGATTGCATTTTTTACGTCAAGAGTGACGATCAGACAGTATTTCTTTGCCCCGCCTCTCCATCTCTTCGCCTCAATCGCCGCTTGCGCCATCCTAGTTAGTTTATCAAAGGCATCGATTGTGGACTTAGACTTCCTGAAACCATATTGACATTGTGATAGTCCACCGGACTCTGTTATAGCATTCTCTATCCTGTCACACAGTATCCGCTCAAGTACTTTCCCGGCCGTGTCCAACATGCAGAGTGAGCGGTACGCAGATGGATCTTCCGGTGGCTTGCTAGGGTTTAGTACCAACACCAGGCGCTATCGCTTCCAGCGGTCTGAGAACACACCCTCTTTCATGCAGCTATCTTACATTTTCGTTAGCAGATAGGGACGTAGGGACACTGCAGCTTTAAAACCTCGATTGGGGATATTGTCTGGACCGGCTGCCGCTTGGTCTCCAAACCTACTAATCGCTTTCATTACTTCGCTAAGTCACACTGTCGTCGCTCAAGACTATCCTGGTTTGGCGTGTAGGCTTGCGTTGGGAATAGCGTTTCCACAATCTTTTTGAGCAGTACCGAGCAGTTCGTTATTAGCGCTCTGTGGCATGGGAGCTTCCTCATTACCATTTTGTACGCTGTGCTCCAGGGGACTATTTCGGCACGAGCACATAGCTATGCAAAGGTTCGGCGTTTACTTTGTTTAACAGCATCGTTCAGCTGCTTTCTAGCGGTTTTAAACCTTTCTTGTAGATCCTGGTAGTATGGGCCTCCTCTGGACTGCTGGTACCTTCTCCTGCATTGGAGGCATAGCTTACGCAGCTTGGCAATATGTTCTGTCCACCAGTAGACCGGTTTATGGCGTCCACCATTAGTCTAATGCTGATGTAAGTGAGATCAATCATTGAGCCTACTCCACCCTTGGTGAATGTGTGCTGCACGCCAGTGTTTATTAGGACTATGTCTAGGGTCGCAAGTGCATCCATGAGAATGCGTCCTTTGGTTGTTGTCCGAGTGCAGCCCCATTCCGTTGACCATGCATTGAAATCACCAGCAATGATTACCGGATTTCTGTCATGTGCATCTAGAACTAACCTGTCCAGCAATGTTTCGAACTCTTCTGCAGTGAGACTTGGTGGCATGTAGCGACTGTAGACTATTATACCACCGATGGTGACCCTGACAAATCCGTCACCGCTCATTTCTTCTCCAAGTGGCTTGGGTCGGGCGCCGCACACCCAGATCGCCGCTTTGCCAGATCTGTCCTCTGTCCATACGCCGCGATCCTTGCTTCGATAGGGTTCACTTAATAGTGCCACATCTATTTTATGTTCCCTCACTGTCGTCGGCATTAACAGTGATTGCGTTGTCGCACAATGATTGAGTTGTAAGAATCTATGCCGTTACCAGTATAACTTCTCAAACGCTTACATAAACTTCACCACTACTGTTAATACAGCCACCATTGAGAACACCTCGCGTATGTTTATATGGCGACCGCACAATTAATATATGCGGTCGATATTTATTTTGTAACACCACAGAAATTGTTTATACACTTGTTTGGGTTAATTAAAATTCACCATCACCTAGTATTCAATTAATTAATTAAGTTAAAGATAAATCTATATTTATTACTAGTCGTCGTAAGTGAAATATACGACACGAAAAAAAAACTTATTAAAAATGTGTTTTGTTTATTACTTTATAATTATTATTTTTGCATCGAGAACACTGTGTTGTTTTTGAGAGATACTGAACGAGACTGTCATTTTGTTACATATTTTTATCTGCGCTTAAATTTAAGACGTTAAAAATATGGAATGAATTTTCTTGCACTTGCGATGTACAAAAAAAAATTAAAATAAGCAAAAGTGTATTTGCTAATATATTGATTGCTGATACCGACAAAAGATGGTGGTATAGATTTTTAGTTGTTCTATTAAATTTATCCGAGAATTTATTTAATACAAAGTAGTGAGTACACCAAACCCAGTATTATATTAGTGCCAAAATATTCTGTAGACATCACTACTAAACTAAAAGAGCTGTTCAATTACAATTATATTTGAAAGTTGAAATGCGTTACATTTCAAATAATTGTAGCGATAAACGAATTAAATTAGCGATTTAAATGAGTGGGTCGCTACAAATCTCATATGCGTCGTCTGATCTTCCTTACTGCAGCCTGGTAGGAAGGACACACACTGCTGACAGTGGGATGTCTGATATCCTTCAGATTCTTCACCATTCATGATGGGCAGGACGCCTGTCCCTTGCAACTTTGCGTTTTATGTCCATCAGCACCAGAGTTAAAGCATCTGTTACTGCAGTCCTCCTCACTTTTACATGCTTGCGCTCTGTGACTATAACACATGCATTTGTAGCACCGCATGGGGGCCACCTTGTCACGCACTCTGCAGAAAGTCCAGCCAACTTTTATTTTGCCAGCGGTTATTAACGTGGCTGCTGTCTCCGAAGACAGGCTTATCGTTGCTGTATATGTTCCGCCATAACTGCGCCGTAGGGATCGGATGACCGCTATCGGTACGCCTTAACTGCGTCCGAGTGTTTCGTGACTGCCTCATGTAGTTCTTCTTTGCTGGTAATTTCCTCCAGGTCCCTTATCTCGACGAGAATTTCCTGCGATGCGCTGGTGAGCTTCCGCACTACCACCTCCGTGCCCAGTACGTCTCGGATCTCCTGATAGTATTGCCCAGTTTTGGGATCTTCTGCCTTGGTGAGCTCCAGAAGCAAGTCGCCTTTAGCAGTTTTCCGGACAATTTTGATCCTCTCTCCGAGTTCTTTCAGCTGTGGGGCAGTCTACCTTTTTGAGAACGTCTGCAAAGCTGGTTTCGCCGCTGCGTATAACGAATGCATCTGGTTTGACTCGTCTGGTCTTTATTCCGGCCCGAGGCTTACGTTTGCTCTTAATCCATCCCGATCGCTCTGCGGCCACTTGTGTTTCAGCTGCTGCCTCTCGATCCCGCATATCTTGCTCCCCCCCCCCCCTCCCCGCCGCTGCCTTCGGAGATCCTAGCTTTGCCCGTTTGCACTGCATGATGGGGCTCGTCTTGTCAACGTCTCTACTCCTTTTTGGCGGTTGGAGGGACTACTTCTGGCACCTGGATACCCTCGAGAGCATCGTCGCATAGCTGGTCCTTGTTGTTGGGGTCGTTTGCGTTTGCGCTCCTATGCTCGCCATCCCTGGTGGCTGTCGTTTCATGGAAATTTGTCCCTCTGCGACTTCTTGTTTTACCTCTAGACAGAGGTTTCTAATCGTGGCAGCCATTTTCTTTATCTCATGGTGAACATTGTCTACATGTATTCCACGAGAGCCTCCGTGAGCCTCAAGCATCTCCAATTTGCCCGGTCCCACTGGTGGATGCTATAACTTCTTGTTACTGTCTCTGAAAGAGTCGTGCCTCACCCTTTGATTTACTAGCACAGGTTTATGCACCTTATGTGCTTTTACTGCCGCACTAGTTTCCAGCTTCTTATTGGGAGATCTTGCGATAATGCAGCTGCTCATAAACGGATTTGCCAACCTTGATAATGCTTTAACCGGTGTCCCCTGCTCTTCGGTTCTTGTAGCTTTTAATGCTCCGGTAGCCAAGTTTCCCGCTACTGGAGAACTGCAGTCGTTGGATGACGACGGATGGGAGCTCGCTTGCCCACTTCCACTGGCCGCCGGTACTGGGACATCACCCCCTGGACCGTAAATTTTTCCTTTATTTTCCTCACCTTTTATATTTGGTTTATTTATCAGGGTTCCTTCCCATATTATGTTTTGGTGTGGGAGATCATGCAACTATACATGAATGCTTCCAGCCGCATCACATGGGGAACAAACACTGACCAATGACCCGCCTACTATGGGTCAGACGCTCATGGATTTGGCGCTGCTTCAGACTCAGTCAGAGAGACGACGGGTGTTATCTGCACCAGTGGCGTAGCGAAGGGGGGGGGGGGGATTGTGGGGGATTGTGAGGGTTGTGGGGGGTTGTGGGGGGTTGTGGGGGGTTGTGGGGGTTGTGGGGGGGGGGGGGTGGTTGTGGGGGGGGGGTTGTGGGGGGGGGGGTTGTGGTGGGGTGGGGGTTGTGGGGGGGGGGGGGGTTGTGGGGGTTCGGGTGCGATCGCGCACCACATGGTGTGGGGTAGAATAGACATCAATAACAGAGTAAGTACCTTTTTGAGATTTTCATTACAATTCGAGAAGTTTACTCAACATTCAATGAGAACCGGAATTAAACCTTAGGCGTACTAATAGATACACACTTTCCGTCTTCAATACATAGTGGCAGGAGCCCAAGAACCCCGCACGACCATCCAAGTGAGGTAGCCTACGCACCACACAATATGATATGGAGTCTCTCTGAAAACATTTTCAGACGCAGTCTTGAACGGCAAAAATACCAAAACGAACATAAATTGTTCATATATTTGAAAATGAAGTTTATGTAGGACGCCTTTAAATCTGGATTACTGTTCAGTTTTCTTTCTAAATATTGTAAGCGTTTACATGCTGCTTTTTAGAATCTCCCAAATTCTGGATTGGTTCACGAAATGGTCAATTAATGCTTAATTTCCCAAAATATTTGAATTAAATCACCAATTTTATTTTCTCCGCTTGATGTCGAGTCCGTTGACATAAAGAAATTGTATGGTTTACAATCCACAATTGTACAATCCAGCCATATCACTACATATTGGTATTAACCAATGTAGGAGTATCATTTGACATCTGATGTTGATCTTGAAGAATAATCCTGTAACTTCCGCTCCTAACAACAAGTCGATCTTTCCCGGAACATTAAATGTTGGGTCAGCGAGTTTAAATGATTTTGGTATGCGCCAATTTTCAGTATGTTTGTGGTATGCGATTATTACTTTGAGACACATTCAAAAAGCTAAATCAACAAACTGTGACGATAATGATTTTATCGATGCGATTATTTTATGCTTTATATTTGTTTTAATATTATTTATGCCAGCAATAGATTTATCTTCGCTTTTAAATTGATAAAACAGTTTGTTTGCTAATTCTGCGAAGATGAAATTGCTCTGTGACGCCGAGTACAATAGACTACATGAATGAAAGTTACCATTACTGTCGGATATTAAAACTACTGCGCTGTTGACGACTTTGATTTCAATTTGCTTTTCATAGGAAAACTGATTCATCTTCATCTTTACTATTCTCCTCAACTTTTTGTTTCATAGTTCTGTTCTAATTTGTTGACATGATGGTGTTTACCATTACAATTTGTACATCGTTCTTTGCTCTTACAAGTGAAAGTTTCTAACGATTTTTTAAACAATTTTGACACAATCCTAATTTTCTCGACTTTTCCATTCTTTGCCTCGGTGTCATCGAAAATATTCGTCATAATTCGTTATGAAATGTGACTGATTACATAACAAATATGAGTAATTTTTTGGTGTACTATGAAGTGTCTTTTGTGAAATATTATTCGTGTCCTTGAATGGTTTAAGGGCATGATATCTGTATGCATAAATATAACAATTTCTTGCCAAGTTGCTTGTACATCTGATGTATGCTCATTAGGGCGGATTAAATTTTTAAGTGGTCTGGAGACTCCATTTTTCTGAAAATTCATTTAGTTTTAAGCTAAAAAGTCCACAACACGATATGGCTACGATGAATTTCGAGCCTGCGTAATTTGATTTGAAGATTTTTCTTTATATAGAGTGAGTTTTTTAAAAAATGCCAGGCGTACGATGCTAGATAGGAGAAAATTACTTATAATGAATTTTGTTAAGGGTCGAGGGAGACATCGGATGGCAACCTTCAATTCAACCTTGCTCACGACCTTCAAGGTTATTTGAAAGTAAAATTGAATTTTTTAAATATAAATCCCTATTTCTGACCCCAGATTCAAAAAACACAAAATTTTACGTTCAGATAGGCATTATAGGTTCTTCCTTTGAATGACTTTCAGGTGTTAGTTCAAGGACAAATTACTAAATAATTTGAAATGATCTGCAAATAATGGATGTTAATGGTGAATATACTAACCCAATACTAACTTGGTACCTTTGGTCATGGATAATTTAAATTAAGTTATTTAATAGTTTGTCCTTGTACTAACATCTGAAAGTCATTCAAAAGAAGAGAATAAACTTCCTATTTGAACGTAATTTTTGCGCCCTTTCCGAATCAGAAGTCCAAAAATAGGGCTATTCATTTAAATCAATCAATTTGATCATCAAATGACCTTGAAGGTCGTAGTCAAGGTCGAATTAAACGTCACCATCTGATGTCCCCTCGACCAAAACCAACACTAATGTACTACAAGCCTGATTCACTGATGACGCATACAGATACCCTCTAATATTTAATCGCTTATACTTGAAAGTGTTCGTGCGAAAATAGAATAAAAATACTCTCATCTAACCAATACCTTGAAGGATTACATTTGTTATTTTATATTCGCTCTCTCTTTGAAATAAAACATTTTAGTACATTTCCAACTTCCAAGTAGTAACTAGTACGTTTACAAATGTCTATCCATAAGGGGTTGTAACAAAATCCCCCAAAAGGGATTTTGTTAAACAGAACATAGCAACAGAGGTCTGGTTGCGGTATTGCACTGGCTGAAGCTCGCCGCTAGGCGTGGGGGTTACCAGACATATTACTATGCTTGAAAACCGCATAGAGATAAAACGAAGGGGACCAGAAAATTATTCTACCGTGCTACGACCACAGTGGTAGAAAATCATAAATGTGGGTTGCGTTCGACAAGGACGCCGGTGCCACTCCGGCGACCTTGTTCAAGGCCTAGGTCAGCATAAGGCCGCCCATCCTCACGCGATCACACAAAACTATTAACGACACATCACTTAATGGAACCAGAAATCATAAAAAAAATCTGCAATTACTGAAGAATAATTTGAAAGGAAAACGAAATTATATAAATAAAAATAATAATAATTTGAAAGGAAAACGAACCGTTATCAAAAAGAAACAGAAAACGTGGTGCGAATCGATTATTTTGGGGTGCGTCGTACGTGACGCCACCCGAAACCTGTAAACCCGCGGAAAAAATATATATATACGAAATTTAAGAGAATAAAAAAAAAATATAATAATAAAACACGGTAAAACCCAATTTGCTTTACAACATTGGAAAAAAATAAAAAACACGCGGTGCCCCTGATTTATTGTATATTTTTATCAGGTGACACCTTACCTGGAAAAACACCCAAAATTTAGGCCCGACCGACCTACAGCAACACAGCGCCGTCGCAGCAGCCCCCTCAATCCTCGAACCCCACCCCGCTTGATTGGCAGGGTTGCTGCCACAAAATCACAATCACTTAGCCAAGGTTGGTCAAACTCAACTATCGGTCACACCACCGAAAAATTTGCCACACAATGGAATCAAACTTAAAAGCACGTTCTGATTGAGTAAATATTTTTTTCCTTAGTGTAAAGCCACTACTGCACTTATCATTTAAGGATTTATCCTCGGAAGTTCAATTGCACATCAAGGATCAATAAAACTAGAAAGATTTTTCCCTTAGTTTCCTTGTATTTTTATTTTTTTTATTTCAATAAAATTACAACATTTATTTTTTAATTAATTATGAGTGTGGGGGTAACAAGCTACCCGCCATTTTATTAAGTGTTTTTTTTTTTCACACCACAAACAATTTTTATGTACATATATCGAACAAACTATATATTTTTTTTTTCTTTATTACTGTTCTTAAACATACAGAATTTAATATCTCTTATTTAACAAATAATTTTTATTAAACAATATTAATATTAAGCCACACGGCATAAATTTATATATCCATTTTTTTATTTTTTTTTAAAACTTAGATAATCAGCGGTGCAAACAAAACGACCACTCTCTCAATCACAACTTTTTAGGGTTCAAAAACCAAACTTGACTTTATTTTTACATTCAACACGCAACTTTTTTTAATTAAATTCAAAATTAGACTTTATATATTTTTTTTCCTCTCGCGAAACAAAACCAAAAAAAAAATTTTTTTTTTTTTTTACTTAAATGCCACACGGCAAAATTTACTGGGCCAAAAAAACAATCCCAACATAACTTTTAATATCCCAAACGAGACTTTTCAAAAAAAAAAAACATAGACTTATTGTCTTTAAAATTCAAAACTCGACTATCCAAAAAAAATACCGACGCGTACAAAATAAAAATTTATTCCCCCACCCAAAAATTATTTACTAAAGAAAACATTAACCAATTACCCGACCGATAGATTTCGGATGGCGTATATACATACAACCGCACCCAAAAATCGACTCGCACACACCAATACTATTTAATTTAATCACTGGAACATTCCATTTACATGGAAAATCCACGCGCTAACCAAAACAAAACAGATGAAGCAACACACCAACCACTACACGTCATTACATACCATCAAAACAAAAAATGATAAAACGAATCGAGTAACCGACCAAAATACGGAGAAGTATAAAATGCTAAATGGTACACTCTACCAAAGAAAAAAAATATTTTCTATTACAAATTAAGCCAAAGAAAGAATGACGTGTAGTGGAAGAGATTTTATGCAGCGCAGTGGATAAACATGCAACCTTGTTGGGATTTTCAACCGTAATTACAGATTTAAATTAAACAGATCATAACAACCACAAGCGGTTGTTACAGCGTGGGGACGACTCACACCCGAGAAAAGATCTCAAAGCCAGGCATGAAAGTAAGAGGGAAGGAGAAAAAAATTTCACTAATAATTTGTCACAATCGTATATCCTTGGCATGATAAACTCCCAAAGGTTTTCCATCAAGATTTCTGATATTATAAGAGACTGTTCCGATTTTATCAGTGATAAAAGCAGGAATAAACTTAGCAGCTAACTTTGCAGAAAATCTATCAGGAGCACTACTTTGTGCGAAGGATCGGACAAACACAGGTTGATCAGGCAGGAAATTCCTATTGGTACTTCGTAAATTATACCGAATGGCGGATTTCTCATGTGCAACCTTCAGGTAATGAGTTATTTGATCACGAATAAGATTTAATCTATTAGACTTGGACAACACATGTATTTCGTTATCATCCTGAGGAGATAAAAGTTTACGTAAAGCATAATCTGAACCGTTTAATGACATGTGTTGACCAAAGACCAAGTAGTGAGGAGAAAAATTCGTGACGTTGTGTTTAACATTTCGCAATGCCGCAGTGATTTCAGACAGATGGCAATCCCATTCATTATGTGCATGATCATCAAGATAAGACCGAATACTAGACAGTAACGTCCGATTAACTCTCTCAGAAGCGTTGCTTTGAGGAGAGTAAATAGGAGTACGTATATGATCAACATTATATTTTTTCAAGAGATCTTTAAATAAGTTAGATATGAATTGTTTACCATTATCAGAAGTAATCACTGCAGGCACAGAGAAAAGTAAAAACACCTCATTTTCCAAAAAGCTACACAGAGAAGAGGCGGAAGCTTCACGCAATGGTTTGACTAGAACAAACTTTGAATAATGATCCAACACGATAGCGATACAGGTATTACCTCGTTTGGAGCGAGGATAAGGTCCAAGGAAATCAACGAACAATTTTTCAAAAGGTCTAGTAGACTCAGTTTGAGAACCCATCAAAGGTTGAGTGCTAAAATTTACAGGCTTATTCATCTTGCATTGTACACAATTAGAGATGAAAAGTTTGATTTGTTTAGTCATACCAAACCAGAAAAATTGCCGTTGAAGTCGTTCTACAGTTTTTTTAATACCCATATGAGCAGAAGTAGGAGAAGAATGAGCCAGTTCAATTAAGTTTGCAGTCAAGGACAACGGAACTACTAACTTCCATTCAGACAAATCAGTGGACGTATAACGAGAAGCGTAGGAAGGTAAGATCAAGAGTTTATTATCACGAATTTTGAAGTTGTGATCGCAATCTTTTAATAGTTGTACTCGATTGATCTGTTGTACATATTCATCGTCCTGAAAAGCTGAAGAGTTAAGATCAATATGTAGAACCGAATTGTCACTTGAAGAATTTAAACTAGACACATTTTCTTGTATAACAGGAGAATCACAAAGTAAGGAGGAATCATCATTCAAAGTAGTTTCAACAGGAGGAAAAGGTTGATCGTTACTTACATCGTCTGTGGGCTCACTATAAAAAGCTCTAGAAAGGGCATCAGGTACAACATTCACCGTTCCTTTACGATATCCGATATCAAATTTGTACGCTTGCAGCTTTAAACTCCAGCGGGCGAGTCTACCAGATAGATCTTTTTGGGACATCAACCAGCGGAGACTAGCGTGATCAGTATAAATCGTGAACGGGTATCCCTCGATATAGGGCCGAAATTTTTGGACGCTAAGTACTGCTGCGTAGCACTCCAACTCAGTTACAGAATAATTCCTCTGAGCGGCATTAAGTTTGTGCGAAAAGAATTCAATGGGGTGTTCAGCGCCATCAGGATCAAGCTGAAAAAGTACACTACCCACGCCAACAGCACTTGCGTCGCATTGGATGAAGAAAGGGCGCCCATAGTCAGGGTTAGCTAAAACAGGAGCAGACGATAAAGATAATTTAAGAGCTTGGAAGGATTCCTCAGCGTGAAGATTCCATTTAGACTTAGATTTTTTCCCTGTCAGATCGGTTAGTGGTGCAGCTAAAGACGCGAAGTTTTTTATGAAACGCCTATACCACCCACATAAACCCAAGAAACTACGTATTTGTTTAGTTGTTTTTGGTCGTGGAAATTCCCTAATTGCTTTACATTTTTCTGGGTTGGTGCGAAGGCAACCATCACCCACTAAATAACCCAGGTATTTAACCTCCTTCAAAACAAACTGACTCTTTTCCAAATTTATGGTTAAACCAGCCTTTACTAGCAACGAAGCCACCACTTCCAAAAGTTCCAAGTGTTCATCAAAAGTGGACGAAGTAACCAATAAATCATCAAGGTAGACGAATACTTTGTCGTGCAGTTGATAAGGAATCACCCGATGCATAAGGCGACACAGTGTTTGGGGAGCGTTGCACAACCCAAAGGGCATGACCTTGAAGTGGTACAAGGGACGACCAGGGACAGTAAACGCCGTCTTATCTCGGGATTGCGGGTCAAGAGGGATCTGCCAAAAGGCATCTTTTAGATCAATAGTTGATATATAGCGAGTTTGATCCAAACGACCCAACAATCCGTTGATAAGTGGAAGCGGATACGCATCCCTGACCGTCACCTTGTTCACCTCACGGGCATCCAAACACAAGCGTACTTGGCCATTAGCCTTATGCACCATGGTGACAGGAGAACACCATGAACTGTGGCTTTCTTCAATCACATCCAGTGATAACATCCTATCTAGCTCATCGTACATTAGTTTTTGCTTAGCAGGAGAAACAGAGTAAAAACGTTGCTTAACAGGCTTGGATTCACCAATATCAATCTCATGAGAGATTAATGTAGTTCGTCCAAGACCCATTTTAGCACTTGACGGAAATTTTTTAACTATTGTAGAGAGCTTTAAGTTATCATCTGGAGAGAGAGAATGGAATTTAGGAGAACAAGATATTTCTGCGGAGTCCGATAATTCACTCAACGCAGGTAATTGCAAAGTAATGCCGAATTTATTCCAAAAGTCAATCCCTAAATAAAGAGATTGCTTTAGAGAAGGTACTAAAAGAATCGCATGTAATGAGATTGGGAGTTAAAGCTAACCTGAACATTTATGTAACCAATGACGTTCTGAGATTGACCACTCGCAGTCTGAATAGAAGTAGGAAAATTATGAATATGAAGATTATTGTCCGCCAACAACTTTTCAGAACCACAACCCAACACACTCACACTCGCTCCACTATCTAATAGACCTCGGTATGGAACATCATTGACAAGAATATCGGCATAAGGCCGTTTATCGCTAGTCTCAGAACCGAGTACTGAAGAAACAACAAAGGATCGCAAAATCCGACGTTGCTCCCAGTATTTTTTTGAGCGAAATAACTGAGCTGAGATGAGTTTCCTAAAAGTGTTGGGGATAGATGGACCGGAATCAGAAAAATTGGAACTATTGTTAAATGAAGAAATTGAAGGAATGGAGTGTTCCAATTTGGAAAAGGAATTTACTCGACATTCAGGTGGAGAAACAGGCAAGCAAGAGTCCGATACCATTAAGTCGGAACCAGCTGAACCAGATCCAGAAGAGATTGCGGAATCAAAGGACTCAACGCGAACTTTCACTGGTTCGACTGATTCTTCCCATCTGGCATCAGTCTCTTCCGAAACTCTGGGTCGGTATTGCTGACTGCATCTACTTTGGTAATTATTGTTGGGGTTGAGGTGGTCTGTGGTTCCTGGCTCCCCGATCTCCATGAACCACTGATCTGGTTTCCCGCACAACGAACACAATTTGTTGAAATGGTGCCTTTGAGACCACAGCGATAGCAAAAGGCACCCAAGTGAGGACGAGGACAGTCTTGAAAACCATGCCCTATATCAGAACAATTATAGCAAATGTAATTGCGGCCAGATCTAGAGGTATTGGTTACATTAGGTGTAGTTGAAGTAGAAGAGGGTTTAAAAGACTTAGAGTTTGTAATAGTCGTTCCCATTGGAGCACGATAAGAATGACTTGGACTAATCGCAGAAATATGTTGCACAGATTCGGACGTCGGAACAAAAACACCAGATGGAACGCGATATGCGGTTCCTGACGTATCTGCGGATAAAACTGACGGATTAGAAATTGGAACGACTGGTTCTGAATCATACATTCTCTCAACACCGAGTTCATTGATACTACGACGAGGGTGCATCGAGTAATCAGGTGGAGAACGAAAACGTTTTAGCGAATCTTCCCATGAAGTACAACTTTTGATGAGCTCATTGATATGTGAGAAGTGTCGATCAGTAAGTTGATACTGAAGGACAGGCTTCATATTGTTCATCAGTAGTTGTATGAATTCATCGTCGCTGTAAGGGGTGTGACACTGCAGGGCCAAATTCCACATGTGATGATAAAACTCCAAGAATGATTCGTTAGGTAACTGTTTGCGAGACTCAACCATACGACGAATTTCGTAGGGAGTACGCCTATCTTTAAATCTTTCTTGGAAGGCTAATCGGAGGCTATCCCAAGGTGCTGAAGGATTATACCTGCGGTAGGTCCAGTACCACTGCAGTGCCACATCTTTCAGGACAAGATGCAGATCCAGAAGTACAGAAGAAGGTGAGAGATTGTTGGATTTCACTACAGAGTCCAGCTGAAAAAGGAACATGTCCACTGTTATGCCAGAAGGTGAACCTGTGTAGGAAATCCCACATCGAGATAAGGAACGTCTATTGAAATCGGAGTTGAACTGAACAGGTGGATTATGAATTGCTGAAGGCACGGGATTCAAAGTACTATTATGAAGATCTCTAGCATCTGGTGCTGACTGAAAATTGGAACGTTGGGTAGCCTGCTCCGGAGATGAACGCTCTTTAGAGACAGGTTCCAAATGCGAAGACGTTAAACCAAGGAAATCATTTAACTGTTCGAGTCCTCCCTGAGAGGTATGTGCTGGTGGAAAGTGAACTTGGGCTGATTTTTGAAGATTTTGATTCGCTGCTACGACAGCCGGGTCCATTGGCAAAGAACGACCGCCAGGATATTCGTCAACAGAACTTTTAACCCCGGATACTACAGGAATGCTATCCCCCGAAGGAATTGGAGCAGTCTGTCTTACTAAAAGCTGATTGGTGAGGAATTGCACTTGTTGCATTATTGATTTTAAAAGTTCGGCTTGGTCACTAGAGTTAACTGCATTATCTGCCGTGGTAATGGTGTTAGAGGTTGAAGGATGCTGTACCGAATTGCTAATCTTACCCGCAGGACTAGGTTGGGATTTACTCACTACTTCTGGGATGGTCAGTTTTGATTCTACCGGATATACCTCCTGAAATATCAACGCTTGACCTCCATCAATACCTTTAGCGGACTCAACAGATTGATCCAGTAAAGTAGGGTCAGTTAAATACTGATCTAACGCCGTGTGCAATTTAATACAAATGTCTAAAATAATTTGAGCCTGCTGTCCATATGTAGGAGACTGAGTAGCTCTCTCCATCCGATCATGTACGTGAAGTAACCGCGACCGCAGACGCTGAGCTGTTCGAACCTGATCTTCTACGTCTAGATTTTCAATACCAATAAAGGTTTGTTGGAGACTCTGCACTTTGGTTTGACAAGTGAGGATTTCCTCATTGGGTTTCTTTTTAGCTCGATTGTGCATCTCGATCGGTTTGTCCTGAGTGCCATCCCGCTCTGCGGCCAACGCCTTCCTTAATTCATTCACCGCTTCCTCAGTATTGGGTTGGATAGATCGAAGCAAAAATTCTACTTCAATCTCATCAGCCTTAAGATGTGAAATATCCATTTTAACACGCAACAACGGATTTAACGAGAAAGAAAAAATGACTTAATCAAAATTGAATTTAAACGTGATTTTAAAAGTAATGAGAATTAATTTTTAATAAATGTAAACTAACAATATTTAAATAAAAAAAATTCCAACTTATATTTACTGAATAGATTATAGTTATAATTAAAATTACCTAAATCAAAAGTTATTAAAATTTAACGTAAATAATAAATGAAAACCAGCGATACTGGCACTTTCAACCACAAAAAAATCAAATTATTTAATTGAAGAGATTACAAAAAAAAAATTTTACCCACCAAAAAAAATTAAATATAAAAATATTTGAATATATATATATATATATATATATATATATATATATGAAAAAAAAACAAGATAGAATTACTTAATTTAAAGCAGAAAAAAAAATTTTAAATTATTAATTAATTATTTAAAGAAATTTATTGAAAACATACATTGAAGCACCAATCTCAAATTAGACTCACTATGACCAAGTAGATATCCACAAGCCGGGCTGTTTGAGGAGCTGCGAGAAACAAATTACTATCCAATGGACCACTCGCGTCAATATTGAACTAGCGCTCAACTCAAAACCTTTTTCTCATCCGTACTCGTCGGTCTATCCCAAGGTAATGTATTGGAATCTAAAGATCTGATTAAGGCATCAATATAATTGAAAAAAAAATTATGTTTATTGAATTCACTAATAAAATGAATACCGAGAAAAAAAAATAAAAGAAACTATAGTGAATTTATATATATGTATATATGTATACCAAAAAAAAATTACCGAAAAAAAATTAATTTAAATATCAATATCCCAAAACCGAAAAAAATTAATGAAAATAAACTAAAAAAAAAAAATATAATTAAAATTAGTATAAACTTTAAATTATAACTATAACAAACACGTAGATATCGACAAGCCGGAAGGGTTGATAAGCTGGAAAATTATTGTTATTATCCCAAGGACTTATTCGCGGTAAATTATTACTGATACTGGACTCAAATACCGAGTTAACAACCGCACTTGCCGGTCTATCCCATGGTCTATTATTGGCTGAATTCATAAAAAAAATTACACTAAAAACCCAAAAACAAAATCCCGAAATAGGCTATCGATTTTAGCTGCTCCACTACCAAAATTGAAAACGACACAATAATCGAAAAAAAAAATATCCCCAAAAAAAAATGAAAATGACAAAAAAAATCAGAAAAATAATTGCCAAGTAATATTTATACCAAAAAGAAGAATGGGATCACGTGAGAAGTGATCACGGCCCCACGCTGAGCTAGGCGCGAACGCAAAAAAAATAATAAAAAAAATAAAAATTACCACTGTGGTCCCAGTAGTTTAATTAGAATTGAACAAAAAAATTTGAAAAATAAAATTTTACCTGAAAGTAGAAATTGACTAAAGATGTGCCAATGAGTACTGCGACCACGAACTGTCCAATCAACACCACATTGGTGGAAACAACAAGTTCGCGATCCCAACACCCATGACACATGGACCCAACATGACGAACGATCCAGCAAGATCAAATAACCAAAGGTTAGAACATGCTGTGATCCCTCCCCATGAAGGTAGTCGGACTGAAAATAAAAAATTAAGTTAATTAAAAGGTACGAAGACTCTAAAAAATTTAATAAGACTAAACTCAGAACGAAAGAAGAATGAGCTTAACCACAATCAATGCCACATGGCAGAAATGGTAAGCCCATTCATCAGACGAGCTGAGAATAGGGATCAACATTCTCATCTGCATGCAATCAAACAGCTTACGCTGGTTGCAATGCAGATTTGAATGTTGATCGGGCAGAAAACGTTGATGTGAGCACCCGTGCAAGCTCAAACAACGCAAGCGTTGGACTTTGCACGTGGTACTCACAACAAGTAAGCTGAAAAAAAAAAATTGTGAAATTGAAGACGAAAATCAAAAAAAAAATTAGCCGAATAGTTTGGGCGCCACTGTAACAAAATCCCCCAAAAGGGATTTTGTTAAACAGAACATAGCAACAGAGGTCTGGTTGCGGTATTGCACTGGCTGAAGCTCGCCGCTAGGCGTGGGGGTTACCAGACATATTACTATGCTTGAAAACCGCATAGAGATAAAACGAAGGGGACCAGAAAATTATTCTACCGTGCCACGACCACAGTGGTAGAAAATCATAAATGTGGGTTGCGTTCGACAAGGACGCCGGTGCCACTCCGGCGACCTTGTTCAAGGCCTAGGTCAGCATAAGGCCGCCCATCCTCACGCGATCACACAAAACTATTAACGACACATCACTTAATGGAACCAGAAATCATAAAAAAAATCTGCAATTACTGAAGAATAATTTGAAAGGAAAACGAAATTATATAAATAAAAATAATAATAATTTGAAAGGAAAACGAACCGTTATCAAAAAGAAACAGAAAACGTGGTGCGAATCGATTATTTTGGGGTGCGTCGTACGTGACGCCACCCGAAACCTGTAAACCCGCGGAAAAAATATATATATACGAAATTTAAGAGAATAAAAAAAAAATATAATAATAAAACACGGTAAAACCCAATTTGCTTTACAACATTGGAAAAAAATAAAAAACACGCGGTGCCCCTGATTTATTGTATATTTTTATCAGGTGACACCTTACCTGGAAAAACACCCAAAATTTAGGCCCGACCGACCTACAGCAACACAGCGCCGTCGCAGCAGCCCCCTCAATCCTCGAACCCCACCCCGCTTGATTGGCAGGGTTGCTGCCACAAAATCACAATCACTTAGCCAAGGTTGGTCAAACTCAACTATCGGTCACACCACCGAAAAATTTGCCACACAATGGAATCAAACTTAAAAGCACGTTCTGATTGAGTAAATATTTTTTTCCTTAGTGTAAAGCCACTACTGCACTTATCATTTAAGGATTTATCCTCGGAAGTTCAATTGCACATCAAGGATCAATAAAACTAGAAAGATTTTTCCCTTAGTTTCCTTGTATTTTTTTTTTTTTTATTTCAATAAAATTACAACATTTATTTTTTAATTAATTATGAGTGTGGGGGTAACAAGCTACCCGCCATTTTATTAAGTGTTTTTTTTTTTCACACCACAAACAATTTTTATGTACATATATCGAACAAACTATATATTTTTTTTTTCTTTATTACTGTTCTTAAACATACAGAATTTAATATCTCTTATTTAACAAATAATTTTTATTAAACAATATTAATATTAAGCCACACGGCATAAATTTATATATCCATTTTTTTATTTTTTTTTAAAACTTAGATAATCAGCGGTGCAAACAAAACGACCACTCTCTCAATCACAACTTTTTAGGGTTCAAAAACTTGACCAAACTTGACTTTATTTTTACATTCAACACGCAACTTTTTTTAATTAAATTCAAAATTAGACTTTATATATTTTTTTTCCTCTCGCGAAACAAAACCAAAAAAAAAATTTTTTTTTTTTTTTACTTAAATGCCACACGGCAAAATTTACTGGGCCAAAAAAACAATCCCAACATAACTTTTAATATCCCAAACGAGACTTTTCAAAAAAAAAAAACATAGACTTATTGTCTTTAAAATTCAAAACTCGACTATCCAAAAAAAATACCGACGCGTACAAAATAAAAATTTATTCCCCCACCCAAAAATTATTTACTAAAGAAAACATTAACCAATTATAGATTTCGGATGGCGTATATACATACAACCGCACCCAAAAATCGACTCGCACACACCAATACTATTTAATTTAATCACTGGAACATTCCATTTACATGGAAAATCCACGCGCTAACCAAAACAAAACAGATGAAGCAACACACCAACCACTACACGTCATTACATACCATCAAAACAAAAAATGATAAAACGAATCGAGTAACCGACCAAAATACGGAGAAGTATAAAATGCTAAATGGTACACTCTACCAAAGAAAAAAAATATTTTCTATTACAAATTAAGCCAAAGAAAGAATGACGTGTAGTGGAAGAGATTTTATGCAGCGCAGTGGATAAATATGCAACCTTGTTGGGATTTTCAACCGTAATTACAGATTTAAATTAAACAGATCATAACAACCACAAGCGGTTGTTACAGGGTCGCTAGCGTGCATTTTCTATATAATATAATATGAAACTCCGGTTTGTTTGTTTGCCTTGAATGCAATTCCACACCCTTCCCCGATTTCATCCAAATGTAGATAGATCAAACTGTTTATGAGAAAGTCGACGATTTATTTTTGAAACATACTAAAATGTGATTTTAGATAAAAAATATTCTGCTGTTTAGTATTTAGTATTTTCTTCATATTTCGAAAATTAGCTGTTTCTATTTTCAGTTAGTAAAATGATTATAATTCAAAACGCTGTTCAAAATTTATTTTATATATGCATATCTTAACCGATTATCTTGACATGTACGATGAAAATGGAATTCTAAAATGATTTTTAGACGAAGTGTTGCGGTGGAAATGGGATTATAAAATCTGTAGTATGTCCAATTACGTTGGAGATATTTCTTAACCATTAATGAAGCAATTTATAATGTGCGGTGGAAATGGGATATCAAAATTATTTTTAGATGCAGTTCTGAATTTGGCGATTTCTTACCCAACATTGATTAAATTCGACATATCTGATGGGAATGGGATTTTAAAATTAATTTTAAATGAAATTTTGGAATATGGCCATTAGGATGAAACTTCCTTTTTTTTAAATGGGATGATAAAATGACTTTCAGATGAGATTTTGCAATGGAAAAACCAAAAATATATAGTATTTACCAAAAAGAATAAAATAACTGAATTACACAAAATTTGTTGAGCACATGAATATTTTATATCTATCAGTCTCTGAATTCGCTGGTTTCACGAATACTAATATTTTTCCGGAAATACTGGTACTTCGGGTAGTATTTTATATTTGTAGCGTCGTAGATTATCGGACTGGAATCAATTTTAAGGAACCAATAAGATAACACATCATATGTTAAATGGAACTAGTCTACAAGCTACCATGTCAGTGTTACACGGTGATCAATCAAAATTAATAAGGGCCAATAAAATGCGTCGAAGTACAATGGTACTTCTTGTAGATCTAAATTAAAAGATTTTCATGTTTTTTTAATTTATTTTAAATTGCAGAAAGAGGAAAAGCAATATGAAAAACTTTATAACTAAATTAAACGTTATGTAGATTTCCACTATGCATAAAAACCTCTAAACAATATATGTATATTCGTATATAAAAATGACATATTCATTTATAAGTAACAAAAATAAAACATTTAAAATAATGTTGAACAATTCAGTGTATAAATAATAAAATAACAAAACGTAATATATATGTATACGAGTTCTCTATCTCAGGAACAATTTTTATTGAAACCAATCCAGAGGCTGCTTCAGTCATATCACTTCGATGTTTGGTCCGGTGGTGTACATAAAAATAAGAAATAAAAAAGGTTAGAAAATTCTTAAAAATCGATATAAAGTATAATAAATCATTTGTATTTATGTACGAATTTTTCGATTGGTAATATCGATGTGGATAGAAGATCCACACTCGCATTCGTAATCAAAGTCAGTATCTGTTGCATCATTATTCCTTAGACTATCCATTGTTAAGTTAACCAATATGGCCTTTTGATTCTTACATTGTAGAAACTTAATTTTTAGGTCTGAAGTACGAAGAATTTAGAAGTCGTCGAATGCGAGAAAAAGATAAGATTGCATAAGGTATTTGCCCATAACAAAAAAGAGTACAAGTCATTGTTGCAACCAAATAATGATAATTCACTGTACGAAGAGACTGATTTAACCGACTTCGATATTATTTTGGATAATGATTTATACCTTCAAAATGTAGAAATTGACTGTGATGCCGAGCTTTACGTAACTGGGTACGCAGCTCACAAGGCGGCAAATCGATTAAAGTGTCAATCCTATATCAATATGTATATTTAAGCAATAAAGGAACCATAACAAATTCTCACTATTTCAATTATCTTCAACGCGGAGGGCTATCTGTTGCATCAGATGAAACAAACTATATACTTTTTCACATGTCTTCCATATTTCAAGAAATGTATGAGACTCTATAGCTGCAACCAGCTAACGAACGATATAACCTAAATCTACCTTCTAAATCAACAGTTTGGAACTTCCCGAGTAATATATAATATACATTACAATGGGATAACGAAAATTTAATTAGATCAATAGACGTTTGAATGGTAAGTTTGAGGGCATTAAAAGTACTCGTTGTTAAACAACCACCGTTATTAAAACTTGTGCTCCAAATATCGAGCCAAGACAAAATTTTTTCTAAAAATTTATAATTATCGTCACTCACCGATTTGATTGGGAGAGCTGATTCGGTTCGTTTGAAAATACCCTTTAATGTTCCTTTTGTATTGACTGTATTCCAAAATTTTCTTATAATAACACAGAAGTCGGCAGTTTCTTTTATTTCATCAAACTGATATAATGCCCCAATCGTCGAATCGTAGAATAAGTTGTCTACTAGGGTAACATTTTGACGTTCCAAACTTGTTGGATATACCATTTTATGGTTCAATTTATATGGTTTTGTAATTTGTATTGACACATCATTCGACATATCAAATAATTTTTCAAAATTCGAAAATGATGCCTGCTTAATTGAAAAATCTTCGAAATCGGGGAAAAAAAATGTTTTGTTGATAGTAGTCAAATTTAGCCAATTGTTTCGAATATTTTTAAAAAGATGAACCGAATCATACTGACAAAATATTTTAAAATCTGGGAAATCCGGATTAATAAAATAATTAGCTACTGGGCAAAATCTTGCAAACATATTTTGATTAATTCTGTTATTATCGGTAATAACAACTAACACTTTAAAACCGAGTGCTTGGACAAATTTAATCACAGATTTTGTCATATCATATAATATTTCACCTGTAGGACGCAAAAGAGGAAACAGACGAACAATTTGTTTGAAATTTCCAAAAACTGACTTTATCATGAATGCCATTACAGTTCTAGCACATTCATGGGGATCATTGACAGCTTGACCGACTATTTTATTGCTTTTATACTGCAAACTTCTTTCAATATAGATTTCATCTATCAAAAGGGCTACATATTTTTCTTGATCGGTAACTGTTTTCGCAACGTGATTTAAATAATTTTCGTCATTCTTTAATTGGTTATAGTCAGGCGAAACGTGAAGGCGCGTAGAAATATGTCTTAAATAACTTGTGTGGGGCAATATTAAATTTTTTTTTAAAACGTTGTATGTTGCTGCCGATTGAGCGTAAATTAAAGAAGCAAACACGATTGTCTCCGAATCGTATCTTGGTTTTAGTTTATTTAATAGCTCAAGCTGATTAATTATAATAACTAATTTACCGGTATGAGAAAAATCTTCCTGCACACCTCGAGCTTCTACTAAATAGTGTAATGCACGATTTAGTAAATGTTCACGGGTACCGGCTATGTCATTACTATCTTCGCGGAACTTGGAAAGTAAATCTGAAATTTGAGACCATTTTGAAATTTTCATGTTACTCGGCAACATTTCTAAATTCTTGGGAGATATTTCAATGTTCTCAACAATAACCTTTACGTTAATGCTACTAGAGACACATATTCTAGTCGAAATATTGCATCCCACGGCGTCAAACTCTTTAATTTATAGAAAACCACTGTGTCGGTATTTTGATATATGAAATATTGTGACACGTCTAGTTTTTCTCCGAATTGGCTTACAAATATTTCATAATTACCGATATAATCACCTAGCGGAACTATGGGTTTGTTGGTTCTGAGCAAATAAATCTTCTGTCACCTCAAGAGAAAATGAATCTAAAGAAATGGATGGTATGGCGTTCTTATTTAGTCTAGTACGCTTAACCGTTTTGCCTATAGGAAACACAGGGATACTAAAATTGTGTTCTTCAAAGTGTTTGGCACAAATCAGAGAATATTTAGTTGGGTCCCAATTTGGCCTACCTATATCATTTAACCATTTCGACTTTAATTCCCCACAAGCGAGAAATTTAAATTTCGCTATCGTGGGATCTACTGATCTACAACTTAAAATGGAGCAACGACGAGACATGTTTAATAAATAAATAAATAAATAAATTGTAAAAACAAGTCAATTTGAATAAAATAAAAAGATGTATAAAGATTACCAAGTCACCCAAGTGCACTTTAAATAATCTTTAATCTAATATCACAAATTTTATATAAACTTATACTTAAAAATATCACAGATGTGCTTTTGGGTATGGACTGGGATTTTATCACAGCGTTCTATCACTAATTACGTTTAAGTTAAAAATTAATTCTGCGCCAATTAAATAATCTATATTCTATATACCAAACAAAAAACTTTACAATTTAACACTAAAATACAAATTAAACGATTACTTCTGTTTAAATCACGAAAACGAATTATTTCAATTTTTTCTTTCGCAACGGCCATTAACGGTGTTGACGGCTAATTACAATAGTATCCCACTAAAAAACAAAAAAAAACTTAATTTAAAAATTCTTTCTGAGGTTATAAATTGACTGTTTTAAATTAGTTATCAATTTTAAACCTTAATTACCTTTATTTTTATTAAATTTAATTTTAAGAAATTAATCCGCAACGGACAAACAGCAGCACACACCAGACACCACCTTTTATAATGCACAACTAAAATAATAACCATCAATTCACTAACAACGGACAACGTAACGGATATAAAATATAATCTGTATAGGCCCTTTCCGAAAGTTATACTTATTTATTTAGACATATTTATTTAAATAATTATGTTAGCGAGGTAACTCAAAATAAGTATATTTCTATCCCTTTCTTACACAAAACAATCTAAAATGAAAACAAAATTATTTTTTTTGTAGATTCATACTTATTTTAAGTTACTTCGCCAACATAATTATTTAAATAACTACATATGCACAATTCGTTTGTTTTGCTTTAGCTACAATTTGTATATTTATTCTCACTCATTTATATAGTGTATCCGATCACCAATACTTTCATGTATAAGCGAAAAATAAATTTATAATATTGGTGACACTCAGGCTTGTAGTACATTATTGTTGGTTTTGCCTCGACCCTTAACAAATTTAATTAAAAGTAATTTTCTCCTATCCCCCACCGTTCTCGAGATAAAAGCCTGGCATTTTTTAAAAAACTCACTCTGTATAAAAAAAAAATCTTCAAATGAAAATATGCAGACTCGAAATTCATCGTAGCCGTATGGTGTAGTGGACATTTTTGCTTCAAATACAATGAATTTTCAGAAAAGTGTAGTCTCCAAACTAAATAATTTTTCTCCATACAATTTAATCCGCTTTAATGTTCATTTTCCCATAACTTCATTGCTTCTTGATCAAATCGCTGCTTTACCGTAAATACTACCATCACTTAACGTTTCACCTAACATTTTAAGCTCACGCAAACACAGTCTGACTATCATCCAATAACCGCGATTTTGCCAAACGGCTGTCACCACTAATTGATTTTAAATTAAAAAATTTATGCCACTATACTCACCAGATTTGGCTCCCTGTGACTTTTTCCTCTTTCTGAATCTTTCCGATCAATTTGAAACTGTGGCATATAATTTATTAAATATATTGTAAATATTTGGTCTGTTTCTTATAAATATCCAAAATGGCTTTAATTATAGACCAACGAATTGTTATCCAAATATTTTGTAACGAGGAAGTTTTTAGAATCAGGAGAAATATTAAAAAAGCCTTGATAATGGTATACAATATCGAAATAACTATTGGTAAAAATTAATTAAATAAAATTTTTTTTTTAAATTCGTTGGTCAATAATAAAAGCCATTTTTGATAAATATAATTTATTGTGAATTAAAATAATTAATCTACGGATACATTTTAATTAGAATTACAAACCACAAAATAGCGGTTTACAATGCTTAAAGGTGATGCAGCCAGATAATGCCTTATCTGAACGGATCCATTCTAGTTACAGTTTGTGCATAAAGAAACTGTGACAAATAATTTATTTTAAATGCAAATAATTTTAGATTTTAATTCAAATTACGAACTATACGAAGTTTAAATTACGAACAAAATTCGTATGAAAAAGAAACAAATAATACATTTAATTTGAAAGAGGTGTACACCGTATGTTTAAATTGAAATAGAATAAAAAATATTGCTTATTCATATACTATTGTAAAGGAAAATCTGCCAACGCTTCCGTACATTTTAATCATTTCAATGACGATTCAACGAGAAGCGTTCGGTCGGTTTTCCTCACTGAGATATATACATGGAGACGGCATGCAAAATATTTATCATAGTAAACAGCAAAAACGAATGGTACAAGTTTTTTTTTAGTTGTACCGCTCATTTTATATATGCCTCACACTCTAAGAAGCTAATTCCGAAAAAGGGCCGTACTGGATTCGAAAATAATTTTGTTAACATTAAACTTGCACTTGACTCATTAAACATACATAGTATTTGAGACTGATTAACTAATTGAAGCATTATTTGAACTATTCACACATTGCACTACTTATCTTCGGAAAATATTTAAATTATTTCTTACTATTTTTCCTTGAAATTTTCAATACACACCTGGAAAATAAATAAAAACAAAAAAAAATTATTTTGAAACGTCAAACTTTCGAACATAAACAAACTTGTTTACTAAACATTTGTAAAAACAAAAATGTGAAAGAACAATTTAGTGTATTGAAAAAAAAAACCGCGCATTTATTGATTCGAAGGTCATAGCCTACTATGTAATTATCGTGGTACGAAGGTTAGGAAAATTCGAAACTAATTCAAGAGAAGGAAAATAAATACGTTCTCTGTCACACAGACGCAAGCTTTTTTTCTTCTTCTTCGTTTTTTTTCTTGTACCATGAATTTTTGCCTATGCCGTATCCATGTATATATTTCAGTGGTTTTCCTATAGTGCTCTTTTGTAAATTCTTTGTTTTAATTTTATAATGAGTTAGTTGTTATACCTTGTATCGAGGAGTCACTGTGAAAAATAAAATAATAAAAGACTAAACCTCGAAAAGAAATCTTTTTTTTTCGTTTAAAATACAGTCCACTAAATCTGGAGGAAATATCCATGGTCATTCGAACCGAATAAAGAAAAATAGTGATTAATTGTGTCGTGAAAAATAATATATCGATTATTTCGTCGATAATATACAATTGAATCGCAGAAAATTGGTATATCGCTAATCGTTTACTTTTCAATAAAAATATAAAATTCACCGACATTTTGTTTCATCGTGTTTCCAAAAAAGAGAAATATGTAGTTCATTCTCTTACACCGCCAAGAGAAGTACACATAGTAAAACAAAACGTAAAGTACAGATAACTGCTGTCATTGTAATCCTGGTTCGTGAAAAATAACAAATCGATTATTTCGTCGATAATATACAAGTGAGTCGCAGCAAATTGGTGTTTCGATAATCGATTATTTGGCAAAAAATATAAATCATCTGGTGATAAAAACAACATCTGGTTAGCAATTTGGAAAATTGCAATTTATCATCGAAACGATATCAGCAACGATTCAGCTGGTTGAGAGATTGAATTGTAAAGCTGTAATTCACCTCTGTTCAGCCATTGAAGAGATTCAGCATCATTATTAGAACAAGAAGATCGATGCGCTTTGCCCTAAACGTCGCCGTTGGTTCATCAGGTATGGGTTCAAAAGTTAAGTATAATAATCTATACTTAAGTTTTGAAACGAGCATTGGCTACTTGAGTAAAAATTTTACAAAAGTTTAATTTAAATTTAAATAAATTGGTCCTAACGTAATCATATTAGTAAATTATTGTATTAAAATGGGTCGTACAAAAAAAGACTCACAATAAATTGAGAAATTCGAACGCTTAATATCGTCATACGAAAACAAAGTGAAATATTTTCAAAAAAAGGTGCAGGAGTGTTCAACGTTGGGTGAATTTCGATCAGCTTTGTCCAGATTGAAATCGACTTATATACAATATGAAACTGCACACAGTAGTCTCGAAGAACTTGACAGTGAACGTGTTCCAAATCGCGATGAGTTCGAGGATTTATACGGAGTGGTAGAATCTCAGATTTTAGATGCAATTGATCAGCTAGATAACAAGGTCCCCAATCAGAATTCGAGTACAAATCCCCCAGTAGTAATTCAGCCTGCACAGCAGGCCTCTCTAAAAATCCCTGAAATTCCATTGCCGAAATTTGACGGTCTTGAAGAGAATTGGCTAAAATTTCGAGGAATCTTTAATGATTTGTTTCATTCAGTTGTCAGAGATTGCTAAATTTCAGTACTTAATTACATGCGTTCGAGACGGCAAAGCTTTTAAATTCATACAATCTTACCCAATATCAGCCGATAATTATCAAAAAGCGTATCAGAATTTAGTTGATTTTTATGATAATGAGGTTAAAATACAAAAAATTCACATGAAGCAATTGTATGACATTAAGAGACCAGCCGAGAATTCCGCTTCAGCGCTTCAGACATTTTTAGATACTGTGACCAAACATTATAATTCTCTTAAATCTTTAAGCGCTCCAGTAGAATACTGGGATTTATTTTTATCGCACCATCTTTGTGAGCGGCTTGACGACGACGTTCGGAAAAAATTACAAAATCTAATTTAACCGAAATACTAAAATTTGAAACGTTTGTCAAGATTTTGCAAACTCGTGTTCGAGTGTTGGAAGCAAAAAAGACGTCAGTCGCTCCACCATCTCACTCACTCCGGTTGAATAAACCAGTTCCTCGGGAGCAGATTAATGTTCTCTCGGAACAAAGCTTGAGATGTCCGTTTTGCAAGAGTAGTCATCGATTGGATTCCTGCCCCAAATTCAAGGATCAAGGTGTGAAACCTCATCATCGATTTAATTTCGTAAAGCGCCGTGGCATTTGTGTGTCATGCCTAAATGAGGGTCACAAATCAGTGGACTGCAAAAGCGTTTGTTCCGCGTGCTCGCAAAAACATCACACCTTGTTGCATTTCGGTGATGCAAGACACGAAGAAAAAAACTCGTTTTCGATAAGACAAAACGCGCAAGGTGAACCCAATGTGGCTGCAAAGCTCACTTCGCGTCCTTCACAAATATATGAACCAACTCAAGCGACAAGATCTAATCAAAGTCAATCTACTTTAGAGAATTTGACTTCCTCAGTTCTTCAATCTAATTCAAGGTTCGATCACAGGGTCGATCACATAAATTCGTCACAAATTTTACTGGGTACAGCTGTGCTTTGGGTTCGAAATGCAAGTGGCGATCGAATTCCGTACCGAGCATTACTAGATAGTGGATCCCAGGCAAATTTTGTAACGGAAAAAGTCAGACAAATTTTGGGCCTTAAATTTGAGTCAACAAACGTAAAAATTTCAGGCATCAATAATGACGTAACCACAGTTAATAAAAAATTAACTATCATTATCGAGTCACAAAAATCTAACTACAAAACGAGTATCGAATGTTTAGTAAAACAGAAAATTTCAGGATTAATTCCACAACATCCAGTCAAAATCGACGCAAAAAGGATTCCCAATAATATTCAGCTTGCCGATCCATGGTTTTTTAAATCGAATGCTATCGATCTTTTGTTGGGCGCTGAATTGTTCTTGGAAATAATCAAACCTGAACAACTGAATGTAGTTCGGGGCATTCCGCTTCAAAACACTGAATTTGGTTATTTAGTCATGGGAAAGGTTTCGAATACCTCTCAAATCAATTGTGTTAATAATCAGTTGTTGTCTTATCATGTATCCTTTCAGGAACTAAACGATCAAATTCAAAGGTTTTGGAATATAGAGGATCTTAATTCCCCAAACGAGTGGTCGTTGGAAGAAAAGCATTGCGAGGAGCATTATGTCAAAAATGTTCAAAGAGACGAAAATGGAAGATATATTGTTGCTCTTCCAGTCAAAGATAATCTCGAAAATTTGGGAGATTCGTCAAGTAACGCTCTGCGACAATTTCTTTCTCTAGAAAAGCGACTTAATACTAACAGTGAAATTCGGTCGTTGTATAATGCATTCTTGAATGAATACATAAATTTAAACCATATGGTTGAGGCGTCCGAATCTATAGTATCTCAAAATGTGTTCAATGCTTCATCCAAGAGTTCGACTGGAATATCACTAAACGATTGTCTGATGATCGGTCCTACCATCCAGCAGGACTTATGTTCGATATTATTACGGTTTAGAAAGCATATCGTCGGCATAACCGGGGACATTAGGAAAATGTACCGCCAAATTTTAGTCAGAGAAGATCAACAAAAGTTACAAAAAATCTGGTGGCGTGAACATCAAGATTTAGATCCAAAACGTTATCATCTTCAAACCGTAATATACGGAACAGCAAGTGCTCCATTTCTCGCAATAAGAACTCTCTATCAATTAGCGTCAGATGAAAAAAAAGATTTTACTGCAGCGTCTAGAGTACTGAAAAATGACTGTTAACAGGTTCCGATTCGGTCGAGTCCGCTTGCAAGCTAAAAGAAGATCTAGTTCAATTATTGTCACGTGGAGGTTTTGAACTCCGGAAAATCAAGTCGAATAGAAAGACACTTCAAGCTGATAATAATGATGAAGAAGCAAAATCTATCTTAATTCTCGGAATCAATTGGGATACCGAATATGATATGTTCCACTTTTCATTTCAGAAGTATTCATTAAATGGTCCATATTCAAAGAGATCCGTCTTGTCAGAGATCGCACAATTTTTTGATCCACTGGGGTTCTGTGGTCCGGTAGTGTTTTTAGCCAAGTTGTTCATGCAGAATTTATGGTCACTTAAGTTAGATTGGGATGCGGATCTGCCATCGGATTTACGGGAACACTGAATTTTGTTTAAGCAACAATTATTGTCGATAGACAGATTGTCTGTTCCTAGATGCATCATGGTTCCCAACCCAAAGAGAATTGAGCTTCACGGCTTTCGGGATGCGTCAGAGAAGGGATACGGGTGCTGCATATACGTTCGCACTGTTGATTATGAAGGTCATTGTAACATTCGATTTCTATGTTCTAAAAGCCGAGTAGCTCCACTTAAATCGCAAAGTATCCCGCGCCTCGAGTTGTGCGCGTCTCTCTTATTGGCACAACTGGTCCATAAAGTATTGTCAATTATGGAAATCGAGTTTTCATCTGTTTATTTGTGGACAGATTCGGAAATAACCCTTTACCGAATTAAGTCAGTCCCATCCCGATTCGCAACGTTCGTGGCGAACAGGATGTCGCAAATTCAGGATTATTCGAATCCCGAGAATTGGTATTATGTTCCAACGGATGAAAATCCCGCGGATATGATTTCCCGAGGCTTAATGCCCAAAGACTTTCTAAAATGTGAAAAGTGGTTCCATGGTCCAAGTTTTCTCCAGAATCCAAACGGGAATTGGCCGAAACAACCTTCAACAGTTGAAATCAAAACAGAAACATTTTAACTGCGCAAAATATAGGTTTTGGCCTTGGAAAAATATGAAGAATGGGACGCAATTTCGGACTGTTCAAGTTATTCCAAAGTGTTAAGGAGATTCGCTATCATACTTCGTTTTATAAAAAATTTGAAAATTGCCATTCAAAGTAAAAATTCAATGAATTCTGCTACAAAGCGAGTATCTCTAAATAATTTACCACATAAAAGAATTCTCAAAATTCTTTGACCTTCGAGCAACTGAACACACTCATAGTTGAAATCGAGGGTTGCCTTAATTCTAGACCCATCGCATCAATGTCTGAGGACCCTAACGACCTGGCTTGTCTAACACCCGGTCATTTTTTGATAGGTCAGCCTACCACTTCTCTGCCAGACCCATCTGTCCGCCATTTATGTTTCAAACGACTGTCCCATTATCAGAAGTTACAGTCGATGTTTCAAAACTTTTGGTATCGATGGTCTCGAGAGTATCTAAGTGAACTACAACACCGACGAAAGTGGAATCATTGTGAACCCGAGCCAAACGTAAACGACGTTGTCATTGTCAAGGAGGATCACGTTCCTCTATTGAAGTGGCCATTAGCCCGGATAATGGAGTTACATCGAGGAGGAGATGGACTCGTCAGGGTAGTAACGATTAAAATTGGGTCAAGATGTTCAAACGTGCTATCACTCGCATTTGCCTTCTTCCGGTAGACACTAGATCATCATCACCTGTAGATTAATCGCGTATCTATTTATGATACACTGGTCACCTTGTTTTCGTTGGATATTGAGCGTTGCAGGTTTTCAGTTCAAATTTTATTGGTTGATTTAATGAATTACATAATATTAACATTGTATAAATTATATTATATTCTTATTGTTTTTGAAGTATTAAATACTCCAAGGTGGGGAGTATGTTTAAATTGAAATAGAATAAAAAATATTGCTTATTCATATACTATTGTAAAGGAAAATCTACCAACGCTTCCGTACATTTTAATTATTTCAATGACGATCAATGAGAAGCGTTCGGTCGGTTTTCCTAGTGCTCTTTTGTAAATTCTTTGTTTTAATTTTATAATGAGTTAGTTGTTATACGTTGTATCGAGGAGTCACTGTGAAAAATAAAATAATAAAAGACTAAACCTCGAAAAGAAATCTTTTTTTTTTCACTACAAATTTAATGTATGTATGACATGTATTCACTGTAATTTCACTACAAATTTAAATACAAAAATCTTGCTGAGACCCTGCGGTTCGTATTATACTTCTCTCACCATCGTCCAGTACTTAATCGTTTGCTTAACTTATTTTAAGAAACCCATACTACGTACCGTTCCTCTCTCCGCTTACAAAGGTTACCACGGAAAACAGTTACGGCTGTGTAGACGACAAAATTTCTATGTTGCTTTTATATCATTTTATGTAAATGTAAAAAATAAATTGTACAGTGTTTCACCATAATTGGTTAAAATTTAATCAAGTTCCTTCCTAATAGGTCATAGTCCAGAACTTTATCTAAATATCATTTTAGCATCCAATTTCCATCGACATGTCGAATTTCATCGAAACTGATTAATAAATATCCCAGTTCCTCCCTAATTTGCTATATATTCCAGAAATGCATCTAACAATCATTTTAAATCTCATTTCCATGTACAAGCCAAATTTGATTAAAATCGATTAAGAAATAACCGAATTTTTCATCATTTTCCGAATTCCTGAACTTCATCTAAATATCATTTAAGGATTTCCATTGGACATATTCCAGGACCCCATTCCGTTTTTTATCCAAGAGGGATATAACATTATCATAACTTAAAACTGTCATAATTTTTACTTCTAGAAATGATGAGGTAAGCCGTTACTTCTGGTTGACCCCTTTCGCCTAAATTCATTCAGACATTTGGTCTCTATAGAGCCGAAACGATCGACCGACCGATAGGCACCATGTCAAAAATCATTCTTTCTAAGACAGCAGACGCCAAAGTGTGTAAATCCAAAGAGTGGTACGATTTTCATTAATTGTACTGTAATCGACCTTCAAACAGGTTGGAAATCGGCGAAATTATAAATTTATCAAATATGTAATATAATTTCAACAATAGATCGTCACTTTAAACACTCAGAAACCATAATTGTTTAATTAAGTATTGAGGTTAAAACTTTGAATATAAAATAAAATACTGCACAAAGCAAACGTACAAAAGCATAAATCTCTTAGAGGTGATAATATTTAGTTGAAAATAAATAATTAAACTCGCCATGACTCACCATGATAAGGTTGGTGATTATTTCAAGAATATATATTTATAATCTCCCATACCTTCATACACTAAGAAAAATAAAAATGACTTTATAGTAGCAAAATATAGTATGAAACTACCACTAGATAGTATTACATACAATCCCGACTGCACAAAGGTAAATACCACAGTTCAGTGGTTTTGGATTTTTTTTTTAGCTTTTTGCAAAAATTTTAAATTCAAGATACGACCACCTAGAGAAATACACAAAAAAGCAACACACAGTATGAATAAACTATACACTACTAAATTCTAGTGTACCTTTGAGATTTTTTATGTTTGTTGGTACGAATAGTGTATTTTAGTAGAATCATAGTTTTTATTACACAAAAGTGTTGCTGCAAATATAATAATTTAAAATATACAACTGGATGAGTTTAATTTTATTTCCTTGATCTAGGAAAACAATAAAATTATAACTAGAGAGACATACTCTTTTTTGGACTCGTAGCTACGTGTATATGGATGCACCTACCCTATATACCTGATGTATAAATGTAGTTACACAATTTTTAAAATTTAAATTAGAAATTTAGATGTTTGTATCTTGATGCAACCTATTGCAATGTTAAGGAAATAATTGAATTTCTGCAGAAAAAAAATAATTGGATAAAACTAATTTGTCAAACATAATTTTGTTATTTTTGTTAACTTTCCGGTTTTTATGAATTTATTAGTCTATGTATAGGTATACACAAAATATTTTTCATGATACAAACATCATGATTGCGCATACTTTGTAAATTCAGCACATCTTCAAAAATTAATACCGTGATTAATACCTTAAAAATGATTGCCCTGCCTTTAAGAAACCCACTAGCGAAACCATGGTTAACCAACGAGAAACAGAGATGCATCACATGCATCTTATAAGCATGAGTATGGAGGAAACAATTCATAAAAGTGCGCAATTACCCTTTAAAAGATCAAATTGTTACTGGGCCGAAGCGAAATAAAACAAGTCTAGCATTCCTGTTTGGGAAACGTCGTTTATTTGAAACGCCATTTCATTGCTGCCGATCATCCAATACCACACAATTCATAATTGTCATTGGAGCCGGATTAGCACAGATAAATAAAAATAATTTTTCTTTGATAACAAATCCAAAATTTTACTGAGTGATTTGTGGCTATACGAGAAAATATTGTTCACGCTCCTTGCCCGCCATCTTGTGATCAACTCAAGACATAGTGCAAGTTTATTATTCGAGACAGTGAGTGATTCCCCGTGCGCATACAAGTAAATTCAAAATTGCTTTTTACGAATTTTGATCGAAATCCAGTGTTGTGTACGGGATTAGTTAAAATGAGTACGAGTGAATTAGAAGGATTGAACAAACAACGCTCAACATACCGAGGCCTTTTAACCAAGTTCTTAAATAATATAAAGGAAAATTCAAATGAAAGCATTGAAGAAATTCGATTAAAGATGAACCGCGCAAAGGAAATTTTAGACAAAATGGATGGCGTTGAAGCAACAATATTTGCGATTAACAATGAATACGACGACATTAAATAATTGGATCAAGAAACGAGGGATTAGCGGCATAAATGTTGGAATCGTAGATACCAGTATAAATCTCACTTCTATATTAACACAGCATGTCAGCATCAGAGTGCGTCTTATCAAATTAAAAATTCTCGAGTTTTATGGTGATTGCACATGATTACACGTGATTACTTTTTTGATCTGTTTCACTCCAGTGTTCATAGTAAAGACAGCAATCGTGTACAATAGTTTCAATACTTAATGGGATTGCTTAAGGGAGACGCATTTTCTTTAGTGAAACATGTAAAAATCACTGAGTCCAATTACATTGAAGCACTTAACAAATTGAGGGAAAGATATGGAAGAGGCATTTCCTAGATCAACCAATCGTCCAAGTTGCGAGCGCTCCAACCATAAGAAAATTATTGAACACCTCAGATGAGGTTATAAGCGTGGCTTCAAAGCACTTGGTGAACAAGCTGAAGGAAGAGATCCATGGATTATCTAATTACTGCAACCAAAATAAGATGATGAAAGTCGAAGTTTATGGGCGCACAAGAGAACACCAGCAACGAATTCCCAAATATAACCGAATTTTTCAATTTCTTAATAAAGAGAACCGATGTCCGATGCTCTTGAGTCTATCAAGGCATACGCCATTTGTCAACAACTTCGAATACAGCAAGTAGACTGAGAAACAGTTTTGACATTACAACTAATATTAACTGTATTGCACGTCACAACAACATAGGTTGAGTGATTGTGATCGCTTAAGGGAGTTCAGTAGAACAGAGCACATTTCAATTGCCTAAACTAAGGGCACTCCGCGTATGATTTTAGGATCCGTGGTAGGTGTGGTGAATGTTCGTATAAACACCATAGGCTCTTACATGTGGATGCAAACCCGAGTACATTGATAGCAAACGCGAGTTCAAAAGAGCATCAGAATAATTTCACAACGCTAAAGTGCACATTGCTAACTGTATTGCCGACAGCAATAATAAATGTATCAGATAGTCTCGACATTCCGAGGCCATGTCGTACTTTATTTGACACGGCCGAAGCCATGATCCAAAAACTGGGTCTATCTCGAACTAATTGTAGAAATTTAGTAGCGGAAAATCACATGGAAATGCTACAGTTCGGCTAGCATCTAGATTCGGCATGCATCCGATAACTTTGAAGGCGTTAATTAGTTCGAAAATCACATCTTCATTACCTTCCTTCGAATTTGATATAGAAAAAATCAATCTGACCGATCAATTTTTTTATAAGCCAGGATCCATCGATATAGTGATCTGCGCAGACATCGTTTTTGAACTACTTGGGCATGCTAGAATACGAATTTAATAGCACATGAAACTAAATTGAGCTGGATCGTAGGGGGTAGGTAAGACCCCAATATCGCAGGGACCACGCAATCATTTACGACCATCATCGACATCGTTGTGACATTACAGCGATTTTGGGCAACTAAAGAGGGTCCTGAAATAAGCAAGATCACAAAGAAGGAGCAGAATTACGAAGATTGGTTCCAGGCAACTACAACCCGAGCAGCTGATGGAAGATTCATCACCAAACTTCTATTTAAAGAAACATTGAAACCTATCGGATCCACCTATCAGCAGGCTATCTCAAGATTATTCGCAATGGCGAAACGATTCAAAACATGCACGAATATGAAGATTTGCGGCATATGGAACCAATAAATATAAGCAATGCAGAATTCCAGAAAGCTTATATCCTACCATACCACGGAGTGTTTATGGTCACTAGTAATACGACGAAATTGTTAGTAGTTTTCGATGCGTCTGCAAAATCAAGCCCCACAGGAGTCCACTTAACGACAATTTGTTGGTAGGCCCAAATGTGCAATCGAGCCTATTTCAAATTCTCACACGGTTCCGGCAACATCCATATGTACTTGTTGGGGTTATCGAAAAGATGTACCGGCAAGTTTTGGTCAGTAAGAAAGACACTAAACATCAAATAATTCTATGGCGAGATGTTCAGCAAAGTAAACGTCCGTACGCGTTAAATACAATACCTTATGGTATGGCATCTGCACCATTTATGGCCACCAGATGCTTAAAGGAATTGGCATGGATACACTCAGAAACACTTCCAGAAGCAAGTTGAGTCATTCAATATGATATCTACGTAGACGATCTAGTGACCGGAGCATCAGCATTACCAGAACTAATCAATTTGAAAGACAATGAAGGAGAGATTTTAAAAAGCGGAGGCTTCAATTTAAGGAAAATGTCATCCAACGATATACAAGTGCGGCATTCGTTGAATAAGATAGACGATCCCAATCTAAAAATACTTTCAGATCATCCAGAGCCCGTAAAGTTGTTAGGACTAGCACGGGATGCCAGTACGGATCATTTTGTATTCCAAGTAGACCTCGAAAATAAGGATGCGCATACAAAGCAAAGTTTTTTGTTTGATGCAGGAAAAATCGTTGATCCCTTTGGACCTTTATCCCCAATAACTGTAAGACTTAAAATACTCTTTCAAAGCTTATGGCTGCAAAAAGTTGAATGGGATGAAGAACTACCACCAGAATCAAAAGCAACATGAAAATTTCGTATGTATTACTTGCTCAGACAACATAAGCATACACAGATTCTGCGATGCAAGTAAACGGGCATACGCCGCGCCAGTGTATACTCGATCACACACCGGTCAAGAATTTGTTACACACCTAAGATGTACAAAAACCGAGTTAGCACCGTTGAAACAAGTTAGTAATCCGCGGCTCGAGTTAATGGGCACAGTACTCTTGAGCAGATTAGTAAACCAAATCACAGTTTTATCAGTAACAATGTGGACAAACGCGAAGATCGTATTAGACTGGTTATCCAGTCAACCAAGGCGTTGGACCATATTTGTCGTTAACCGATCATCTCAGATAATTGAACTATATAAAAGAGATTTATGGTGACGTGTATGGTGGAATGGGCAGACTGGCTGGCTAAAGAAGAAAAATATTGGCCATATCAACAAAGAATCCTCGAGACGAATAAAGAAATCCAAATTGATGTATTGATGCAGCATCATTTCCGAATTTAAACGGGCAGAGCAAGATGACATCATACTGAATTTGAGTAAAAAATATTCAAGCTTCTTCAAACTGCAGATAGTATTTTCGTACGTGCTAAGATATTGTAACAACCTCAGGACTGGCAAGCACGATAGACAAAGTGGCGTACTCACATTGCAAGAACTTGAGTTGGCGAACCACAAAATTATTGTATATTGGCAAATGACTGGGTTTACCGACGAGTATCGCTGCCTCTCAAACAACAAAGCGATTTCCGTAAAAAGCAAACTTAAACAGTTAAATCCATTCCTATGCGGGAGGCGTCATGAGAATTGGGGGAAGATCAGAAAAATCGGTTGAGTAATACAACAATATACATCCAGTTATATTATCTATTATCTATTGTTTTATTTTATTTTATTGTACATTTTATAGTTAAGCTTGTAAAAATATTTAAATGAAAATTAAAATTATCCTCAAGGGCCCCAATTGGCAAATCCATCACATATGATGTACATATCCAGAAACAACATCCAGGAATAAATTTACTAATGAGCCTCGTTCGACAATACTATTGGATTATCAGAGGAAAGGAAGTCGCGAAGAATGTATTTCATAAATACATCAGATGTTTGAAACAGAATTCCAAGATGATTAAGCAAATAATGGGGCAGTTACCTAAAGATAGAGTCCAGTCAATATTCAGGCTCTTAATGAACCTAACAATACTGCCGGCCGGTATATGATTCATACTATCGGGATCGTTATGTGACCTGTGAAGTCATCAGTAAGCAGCCTTAGCTCAGGTTTCCTAAGTACAAGACATTCCTTGACCTTGGCTGACGAAGGTGAAATAAATTCCTTCGCCTGTCGCAAACCAAGAGGAGATTTGCCATCCTCCCAGCGTTAGAGGTAGAACTCTCGCATTAGCTGCCTCGTTTCCCACATTTATGACCAGTATGACCTGGCACCCAAACAAGTTACCTTATTTGAGCTGGCCAGAATCTTAATAACCTTCAGACAATCCAATACCAGCCCTGACTCAACGGTAAAAGACATAAGAGGTTGTTTTAGGACACCACACTAGCAATGCGTAGATGACCATAGGCCAAATGATTGTTAGAAATGACCAGTAGGGGGAAGTGGGGCTAAAGTAAGCGCTTTTCACAATTTTCTTAATAAAAGCTTAAAAACTGAAATATCCGGAATTTTTGGATAAGTAGATTATTTTATGAAGTTTGGCCTATACATTGGATCCGTTGAAAGCAAAAGAATCCTTTTGATTTATTAAAAAAACAGCTTACAAAAAAGTAAGTCTTCCGCTTACGTTTACCCCTACATTGGGGTAAATGTAAGCAAGGGAAATTTTACTGTGGGGTAAAAATAAACTAAACAAATTCTAATAGATATACTTTATTAACATAACTTTATTAAAATAAAATAATATCACAAAATAAAATTAAGCAGTTTCACTGTAAAATAATAAAAATAATAATGCACAGTCATCAACTAAAAATAATAAACCCAAACTTCCAGATGGAGCTTCTTGTAAAAACTTTTCTTTGTATCTAACACGGGGAAAGATGAACACTGGTGGGAGCGAGTTTCCTGCGGCATTCATAATTGCACAAAACGTTACCAATTCACCACGTTCTGCCGAGACAATTTGACCCACTTGTCTTTTCGACTTTTCCGCAATAACCTAGAAAAAAGTCAAAAATTAAATCCCATAATATAACTGAATAGGTTTAATATTACCTTTGGAGCTTTCATAACTGTAGTTATGCCAGTTTCGTCAAGATTAAATATTTTAGATGCAGAGAATTTATTACGCTCCATAACTTGCACATAGTTATTAAAAAATTCTCCTACATTGGTAGCATTAAAAGCTGTAGCCAGTACCAAACTCATGTTTTCAGGTTCCCTTAAGCTTAAATCGGAATTCCTTTTCATAAACCCATACATCCATGTCTCTTCCGGCTGCTTGATTTAAGTCCCAACTACCAGGATACGATTTTCCAAGCTTATGTGCATATTGATACCCAAGACTTTGAGTTTGAGCGTACGTTAGGCCATAATTTATTTGAGAAGATCTTAATAAATATTGTCGAAGATTATTTTCTTCTGTTATGCAATACACTTGTTTGTGATGTTTGGATTCAGGCGTTATATTTTCATAATCGCTGTCATTTCCAGAATCCTCTTCACCCACTACTCTGGATTTAATTTGGCCAATTTAACCCGTTTGAAAAGTGTGTTGTGGTTAATCCTATATTTTGATGCAGTTCCTCGAATGGACAGTTTATTTCTAAGGACGTCTTTTATCGCTGTGGCCATAGACTCCTCGTTAATTCGGCTTTCTGTTTTTCGCTTATAATTTCTAACCATTCTGAATTAAAAAGTATTAACTAATTAAACTTGAATAAGATATACATTTTTAAATAATTCATTAAAATCTCTTGGGGTAATAATAAGCATGCTTAATTTTACCCCATATACAATGCTTAACTTAACCCCCACGTGTTTTTTTTCAATAACGGTAAAAAAAATTGTGATGTGGGCTACATAATTAATAACGCAATTTGTTGTTAAATTGCAAATTGTATGTACATTTTAATACCTTTTAATAATCCTTACCTGTTTCAGTTTTAAACCCACTATGAAAGTTTTCCAAATATTACACAAATTTACTAAAACGATTAAAAACCACCTTTACACCTATAAATCCAAACTAAGACTGAATATCGAACTACATTTTTTTTAGTATGAAGATAATACTCTCTTTCATTCTCTATTGTTTCCTCACTTCAATTAAACCCGTTAGTTTGAGAGATATACAGCATGTTTACTTTTACCCCATGCTTAAAGTAGCCCCACTTCCCCCTAGATCATATTTGGTTGTAGTACCCAAGTATGTCCGTAGAGTTTCTGAAAAGCCCAAAAAGCCTTTGTGGCTCTATTTTGAATTTTTTGTAAATGTTGTTTCCAGCTCAGTTTTTGATAAAGGATGATTCCTAGATATTTAACTTCTTTGGAAAAGGAAACAATAGTACCGTTTAACGAGGCAGCTATAAGCGAGAGCTTTCTCCTCCTCGTAAAAGGGACAGTGACAGTTTTGTTTGGATTGACACTGGGTCCTTCCTGGTCACACCACTGCCATATTAAATCGAGTGCATTTTGCATGAAATCCGCAAGCCATTACATCCGCATAGCCCTGGACATCAAACCCATTGCTACTCAGGAGGACCAGTATTCTTCCACGATCCATCTAGTTGTAGAAGGTGGAAGCCCCTTCTCCATTGCTGCCCTTTCGATTGAACCATAAGAAGTATTATCAAAAGCCCCCAATGCCCACAAAGGCACAAAGGGCAATTTCCTTAAAAGCCACCTCTCTTTCAATCCTCGGTACTAGATCGCTAAGAGCCATCACAGTAGATTTGCCAGCTTGATAAGCAAACTGGTTTCGATGCAGCGGATTATTTACAAGTATATGTTACTTCTTATTTGATGATCCAAGATTTTTAAACATTAATAATTATCTAATTGTTTCTAATCTTTCAAAGAGTAAAATAAATTGGCGATTCATTCCACCGGCAGCACTCCATCAAGGCAGTTTATGGGAAAGTGCGTTGAAGTCTACAGTACAAATAGTCTCACAGTACAAATAGAGGGGATACTAAATTCTTTCCACTTTTTAATCGGGCGCGCAATATACCAACTACCAGAAAAGGTCGTTGATCAAAAATTACATTCACGTACAAGATGGGACATCGTAAATTGCATATATGTCCAATTCTGGAAAAGATGGCAGTTGGAGTATCTAACAACACTTCAAGCACGACCTAAATGGCAAGTACAACATAAAAATCTACAGTTGAATGATGTGGTTCTCGTACAAGACCGTAATCAATGGCTCAATGGCTAATGGGACGAGTTTTATTATATCCCGGCAATGATAACAATGTTCGAGAAGTCGATGTCAGAACCAAAATGTGTATATTTAAGCGCCCGATACAAAAGTTATGTTGACTATCAATACTTGAATCTGATGACGATTCAACCCGAGGAGTATCTTAAGATCCAACTGGCCACCTGAAATAAAATAATTAAATTAGTTAAAATTTGTTACAATTGTATTCAATACTTAACTTATGTCATTACCGCCTATGTAACCAATTCAGGCTCCGGGAATTTGAGTCAAAAAAATTTCGGTCAAAAACAGAAAGGAATTTCAGTCAAAATAGTTTTAGACTGAAATGCCTTTTCAGAAGGAAGTTCAATCAAAAAACTAAAAAGGCATTCAAGTCAAAACTATTTTGACTAGAATTCCTTTCGCATTTATGACTGATACCTTTTGAGAAGGTGATTCAGTCAAACAATTAAAAAGGAATTACAGGCAAAATTGTTCTCTGGGAATTCAGTCAAAAACTATTCGATCAAAAAATGAAACGCATTTCAGTCATAAAATTTACCATACAAATATTATGACTAAAACTCCTTTTAAAAAGGAACTTTAGTCCAAAAAAAAGGTATTTAGGTCGTTAAACAATTTCACTGAAATACCCTTTGTGCATTTGAACTGAACAACCTTCTTGAAAGGTGTTTTAATCACAAACTTTTGGACTGGAATACCTTTTGTTTGGTTTATTTTTTTGGTCGCATCGTAAATAATTGATCGTGTTACAATTGAACGTGAACAGTCGATCGTAGATGCAACTGATCGTGAAAACAATTGATCGTTTGAAATTAAATTGAAATTGAATTGGACGTATGAACAATTGATCGTGGATACAATTGATGGACGATTTAGCGTATGGACAATTGATCGTATGGACAATTGATCGTGGATCTATAGTCAATTCCATGTATTTATTTGCAATTACAAAATCTTGCTTAACAAAATAATGGAATTATTTTTCTTTTTAGTAGGTGTCATTAATAGATTCTATATAATCCGCTCCTACGTGCGGCACGCCGTAGTGCGACACGATTGCTGTTACCGATTCCTACGTCCCCCGAAGTTCAAAGCTAAAGTCTCTCGGAGCGCTAAGTGGGGGGGGGGGGAAAGCGCAGCGACCAAGCCCGTCAGAGTTACCGAAGCCGTTACACAGAAAAAAATGAACTTGCTTAGAATAGAAAATCCCATTTGTTAATTCAAGAAAAGAATAAAATTTAAATCTAAATCAGTTTTTTGCTTAATATGAGCTAAAAATATTTGATTTAACAATATTTATCTTAAAATAAGAATCTATAATAATTATAGAATCAAGAATTCAATATTTAAATTAAGAAATGTAATAATTGCTTGTCATTAAAAAAACTTGACTTAATACAAGAAAGCGATTTAATTGACAGTACAATACTAAACAATAGTGGTTAAAATTAGCATGCGTTTTGTATTTACGTTTATCCAGAAAAATTTTGCTTAAACCACTATTCTTTAATATTGTTTTAAAAATAGAACTTTTTTGGACATTTTTCAGCAAAACTTAAATTCAACATAAATGAATATGCTACACATAAAAAAAAGATTTCTATTATCTATTCTAATAAAAAAAAATATATATTTAATAGTTTTTACCCCTTGATTTGCAGCTAATTAAGCCCCTTTATTAAATGGAGAATTGGGTCGAAAAGGATATTACATTTTGGTTTTTCTTCCTTTAAGAAACTCATTTTAAAAAAATGAGATGAAAAAAATTAATTATTTTGCTAAATTTATCATTTGGTTTTAAATGATTATTGTTTATGCCGAGAAAGTGGCTCTTGCTTAAGCGAAGTACAATTTCGATTAAATTTAAAACGTCTTGATCTAAAATAAAATTTTAATTTTACTTGAATTAAGAAATAATTTGCTTTTGATAAGAATTTTCTATTAAATTTAAATCAATATATGTACTTGCTTTATTTGAGAAAGAGTAAGATTATTTTGATATCATTCTTGCTTGAATATAGAATATTACTAAATAATTCATTAGAATCTTATACGAAATATTCTTTAGTGTTACTTAGAACAATTACCCAGTACAAATATTACATAACATAAATCTTCTCAGCTGAAACATATACCACTGTTGAACTTGAACTAAATATTCCTTGCTTTATTTTGGTTTCTTCGCCCTATATTTTAACTTTTTATTTAATCTTTAGGTAGGTTGGCGAGATATAATTATGTTTGTATATCTATGTCAATATACATACATTTTCAATTATTTTGATTTCTTCAGTTTCCATAAGCATTAAAACATTAAAAAGTGCGTCTTAGAAACGAAGAGTTACGATATCTTTCCATATTAAGGTACGGAAATTTTTAAGAAATCCAGTAATGATGATTAATAAATCAAAATAAACGGACCAAACAATAAATTGTTTAAAAAAAAAAAAATTTAACTTGATTTTATAAGAATCAATTTATTGCAATTGTTAAGCACCGTTTTCTGACTTGTTCAATCATTACAATTTTAATAAATAAAATTATTAGTTCATATTTTACTTAGCTTAAAATTGTCCGCTAGAGAAACTTTTTCAACTTTACCATTCGTTAATTGAATGTACGTTAAACGTACGTGTTATAATTTTATTTGTAAACCCATATTTGGGTTTTCTAAGTTATTATCAAGGTTTTATATAATAATTTAAAAAATAGCTTAAAATTAGAAAATACAAACCGATATTAGATATATCTGATTTTTACAAAAATAAATTTAACGTCATAAAATTTCGCAAAGATACATAGATTTATGATTCAAATTTATTATTATGTATAATTTTTAATAATTGTGAGGTAATTAGCTTTTAGTTTACATATTTGTGTCGACTTAGACTACAAGCTATATACCTCAACATTACTTAAAATTATACATAATAATAATTTTGAATGATAAATCTATGCATATACCTAGTAGACATTTTATGACGCAAAATTTCTTTTTGTAAACATCAGCTGTTCATTAATTTGAATTTGTAAAATAAGGTCAAGGCTAGCCAAATTGAAAAATTTTTTTTTTTTCATCTGTTAGTATGTATATGTAACTACCACGGCTGTACTGTGTCCTCTTAATTTAAGATTTTTCTTGTAATGCGACGCGCGGTTCAATGTTACGTTACACTCTTCGAGTGTTTATTAGAAATTTTATAAAGAAGTAACATCTGAAACGATCATTGAAGCTAATATAACAATATTTTCTTTTTCAAGACCTTTTACATTTATTTAGATTTTATATTAGCCATGTTTTTTAAAGGCATTTTCGAGTCCGTGATAATTATGTTCCGCCTTATAAGGCGCCTTAAATGGGCAAAAGTTAAACATGTATGTTATGAAATATAACAAAAATTTGCTATATGAAGTTAAATGGATTTAGTGGGTGTTTCCGAAAAGTGATTTTAAGTTCCCATTTTATGAAATGTGCATTTTTGAGATAAATTATGTTTTACTAAAATCGTAAAATTATTCAAATTTGGACCACTCCATATTGATATATCGATAAATATGATTGCTTAAATTATAAATTGATATCAGACAACATGTATTCAAAGTGGACTCAAAAACTACATAGCATGCTGCTTTTGAAATCTGTATTCGCTAAATGTGCATTTTGCATTTCGGACGCACCCAGTGTTTAATTAATTTAAGTTTTATTTGTTAAAATTGTAACGATTAATATTTAATTATTCCAATATGTAGCTTGAAGTGTGATTTTTATATTTGATTGATTTGGAACAGTTTTGTCATTTTAAATACCAGAAATTTGTACTTAAAAATTGCACAAATTTGAAATAAACTAGTGACACTAAAAACATAAATATCTTCAAAATATTAACTTTTAGCTTGTAGTTATGTTGAAGCGTTACATGTTCCAATTTGTATAGCCCCAAAATTGTTAGTAACCCACTTACAAATTTATAGTGAACTTAACATTAAATTTCTGCAATTTTCTAGCATTTAAAACGATCAAACTGTTCCAATTCAATAAAATATAAAAAACACATTTTAAACCACATATTGGAATAATTAAATATTTGATTTTAAATCATTACAATTTTCGCAAATAAAATTTTAAATTAAATAGACACTATTTCCACATAACTTTATATCGCAAATTTTTGTTGGAGTAATTTAAGTTTATGGGCATGAAAATCAGGTACATACCATATATCGCGTATTTCTTTTTTTTTTATAAAATCGTATATCTGTACTTTTTAGGAGGTGGAAGCCAAGAATCCCGGAAAATTACCACATTTTAGGAATTTTTTTACTGTTTTCCAAAAAAAAACTTTTATTTTTGAAAAAAATTGAGAACGTTGCATTTCTATAAGTTTTAAAAGATGCAAGCTAATAATCTCAAAGAAGATGCTACAATTTCCAGGAAAATTTCAAGTTTTTTAAACAATATAATAATAATAATTGCTTCGTCAACCTTGCAGACTCAGATCAAAAAGTTTGTAGCGCTATTATCGCTTTTAAACATAATAATTTTTTTAATGTAACTTTAATTCGTTGTATACCTTAGAGGGTGGCGGCTATCGCCCCACCCACCGCTTTTCCAGAATTTATACAACTTCCTGCTTCACTTCTTATTTATAATTTTACACTAAGTAAAAGAAATTGAAAAAAGAAAAAAATTCGAAATTTTCCCAGAAAACTTTTAAAATTTCTCCAGGAAAATTGCTTGAACCTTCGAAAAATAATTGATAAGCAATCCAACATCAAAACCTATGAAAACATTGCATATTTTTAGGTATTTTAAATAAACTCGTAACAAAAAGTGTTTAGGTTTTAATTTTTTCCCCGAGTATAATTCCATTTTTTACCATATTAATTCCTACGACCTTAATTCGTTGTCCCAATTAAGCATCTGTCCTGAATTATATTTTATTTACAAAAATTTCCTTTTATTTTTTTCGGTATATTTTCTAATTTAATTTTGATTGTAATAAGCAGACCCAACGGTAACACTTTTATCCTTAGCTCCTTTCTATGGTTTGGTGTATCATTCATACTGATCTTTTAGTTATTTCTATATTTAGTACTTAGTACGGGCGTTTTCTTGGCGTTTCAATCTTGTTTCATCTTGTTTTGATTATATGCTAAAAACGATAATAATACAGAATGATGACTCCTCGCATGTGGTCAGGGAGAGACCGTTTTAGTGGGACATATTATTATGGTATTATTTAAAAACGAATTTTTGGTGTCAGTAATATGATCTAGTTTTGTTTTATTTTCTATATTATTATTTTAATTTTATAAGTACTCAAAGTGTTTTACTTAAATAAATTAATTAACATAATTTTCTCTCTCTATTGTCAGACATTACTAAATATTTTATTATTATTAAATCTTAATATCAATTTAAATTAATTAATATTTTATATAAATTTAATTTTAATTAATTAATTGAATTAATAGTTTTAAAATTAATTTTATGTATGTACGCGCATCATATGCGTACATGGTAGAACACAAAAAAAAAAACAGATTAAAAAAAACAAAAAAATACAATTTTTACTACAATTTAATTTTAGTTTAAACAAATTAAAATAACATATTTCTTATAACTTTTAATGTTGACTTGCAGAATGATTTGATGCGAATACTACTTTTCTACTGTCATTTCCAATTTATTTTACTATACGAAACAAAAGAGAATGAAACAAAATCCTCTAAATTGCGTGAAGCGCCAATATTGACAACAGAGATAACTACTTGTTTCAAGGCAAGTTCATGAATATTTCAAGGTAGGTTCATATGAATGTTTCAAGGCACGTTCATACTCCCCTCCATTTAGGAATCTAAATCTTACAATAAATAGTTACAAATTAAATTTTATAAATTAGATGGTGATGGTGATAGTGGTAGTTCGGCTTTGTCTTCATCTCCATCATGTAATGGCAGTTTACATATTTTGTTGACTGCTCGTTTCAATTCTCCATTTTTTGTTTTGACGGTTACGACTCTGATTAAGCCATCATCCCCGTAATAAACCTTCTTAATTCGACCTAGCAGCCACATAGACGGCGGCAAATTTTCATCTTTGATAAGAACTAACTCGTTGATTTTTATGGTAGTCTCCTTGTTTTTCCATTTGGGCCTTTGTAACAATTGGTTGAGATAATCATTAGACCAACGGTGCCAAAACATTTGTACCCGTTGTTGTAAATTTTGCCATTTTGAAAGCCGGGATTCCTTTATTTCCAACAAGCTTGGATGTGGTATCTGGACTAATGGTTGGCCAATTAAGAAATGACCCGGTGTCAACACGTCAATTGCCGTTGGATCTTCATGCAGTGGGCATAGTGGCCTGCTGTTTAATAGTGCCTCAATTTGAGTAATGATGGTGTACATGTCCTCAAAGGTAAATGGTGCATTTACTGCTCTCTTCAAATGAAATTTAATGGCTTTAATGTTGGCCTCCCAAATTCCTCCGAAATTGGGGGCGCGTGGTGGAATAAAATTGAATTTTATTTTGTGCTGCAACAAGAATTGAGCGTTGGCAATTTTGTCACTATTAGCTTCAAAGAAAGAAAACATGTCAGTAAAATAATTTTTTGCGCCTATGAAATTACTCCCATTATCTGAGTGAATCTCCGCAGGCAAACCTCTCCTGGAACAAAATCTCTTTAATGCCTGGATGTATGCATTCGTCGAAAGTTCGCTAACCACTTCGATATGTACAGCTTTAGTTGCTAGACATATAAAAAGTGCTATGTAGCCCTTAGTCAATTGTTGTCGCCCTCTACCATTTCGCAATTTAAGCTGTATTGGGCCAGCATAATCGATACCAACTCGGAAGAATACACGCGAAGATGTTACATGGGCGGCAGGAAGATTACCCATTGGTTGATTTATTGGTTTTGCACGGTATCTGGCACAAACCATGCACTTGTAATATATTTGACGAACGATGTTTCTGACGCCCAATATCCAAAACCTCTGCCTAATCAAACTGGTCAGTAATGTCGGACCTGCATGTAAATTTGCTTCATGTAAATCCCTAGCAACTAAATATCCAATCTGATGATGATTGGGAAGAATGATTGGATGCTTCGCATTTTCCGATATGCTTGAATTGTTTAATCTGCCGCCTACACGCAGGTATCCGTCTTTGTCAAGGAATGGTGAAAGCATAAGCAGTTTGCTATTCTCATTTATTGGTTTTCAGGCCTGCATTCTACTAATCTCGTTTCCAAATACTGTGAATTGTACATAACGCAAACATATGCTTTCGGCTCTCAAATATAATTCAAACGAGTGTTTGTTTCGTTTCTTATATCTCCAGCTGAGACATCTGGCTATTACCCGCTTTGCTCTCTCGAATGATGAGAAGTATTTGAAGATGAAAATCAACGTATCATTTTCATTCGATGTTGCCAAGTTAAAAGATAAAACCTGTGGTTGAGAACGCGCCTCTTCAGTTGTTTGAAAAATGTCATTTGCGTCGTGCCAATTTCTCTGCAGCATTAACCAGGAAGGACCCTTCCACCATAATGTGTTGTTCACCAAATCATGAGCACTTGAGCCTCGGGAAATTAAATCGGCAGGATTGTCGGAACCTCTAACATGATTCCAATATTGTAGCGGTACACGATCAATTATTTGAGATGTGCGGTTACCGACGAACGCCTTCCATTCTCTTGGATTACCTCTTAACCATGCCAATACTATCTTGGAGTCACACCAAGCATTAATATCACTGACTTTAACTTGAATAATTTGATTCACGTATAGGATTAGTCGGGATAAAAGTTCGGCACCACAAAGTTCGAGTTTTGGTAACGATATTTGTTTTAATGGTGCAATCTTAGATTTAGCGATTATCATATTTATGTATACTTTGTCGGCATTATCTAATATGCGCAAATATACCACTGCACCGTAAGCCTTCTCTGAAGCATCGCAGAAGCCATGAACTTCTACAGATTTGACCGTCAAACTTAATTGTATATATCGTGGGATTCGAATATTTTGCACAGCGGCGATGTCCAGTTTAATTAGTGTCCAATAGTGTAATAGCTCATTAGTTACCACTTCATCCCAGTCTTTAGTGCAGAGCCACATTTTTTGAAATAGCATTTTAAATCGTACGATGATTGGTGATATCCAGCCAAGTGGATCAAATAATTTTGCGATATATGACAGCAGTTTGCGTTTTGTTAATGAACCATGCGGTGGTTCTTCAAAGTTGTATCCAAATTGATCAATATTTGAGTACCATTGTAAACCGAGAATTGGAATGCCAGCATCCGGATTTTGCGTGGTTGCCAATAATTCGCAGTCGTCTTCTGATATGTGGCTGAGTAGTTCCACACAATTGGATTTTAATTTTCGTAGATGAAATCCACCAGCTTTGAGTACATTGATGATGTCGTTCAATAATTGTCGGGCATCCTCTATTGTTTCTCCGCCACAAAGCAAGTCATCAACATAAAATGAATCACGTATGGATTTACATGCAATCGGGAATTCATTCTTATAATCACTAGCTAGTTTTAGTAGAGTTTTAACTGCTAGGAACGCGGCTGGGCTCATACCGTATGTTACTGTACAGAGCTCATAGTGCGTGGGTGGCTCATTTGGATTGGTTCGCCATAAAATTCTCTGCATATGCCTATCCTCTGCGTTGACTAAAACCTGGCGGTACATCTTTTCAATATCACCAGAAAAGCCTACCTTGTGCTGTCGAAACCGTGTAATTACATCATTCAGATCGTTTTGAAGGGCTGGACCGACTTCTAAAATGTCATTTATTGATATGCCACTGGAGGATTTACAAGAGCCGTCAAAAACGACCCTAAGCTTGGTTGTCGAGCTGTTATTTTTAATTACTCCATGATGCGGTAGGTAAAAGCAATTACTTTTAACCTGCTTTTCTTGATCATTAATTATGGACATATGTCCCAATTGTAAGTATTCCTCCATGAACTTGTGGTATTCCGCCTTGAAGTTGGGATTTTTCTGGAATCGTCGTTCCATTGCATTTAAGCGTTTCAATGCTGCTGTATATGAGTCTCCAATTAGCTTCTCAGGGTTCCTTAGAGGTAGGCGCACGATATATCGCCCATTAACATCACGTTTTACAGAATTTTCATAAAATAATTCACACCTTGATTTCGGCATTCGACATTGAGAAGGTGGTTCCTCCAACTCCCAGAATTTTTTCAAGGCGTTCCATATAGATTCTTCCTCAGTAACCTTGATCGAGTAGGATCTTAGACTGCTTTGGTTTTGAGTAGTACCAGTAACAAGCCATCCAAATATTGATGATTGAAGTGTGATATCTCCAGAAATCGATTTCCTTTCCGGCCTCAAGCATTCGAAGAAAACGTCAGCACCTAGCAGGACGTCGATATTTGCTGGTACTGAAAACTTTGGATCAGCCAGATTATACCTTTTAAGAATTTGACTTAAATTGTCGATTGGAACTGGATGTGTAGGAATCGATGTTGCTATTCTGCCTACAATTAGTACATTCACATTTAGCTCTTCAAATGGATCATCTCTAGCTATAATTTTGATATTCGTTCGACCTCTTGTAACTGTTGCTGCAACATCAGCTAAACCAGTGATTGTACACTTGGAAAATTTCCTGTTGAGGTTGAGTGTTTGGACAAGCGACTCTGTTACTAATGAAGCTTGCGATCCCGAGTCCAGCAATGCACGCACGGTGACAGTTTGTCCATTCCCATTCGTTACAAGAACCTGTGCAGTGGGCAAGAGGACACTACGATTGACCTGAACATTGGCGCTTAAAACTGAATGTTGAGGTTCTGTTAATACTGCCGTGCTTTCTGAACCTGAATTTTCTTCAACGATATTGGCTGGATTAGCTATTAATGTTGTTTTCTCACTGACTGATGATGATGATTCAGCATTATTTAGCTGACTGTTGCCTTCTTTATTGTATTCACCCCAGTGCAATAAAGTATGGTGTCGTTTATTACATGTTTTGCAGCATTCCGCAATTGAACATCCTTGCACGTTGTGATCGCTGTGCAAACAATTATAACACACCTTTGCAGACCTGGCTAACTCTCTTCTTTTAAAAATCGTCATGTTTTTAAACTTTAGGCACCTTGCTAGACTATGTTTATCTCCACAGCATTGGCAGCCAATTTGGTTTATTAATTGAAAGCCTTTGACATTCGAATTGGACCGAGTGGTGCGCTTAGATTGAGTTTCGTGAGCTGTAGGTTGTAATAAAACGCAACCTTCTTTTGCATCACACCTTTTATTGATGAAATCCAGAAATTGCTGTAATACTGGAAAATCTTCTCCATTGACTTCTCTGGCCCAAGACTCTTGTGTGGCTTCATCGACTTTAGTTAACATAAGATATATCATCAATACGTCTCGAGTTTCAGCTTCTGTGCCCAAAGCACGTATGCTTCTAACCACTGAATCGGTAGTATCACTTAATGCTCTGAGCGCTTTCACAGATCCGTTAATCGCACTTGGTTGGTTGACAAAAGTCGCTAACATTTGATTTAAAATTGTTCTCTTTTTTGAATATCTGTCTTCTAGTTTCTTCCAAGCCTCACTATAATTGTTGGCTGTGGTTGGTATGTGACGTAGTAAGGCAGCAGCATCATCACGAAGGTAACCCTTAAGTAGCTGTAATTTGTGCGCATCGGAAATATTACCATTACTGTCTACTCCGGTTTTGAATGAATCTGAAAACGATGGCCACTTGCTGTAATCTCCGTGAAATGGTTCTATATGAAGCTTCGGTAGTGTTGAAATATCTGCATGATGACTTACTGAGAAGTTTGCTGTACGATCCGAGATATTTTCAAAAAACGTTCGTTGTTGATCGAACAATAGGTCTAATGCCGTTTTCGTGTTCGATAAAATTGGTTCCGTACTACTCGCCGATGACCCTGTAGTATTGGCGATTGTTGATCTTTTCTTCTTTAGATGTTTTAATAGTTCAGCTTTGCAATTGAAATAGTCATCTTCGAATTTATCAAATTTGGGTTCATAATTAGGTGTGCAGGCTAGTTTGTCTTCTAGCTCCTCAAACTGCTTCCAAAAGTCATCGAGCTTCTCCAACTTGACTTCGAGTTTCTCAAGTGGGTCATTATCGATCGCAGCTGATGTAATATATGTGATCATTTTAGTCATAGAACCGAGTATACGACCACGTTTTTGAATGAGTGTTTCCGTCATTTCCGTAAAATAATTTGTACCCTGATCAGATCACGATGAAGCACAAATTGATTAAAATTTTGTTAGCGTTGGTTAGGTTGGATAACACGTTTATTTTATTATAATAGTTAACTTTGTTCACTGATTCACGAAAATTTTCAATCAAGTTTTACTGTTTACTTGAAATTTCCGAAATTACAATAAAATAGCCTCAAATTGTTTATTCGAAAATGAAGATAAATGTGCTTTAAAGGTTAGAAAATGGCGGCTTCATTTACAATATCCAACCAAAATGCCACGGGGTTTTCTAATAAATTATATTTGTTTCACAGATTAAATCAAATGATAAAATTAGTTTCGCATTTGTCTACTATTTTACCACAATAATGTTTAACGTATTAAAATAATTTAGATTTAATTAGATCACATTTAAAATTAATAGTCAATTATGTAGGTACGAAATTTTTCGGTACACACTGTTTGCGCATTTTGATAGAATTCTGCAAAATGGCGATAACATCAATCGATTAATTTTCATTCCATTTTGCCGCAGCTACTTTTGTTTTTTTCACTCGTAGGCTGATAAAATTAACATCTATTGTACGAAATTTTCGGTACAGATTATTTGCGCATCTTGAAGAAAATCTGTCAAAATGGCGAATTTTCGACTTAATTTAATAATTTGTGCTGCAGCAATCCCGGTTCGAAGGACCAAAATATGTACGCGCATCATATGCGTACATGGTAGAACACAAAAAAAAAACAGATTAAAAAAAACAAAAAAATACAATTTTTACTACAATTTAATTTTAGTTTAAACAAATTAAAATAACATATTTCTTATAACTTTTAATGTTGACTTGCAGAATGATTTGATGCGAATACTACTTTTCTACTGTCATTTCCAATTTATTTTACTATACGAAACAAAAGAGAATGAAACAAAATCCTCTAAATTGCGTGAAGCGCCAATATTGACAACAGAGATAACTACTTGTTTCAAGGCAAGTTCATGAATATTTCAAGGTAGGTTCATATGAATGTTTCAAGGCACGTTCAATGTATTTTTATTATTATTACATATTTTATTATTATTAGTATTTCTATCGATGTCATTATTATTTGGTACAAATTGAAATTTAATTAAACACGAAATTAAATTAATTATTTAAAAAAATGATTTTGTAAATTTTTATTATTATTTTATAAATTTTAATATTAATAATATTATACATAATTATATCTATTGATATTAAATTAATTATTATTTGATATAAATTTATTTTAATTAAAAACAAATTAATAGTTTTAAAAAATTATTTTATGTATTTTTATTATCATTACATATTTTATTATAATTATTATTTCTATTGATGTCATTATTATTTGTCATTACATAATTATTTTAATATTAGTTTAAATTAATTATTATAATTATTATTTTATATAAATTGAATTTTAATTAAATCGAAATATATTGTTTAAAAATTAAATATTATGTATTTTTATTACGATACAATTCACATGCACAAAATACTCATTTCCCAAAAATAAATTTTCCTTAGTATTCGACATCTCAATCTGCAGTTAAAATTAATTTTTATAAAATTTAATACGTCTTAGTCAACAATCCACATCCCAATTTCTATGCAATAATAGAAAATTCTTATCAAAAGCAAATTATCGTATTTCTTAATTCAAATAACATTGAATTAGGATATAATTTGCTTTTGATATTTTCTATTAAATTTAAATCGAGATACTTGGTTTATTTGAGAAAGGGCAAGATTAATTTTACATCATTTTTGCTTGAATATAGATAATCCATATTCTATATTCAAGCAAGAATGTATCAAATGCATCTTACCCTTTCTGAAATAAAGCAAGTATTCCTATTTAAATTTAATAAAAATTTCTTAGCAAAAGCAAATTATTTCTTAATTTAAATAAAATTAAAATTTGATTTTAGATGAAGACGTATTAAATTTAATCGAAATTGTACTTTGCTTAAGCAAGAGCGACTTGCTTGACATAAACATGAATTTAGCAAAATAATTTTAGATTTAAGAAATGATATTTTCTATTGAATCTATAATGAGTTTCTTAAAAGAAGAAAAACCAAAATTTATTATATTGTTCGACCCATTTTTCCATTTAAACAAGGGGCTTGATTAGCTGAAAATCAAGGGGTAAAAATGATTATATATAGCAAGTTTTGGTTAGTAATAGCAATCTTTTTTTTCTGTGTAGCCTCTACAATTCTAAGTTAAATTAGTCGGAATAGGGTCGGAAGGCCGAATGTCGAAAGGTCGATTGTGTCGAAAGGCTGAATGTTGAAAAGTTGTTTGTAATTAAAATTGTTTTAATATTTCATACTTTTATGAATGAAAACTTTCAAAATTTATATTTTTATGAAAACCAAAATTTATGTATATTTTTATCAAAATTTGTATATACAAATGTTTAATAGTAAATCACTTAAATATTAAAATCCTTTTACGTTTTTTTTGTCATATAATTAAAAATTAATTAAGGGTTGGCTACCTTATCTAGAAAAAAACTACACAAACTGAAAATCCCGAACAAAAATCCAGAAAAAAAAAACTCAGAACAATAAAAATCCAGAAACATAATTATCAAAGTGCGGACCAAATTATAATTAAAATTTATAAAATGTCTATCAAATTTGCGTTTTCCGTAAAGTGCTTATTATTTATGATAATATAAATTGCTTCGGGGAAGGTAAGTTTGCCCGCTTTTCAAAATCTCGCCTTCAAAATCCCGAAATCAAAATCCCAATTTTGAAAATTCAGCCTTTTAAAATTCCGCTTTTCAAAATCCCGCTTTTCAAAATCTTGGTTTTGAAATTTGATAGACGTATTTTTTTTAATTCGAGCCGCGCTTTCTGGTGAAGGAAAATTTTATAAAGTAAACTAAAAATCAGAACAGATCTTGAAGACTATACTGTGGTAAAATTCAGGAGTCTTCAGAGATGTCCAGGCTGCGTAAAGTACTATCTACTAGCCCTTCCATCCCAAGTTTTCTGTATAGGCCGGATGGAGCATGGACCACAGCTAGTATGGAATCGCTGGAACTACTATTGGGGACGCACTTTCCTGGTTGTTCCGAAGCTGCACCTACTATATCAGCAGGTAAAAGGGCAAGTAGCCTCGTAGGCCAAATTATTAGCAGAAGAAAGATTCTGTGGGCGATTAGCAGTTTTAAACCATATAAGTCGCCAGGGCCTGATGGTATTATCCCTGCGGATATACAAAAAACTACGGATCTAACCATTCCCTGGTTAGAGATAATTTTTAGAGGCAGCCTAGAACTTTGTCACATTCCCAGTAAATGGACGGAAGTGAAGGTTGTTTTCGTACCTAAAACGGGAAAACGCTCAAACTGCAGTCCCAAAGACCATAGACCGATCAGTTTGTCTTCTTTCCTTTTCAAAATACTGGAAAGACAAATAGAAGCTAATATTAGAGGCACGATTGTACCGGAAAAGCTGTCCAAATCTCAACATGCCTATTGCAACGGGAGATCTGTACAAACTGCTCTTCATTCTCTCACATATTTTATTGAAAAATCTTTCGAATATGGAGACTACGCGATTGTAACCTTTTGGGATATTGAGGGAGCCTTTAATAACGTGCTTACAGTGGCTATAACTCGGGCACTTTCGAATCTAGCAGTGGATGATTCTCTTAAGGACTGGATAGATCAGATGCTAAGAGGCAGGATCATAAATGCCAGTCTGGGGACATCCTCCGCCAGAAGATTTGCAAGCAGAGGCACGCCGCAGGGTGGCGTACTGTCCCCCCCCCCTGCTCTAGAACTTGGTCATAAATGATCTTTTGCTGAGACTGGAGGATAGTGGCTTCAAGGTGGTTGCCTATGCGGATGACGTCGCTATTGGTGTCCGTGGAAAATATCCCGGCACACTTAATGAGCTTATTCAAAATGCCCTGGACATTCTATCATCATGGGCCAATGGTTGTGGGTTAAATGTGAACCCACATAAAACCGAATTGGTTCTCTTCTCTATAAAAATCCTCATGTCGATCCTCCCACTTTAAATGGTTTCAACTTGAATTTTATAGATGAAGCAAAGTTCTTGGGTCTCGTCTTGGACAGTAAATTAAACTGGAAACCGAATATTATGGAAAGGGTAAAGAAAGCTACGGTAGCGCTATACTCTTGCAAAAATGCAATTGGGAAAGGTTGGGGCTGGAGCCCCACATGGTCTTTTGGCTATACACAGCAGTAGTTAGACCCATTCTTCTGTATGAGGTAACAGTCTGGTGGCCTGCTCTGGACAAAACTGTCAACCTAAAGTTGTTGACAAAAGTTCAGAGAACAATCTCTCTGTGGATCAGTGGTACAATGAGGAGCACATCCACTTAGGCACTGGAGACTCTGCTATTTCTGACTCTTCTAGATATCTTGGGAAAACAGTGGGCAGCTTGCACTGCCATACGACTGAAATCCACGTTAATGTGGTCATGCAATAATACAGGGCACTCATCTATACTTTGTAACAAAGGGCTTCCCAAGACCACCGACTATACTGGCCCGTCACTATTTTTTGATAGAAAGTTCCGGACTATTATCCCATCCAGAGAGGACTGGATGATGGATGCAGGTTTGGAACCAGGAGTTTTAAACTTCTTCACTGATGGTTCAAAACGGGATAGAAGAGTAGGGGCTGGGGTGTTCTACGAGGAACTCATGTTAAACCTCTCAATTTGTCTCCCTGACTACTGTACCATTTTTCAAGCTGAGGTAACTGCGATAAAGGAAGTCGTGGACTGGTTGATGTATAATGTAATATCGACTTGTGATATTCGCATATATACGGACAATCAGGCAGCCATTAAATCGCTTCAGTCACACCTTCTCACGTCGAAAGTAGTCCAGAACTGTCTCTCATCTCTTAACGAGATGACAGATCAGTTTAACATCCATATCACAAGGGTACCAGGACATTTCGTTAGTACGGGTCACATTAAAGTCGATGAACTGGCTCCACGTGGTACAACGGACCACATTTCAAACAGCAAAAGGGATATTGAAATGCCTCTTGCGGTATGTAAACTGCTGCGAGTAGACTTGGTTTCTTCTCACATGACTACTGGCGTAGTTGCGAGGACGAAGAGGAGGAAGAGACAGTACTTCATCTTCTTTGCATCTGTCGTAGTCTGGCTCGAAATAGACTGAATTTTCTAGGGGCACCCCTTTTCAACGACCTGGCGGAGCTCAGCGGAAGGGACGTCAGGATTATCCAGCGCTTCATAACAAGCTCAAAGTGGTTTCAATGAGTTGGAGAAAAAAATTTATATTGTGGTATGGCTACGGACCCCTTTGTGTCTATGCCCAGTCCTGGTGGACCGCCACCCAAACCTAACCTAACCTTAACTAAAAATCAAAACCGGAATTTTCTGAAGACCGGGATTTTTATTTTTGCAGAATCGGGATTTTGATAAAGCGGAATTTTGAAATGCGGGATATCGTTACGACCCCAATTGATTACTGATAGTCTAAAAATGGGGTTAGCCACGTATCACTGTTTTACAAAAGACTGTTTCTAAAATCTTTTCTCTAAAACAAATGATATTCAAGTCCAGAAATTTGAGACTAAAATACTGTTCAAGAAGGTCATTCAGTCCAAAAACTACAAAGGGTATTTTAGTCAAACTGTTTTCTGACCGAAATACCTATTTTTTGGACTGAAGTTCCGTTTTTAAAAGGAGTTTTAGTCATAATTTTTGTATGGGAAATTTTATGACTGAAATGTTTTTGACTAGAATTCCCGGAGCCACCATGAATTGGTGGTCTAAAACAAAATTACATTAAAATCAATACATTTAAAGCACGCCAATTGTAAAAGACACATCAGATTGATTTCGCATAATTGCTAGCAAATTTGATCTTCCATAACAATTGCAAATCACCTGATTTATCTTATAATTTACACTTTAATTTACCATTTTCAACAAAATCTTGAAAAGTTTTGCGCACAACTCACTAAATATTTGTTATTGTTATTTGTCCAGTAGTGAGATTGTGTTATTTAATAGAATAAATATTATCATTCGTATAATTAGCAGTGTATTGATCGATAATGGTAGTGCGATGATGTTTCGAGTTGAGGTAGCTTTGTAATCCCGAAATTCGAACAAAGATAAAGTAGCTATTTCAAATATTTAAGCGGGATATTTTATAATTTGTTGATACCCTATTCGAAATCGCTAATAATTTGATTTTGTATTGGCAAGTAAAATTTGTCTGTCAATTACTTTGGAGAATTTGAACAAACAACATATTGTAGTTACATCAGTTTATTGGAAATCCCTTAACAATATTTATATTGAGAGAAGCGGAAAGGAAATCAGCAGCCATAACCACGTCTTCTATTTGGAACGCCAATTCATTGCTGCCGATCATCCAACACCACACAATTCATTATTGTCTAAACAGCAAATGTACTATTCGGATGCTTGCTTGTATGGATTAAGAGACCTTTATTGGAAGCGGAAAATCGGTTGTGTGCTAAAAAGATGCAATAAGCTGTTCTCAGAATTTGCTACCAACTTTATCCTATCTGATATCTGCGTTGACACCCCCGGTAATACCTCCCGCACCGATTTAAAATAAAATTTAAATCAAAACGTCTAATAAGACATTTTCTGGTAGCAATTTCAATTCACAGCACCGGCATTTTCACAATTTTCATTAATTTGTTCATTTCTTGACGTTTCCGAACCAAATTAATACAGAAAGAAGTAACATGTCACTACAACGTAAAACATTTAACAAAGAGACTTAGCCGTAGAGAAAAACCATGTTTTATTATCTAATTACCTGTATCTCCTCCCGTCAGATATATAGTTAAATTTAATGCTGCCCTAATAAAGGTCCATTAACTACAAAACAATATAAAATTCATTGTATCTCCGCATATGCAACAATTTTACCTTTTTGCAAAAGTGTAACATTAACCGATATACCCATATTATACAATATATTATACATCTTTATTCTTTTGTTTTTCACCAATGTTCCTTCCAGAACAAACAATACAGTATAACCGTATAAATAACCATAAAACATACAGAAACTTCCATTGTTCTATAGGAGGGTACAGAACGAACAAAGAAAAAGTTACCACAAAATGAGCTTTTGTTTGTCTGTTTTGTTTTTCTCTATTTCCGTGGGGGATACATTTTATTATGAAAACTTTTTATTTCTCATTTCATTTTATGTATGTATATGTAAGGTGGAATTAGGAAAATGGATTTTTTTTCAAGAATTTAATAGAAATTGCTTTTATTTATCACAAAACAATAAAAACTTTGCAAGACATTAAAAATGTTTTATTTTAAAGATGGATAAATTTGACCGAGAAAAGAAGTGTGGGTATATGCTGGAATAATTAAAACACCTAGAGTTAAACACTTAGGAACAAACTTTGTTGAAGGCCCGACATTATGTACACATCATCAGATTCAAGATTAGTAAGAGTCGCGATGCCCTTAGATTTAAGCCCTCTAATTCAATATTCTTTGTGGCTTTTTCAGCATAGTTTAATTATGAAGTAACAGGGTTGGAGGTTGGAGCCAATAAATTTAAAACGACATGAAACGAACTGATTGCCGCTATCACCTCAGGCTAGTATACGCTTCGGGGAGACGAATATAAATATCTACATTTAATTTATCATAGAATGCCCTTGAAGAAAATATGGGCCGAAAGTCTTCTAGAAATTAAGGTTCGCTAGCTCATCCTATAGCGAACTAAAACACTTCCACCTTGCCGCTATCTGTTTGCCAAAAATGTCGGCCGGAAGGAGGTGAAACATAACATCTAAGACATGTGTCGATGTCGACCTCAATGCCCCGCTTACAAGCATATCGGCCATTAGTTGCACCATCTCTATGTTGTTTTTATAAGTTACTTTATCCAGAGCGGGCCACCACATACTCACTCCGTACATGAATACAGGTCTCTCTTCAACGGTGTATAGCCAGTAAACCAGCTCTGGTTTCAGAACATCTTTTATCAACCGCTTTCCCGCAGGAGTTTTAATTTCAGTAAAAGTAAATCTCTTGCCATTTAAGGTAGAATGAACAACTACCGGGATTGTATTTTCTTGGTCTCTGTCTTGAACGGATTACTACATTTAGCTCATAATCGTGCCCAGGAATTTCTCGGAAACAGCTATCGCTGCATCATCTGCGTACGCGATAACTTCTACATCATCTCTCTCTAGTTCCAGTAATAACCCATTTACCACTATGTTCTAGAGAAGAGGGCACAACACCCGTCCCTGTGGGGTTCGCCTAATCACTCACCTTTTTTTAGCAATGGAATCCAGAGCTCGAGCTGATCAGCTAATTAACCTACAAAGTACACCTTCAAAAATGACATTCCCTCCCTGATTACCTCTCCCTCCACATTAATAAAGGCGCCCTCTATATTTAGAAAAGACACCAAACAAAACCCTTTCAATTCAATCGATTACTCAATCGTACGTAGATAAAATCGATATCTCAATTATTTTTGCTCTTATATCTATATACATCCAACAGGTTTTCCAAGGTTTTCAATACAAAGGATGATACATTTATTGGTCTTAAGTCTTTAGGATAGACATGTGAGGGATAAAGACCATATTAACCTCTGTAGTCCCTAGGGATATAAAGGAATAATAATTCTAAGTAGTTTTAGTGTCCATAGGATCCGAATTTAGTTACAAACTCCTCTGTGCACGCTAAAAGTGTTTCCTGATTATTAATGTGCACCATTGGGTCGTCAATGCTCGATGACAAGTGGTTCTCGAAGAAAAGCTATAAAGACTCTTCCGTACGGTTTCATTAAAAAACTAGAACTGGTTGCACTTTTGGAGAGAATCTTTCTGTAACTAGAAGTTTCAGAGGCTTCTTCGATTTTATCACAGAAGAGTCTCCAGGATCTGCTTTCCTTCTTCCTTAATTCTCTCTTATAAATTTGTAATTCCTCCTTATATTGGCAGTCCTACAAGCCTTACGATAGATGCCCAACTGCCTGGACCACCATACTGGTTTTTGCTTTCAACTAGACTTAGCTAGTGGGCAACCAGCACTACAGTATCATGTCCGCCAGTGTCCTTACTGTCTCTGGGGTCTCCGGGGCCATCGACGACAAAAATCCCTCTAATATTACCCAATAATTGCTCCAGTTGATCACTATAGGATTCCTGAAGGGTTTCCGGATAGCAGGGTGAACATCGAGCTTATATCGATGGTCAGAAAAGGACGGTTACTTACCCATCCTTCGTTTTTTAGCCAGATGCAACATTTCCTTTGTGACGATGAGGGTCTCAGCTAGAGCCTCCTGCCTATTACTATTAACAAAATCTCGCCCTCGAAATCAATCAAAGCCTTATAATTGCTGGCAAGCTGAGGCAACCACATAAAAATTATTGGTGTGGGAGAACAAGGTTCTGTTGTAGAAAAATGTTGACTTTTTTCGTAGAGAGAAAAAGGCGATCAATGGAGGCATAACTTAAAAAATCAACATTTATTATTATTACTTGGGGGCCATATGGGCGTTCAAGCCACCTCGCACTGCGACCTCAACATTTAATTTTTGCAATAAATTTTTACTAAATATATGTATAGTTAAGTTATTTCTCATATATGTGCATTAATAGGTTCAAGTTAAAAGTATAAAGACTGTAAAATTTATGTTACAGTACTTTGGCGTACAACACATCGAGCGTGAACTGCGAATAAATTCCACAATGCGGTATTCGTGAATAAACGCTTATAGAGCGCGGCGCGAATTAAATAAACGTCAAATATAAAATAACTTCCGAAATTTGACGTTTATTTAATTCGCACCGCGCTCTTAGTGCGTCTATTCCCAAATGGCGCATTGTCAAATTTATTCGCAGTTCGCAGTCCGAGGCGTACAACACATCGAGTGCGAACTGCGAATAAATTCCACAATGCGTTATTCGTGAATAAATGCCTGTAGAGGGCGCCGCGAACCAAATAAATGTCAAATTTAAAAAAAAACTTCCGAAATTTGACGTTTATTTAAATCGCACCGCGCTCTCTGTGAATGTATATTGCGAATAGCACATTGTGGAATTTAGTCGCAAATCGCAGTTCGCACCCGATGTGTTGTACGCCTTAGTGTTGTAACTACTTCGGTCTAAAAAGACCAAAGTATTGAAATCCTGTCAAAAATGACGAAAAATTTGGTTGGTCCAAAACCACTTTTCTCGACGTTTTGAAAGTCCCTGAGTCTGAAAAAGCAAAAAAAAAAAATGTCCGTCCGTCTGTCTGGATGTCTGGACGTCTGGATGTCTGGATGTCTGTACCAGTGGTATCTCGAGAATGGCTTCTCCGATTTAGAATTTTTTTTTTCGCCAATTTGTTTCTATGGTCAAGGCGGAGATTTGAAAAGCTTTTGGAGACTGTGCGTCTAGAGGGTGGGGCCACCTGCCACAGGAATTGACCCAAAATACCTGGTTTTATAAATATTTACGATTTTTTTTATATAATATGCTGGTTTGATTATCGAATTGGGGAATTTAATTGGGAATTGATTTGAAGGTTAAGTTAGGGGTCAATTTACGGGTTGAGTTGGAGTTGAGTTGGGTTTGGATTAGGATGTAGTAAGTAGTTAACAAATTATTTCTATGATGGAACTTGCCTACATATTTATCAACCAATTATTATGAAATTTGATATGTGTGTCGGAAATGGGAATCAAAAATGATTTTTGGATAAAGTTTTGGAATATAGCCAAGTATGGCCTAGAAGAATGGAACTTGCCCATTTCTCAACCGATTACGATGAAATTTGACATGTGTATTGAAAATGGAATTCTAAAATGTTGCTTGGATGACGTTCTGGAATATGGCCAAGTAGAATGGAACTTGGTTATTCCTTACCCGATTATTATGAAATTTGGCATGTGCGTTGTAAATGGGATTCTAAAATTATTTCTGGATAAAGTTCTGGAATATGGTCAGTTGCACGGTTAGAAATATCAGTTTAATTTTGTATACTACTTTCGGTATAAAGTTCTATGTAAAATACAAGTTTTCGTGTTAAATTGGATGTCTATATCCATGTTACTCAAGCTTTTGACCTGTTTGGCTGTTGTTGTATAAGTAAATATATGTTGGTTAAAATAGAAATCAATACTCTCAAAACTGTCACACCAACTTTCCAACTTTATGACACAGGCGAATGCTATCCCCATTGAAGATACCAAAGACCGAAGTTCTGATCACCTCGTAAGGTTTCAGCCCTTTATATTTTTTATAATAAAGATTATAATAAAGTTTCAAACAAGTTAATCCTCACATTAAAACGGTGTTCCAATCCAACGCGAATAGCGAACTGCGAGAAAACTTATTTTTAAAAATTAGTACTCACAATTAATTAAATTCCTAAATATTTTGTATATATGTATATCAACAATCACTTTTATTAGGAATTTAATTAAAAATGTATACACAATTTTCCTTTAAAATAAGACAATTTATTAAATTCGTATAAACCTTGACATTTCGTAGAAAACTGTACAAAAACGAACATGTTCCACTCGCGTTCCACAACTATTTACTAGTACGAATGGTAGCGCTCGTACTAATAAATGTAACCTAACCTTAAATTTTCATTACAAATTTAACTTGAACGTGTTTGGAGGATAAAGAAATAAAATTAATTTGCCGGTTTTAGTGTTGCGCTGTATATTAAATATAAATTAAATTTACGTTTTATTAAGATCATAATATTTATTGAATAATTAAAATCTTATTACATATCGTCACCTGAAAATTAGTTTGGCCCATACACCATTTACTTTAATCTCGAGAAATCGACTTTTTATGTTTCAAACGAAATATACCAAAAAGTACCCGATAGAATTTTTTAATTTTTTTTTTGTAAAATTTGACTGCATACGTAGAGCTTAAAATCAATTTAATAGAAAAGATATCGCTTACATTAGGGCGCAATAATTGGAATTTTCCAGAAACAGAAACTTTTCAAATTGGTCCATATCCACACTTTTACACTAATTTGTTCATTTTGTAGGATATGGAACAAACTGAATTAGATATAGAACAATCTATGTAGTTTAAATAAAGTTGTTAAATTTCATTCCAAAACTAGTTTTATTTTTCATTTATTTTGTTATATAAAACAATTTTATTAATTCAATTTAATTTGTTCACAGCATTTATCTAATCATAAAATAAAAACAATACTAAAATAAAATAAAAAATGTTTGATCACAATGTTTTTCACAGCTCAAGTTAAATAAATTAAAATATAAACAGACTTCATTGTCTTGTCTCCAAAATTGCTCCTAATACCAGAGAAAGACTATGGATTAGCTAAACTGCATCTATTTTGTTTTATTATTTTTGAATAGAGCCTTAAGATATTGTACATCTTCTGTTGGCAGAAAAGGGAAAAGATCAGAAATATCTTTCATTTTCTCCTTGGCAATCGGGTGTGCTGGCAACGTACCAATTTCAGTATTAAAAAGATTTTTTGGAGTGGGAATCACATTTCTAGTTCCTTTTTTTGTAGTGAGCAAGTTTTAAATGTTATTTCTTGAAATGAAAATTTTAATTTTAATGTAAAAGAACCATTTTCCTCTTGCTCGTACAAAATACATTTGATTTTAAAAAATGGAACTCTACTAAAATCGAGCTTGCCAGCCGGATTTGAATATACTTTAAAGTCTGTAGGTTTCGTTTGCATTATGACTAGTGAAACATTTTTAAAATTCATTTTTTGAAGTAATCGAACAAAATGAAGAGGACTGTGTATTTCCAGATTCTTCAAATATCGATCAATAGTCGAGTGTACACAATCAACTTCCTGTATATTCGAGTTCAAAAATATTTTTAGTGCTATAGTGTTGATTTTGTTGCGATTTTGCGGTACACAGGAATCGCTCCACAACGTAATACGTTTAATAAACGGGAAATCAGTAATCAACTGGTTCAATATTCGAATTAATGCACTACTAATATCGTTCCCAGATCGCCCACTATGTGCCTCAGTCCATATGGCACAGTACGTTATTTTTTTTTTATTCGGAATTATGGCTGTACCTGTCAAGTTATACAGGTTTAGTTTTCGCTTATAATAGAATGATGAAGCATTTCCCTTCGGCAAACCGATCACTCTCTCCAAATCGTAGCACAAAATACATGTATTAGGATCAATATTACTCCTATCAATATCTCGATCACCTCTGCATGCTAACTTTTCTTGTTTATGTTGCTCGTATAATACAGTTTCATCATTGGATGGTTTTTCATTTTGTTGATATAATAAACATTTGTCGCATACATCTTTTTTAGGTTTGTGAAATGAAATATTGAACTCGGTATTGAAAATATTTCGGTAAATGGATATTTTAACTGGATCTGGATCGTTATATTTTTCTACGTAAAGCTGATAAATTCTTGCTAAACTAAGGTTAGTTTCTAAATACTTTTTTTGTGTGGTCTTAGCACGGCAATAATGGGAATCAACGGTTTCAAAACTGTTTATGTGATTACGCACTTCATTGAGTTTTATGGCAGAGGTAATACGTTTTGTATTTTTACCCCGTTCCATAGGCCGCGGACAACCAGTTTCAGAATCGGCAAAATTTTCGAAACAATAGTATATTCTTCGTTTCGTTATGTTTAATGTGTTCAAAAAGAACAGTCTACAAACACGAAATATGTGCTCATTTATTTGAAGGAAAAATTGAAACGAATACTTTTTTACTTCAGAGAGCACTCGACGTCGCTTAATAGTCACCCGTTTGACAAATTTAAAGTAAAATTTGATTTTGTCATCATCTGACATACTCCAAAAGTTTTCGATATTTTTAATCTATCACTTTCCGCAAAATTTTTGGAACATAAAAAAAAGCAAGTATGTTTGCATGCAGGTTTGATTTTTCTTGCTGGCATCGGTTTGTTTTTCCAATTTGTGTAGTTTTTCCCAGACTGTCTCAATTTTTTATTGACATTGGATTTCCAAAGATCAACATTTCTTTTTCTTTTTCTTGTAATTTTTGGAGAATCATTTTCTGAGCCTAAAATGAGCATAAATAATTTCAATGCAAATTATGTATGTATGTATGTAACATATATTAACAAATCAGCTCTTACCGTAAAAACTTGAGTTAGAGGGTAAATCTCTCAAGTTTTCATCTTGTACATAATTTTTTTCCAAAGGAATTGTAATATCGTTGGTCTTTTCTAAAAATAAAAAATAAAACAAATTGAAATAAAAAGATTGGAATTGTTTTTCAAGAACTTACCAAAACATATTATATCGTTCACCAGATTTTCTTCTGGCTCATAGGTAGGATCTTTATCAGAATCATCTCCTGTAAAAATTAAATAGCAATTAACTTAATACGAAAATAAATTAAATACATACATAAAATCTGTTTGTAAATATATATATATATATATATATACATATATACATACCTGAAAAGTCTAAATCAGAATTAACGTCGCTGGATGAATTTTCATTTTGAACATTTTTATCTTCCTCAGAATCCATAACTGAGTTCATCATTCTATTTAAAATATAATTAAATTATGTAATTAAACCAAAACAAATTACTTGACGATTGTTGTATGTTTAACTTACGCAAATAACTCGGGTGACATAGGAGGAGTCGGCGATGTCATCCAGCCAAATATTGTATATGATTTAAAATACAATAAAATATAAACCGTTAAAACAACTGTAAAAAAAAAATACTTTGACTTTTCACTTCGAGGTTTTTAAGAACAATGACGGAGGAAAAAAATTTGTTTCTCTTTATATACTTTTGCGTTTTTACATTCTGTGAGATATGGATATGGAACAAATGTTATGCAATTTTTTGCTTTTTCCGTTTGTTCCATATCCACTGCACATATACTCGTGGAACAAACTAATTTTTACAATTTTATTGAAAAAATGTTCCAGTGGGCGTTTGGCTCAAACTAATCGCAAAAAAAAAATGTTCTCCAAATATATTAGTTTTTTGTTCCATACGTCAAAAAACGGGATATGGACCAAATGATAATTATAAATTATTAAAAATGTGGATATGGAACAAATTGAGTAGCCAATATCTCAACAACGGTTACGAATTTAAAAAATCGGACTACAGATTCTGAAAGAGCGGAAAATTTTACCTTATTCTGCATTATTAGTTCAAAAAACACAAATTTGGCGTATGGACCAAACTAAATAATCAGGTGACGATATGTCGAAATCTCAAATTAAGATCGATTTTGAAGAAAAGCTAATAAATGAGGTTAGCGCGTATACATTAGTATGACAAAAAAAAACAAAGATTATTCCAACAGAAATAAGCGAAATATGACTTAGGCAGATATACTTATCTAATTTACTCGAATTACAGGTAAAATAATAATAAAATTACACGAAAATAATTATATATTTTATTATGATAACAATTTTTATTTGCAGTTCTCGATTGTAAAACGAAATGGATGAATCTAAAAGACACATTCTTCCATAATATCAGGGCAGAAAACAATACTCCAAGTGACAGCGGAGCAAAAGAAGGAAAACAAATAAAATGGGTGCACCACAATGCATTTCAATTTTTATTAGCGTGTTTAGATACCCCATCGTATGTTGTTTTTGTTTTTGCGTCTGAATATTATAAAATTTAATTACGTTTAATTTGAGTACATTATCAAACTACACCATGGAATCTAAAATTAACATAGAAAAAAAAAATCCTGTCAAAATGTTTATTGCTTAAATAAGAAATATCTGCATGTTATGAAAATCCCTCGTTATACCATTTTATCCCGCCAAGGGACCTTACCTTCGTTTATACACCAATTTGCAAATTGATCACGAATATCATATGGATCAGTGTTATTATTAATTTGATTAGTTCCGGTTGAATTCGACAGAATGTTTTGGTTGGCACTAGGTTCAATTCTTAGAAAATTATGCAAAGTCACACATGCTGCTACAATTAATTTACAATATTCTTCATTGTTCTCGATTCTTTTTAAAAGCACACGCCATGTGTGGGCACAAATACCAAAAGCGTTCTCAACGATCCGCCTTGCTCTGCTTAACCTGCGGTATATGTAATTAGGGTTCGCAATACCGATATCGATAGTATCGAAATATCCATACTATCGGCCTGATGCGTCCCAAGCGTTTTTGGGCGGTAGACAAGCTTGTAGAAATTATTTTTATTCTTGAAGATTAACACTTAGTTGTAGAGTTGAAGCAAAAACTTGGTTGAAGGCACAGTAAATAACTAACACTTGGTTGTAGATATAAATTTATTAATAATTTTTTATTTATTTTGCTCAACTTATTACGAGTACGCTCAGATGACAATTGATTCTTTTTTCAAGTTACAAAATTATTACAAAAAAAAATGAAATTGGTACGGCATAATTATTTTTAAACAATATAACAGTGCGCGTACACATACAAATATAAAAATAAAGGAAATTGAAGAAACATTTGAATACAGATTGATTTATATTTTTTGCTGTTGTAATCATTTACAATGTTCGGCCAAAAGTTAGGTTATATAGTTTCGGAAAATCTAATGACAAATATCGATATTTCGATACTCGAATGTTTGTTATACGAGTAATTTTATATACGGCAACAATGCACTTTGCTACAAAAATGTTTTATATGTCTTGCTTTAGATGTTTTTTTTTTTTGTGTCGGTAGGTTATTGAATCATGTGCATTGAGTGCGGAACCTCGGTTGGTTCCAATCAAATTTTAATAATAGTGTAGGTGAAACGTAAAAGTATATATTTTCCACACCAACAGCATTTATATAAATGCATATGTAATAAAAGAAACGAGTTATCACCTAATCGTGAGCAATTTAAGCAACGCGATATGCTTTACAATACTGGAGCAAGAGGGAAACAAAACTCATCTGTAATTGCGAGGTATTTAATTTTAAATGCCCACTCAGGTGGAAGCTTCTGGAATGTTGGTTTGTATCGTGTACAATGCTTGTTGAAAAATGCTTTGATGTAGTCCAACAAAAGCTGTATGTATTTGGTATATCTCTGAACGCTGCTATTGTTGCAATCACCACAGATGGTGCTTCTGTAATGCATAAAGTAAGACGATTAATAAATTCCTTCCAACAAATTTGTTTGGCCCACGGCATCCGATTGGCTGTAGTAGAAGGGTTATACAAAAAGGCGCCAATTGATGTAGATATTCCTGAAGTTCAAAAAAGTGTTCCTTAGAAAATGATAATTATCGGGACTATTATACTACAGATGATGATATAAATAGTTTAATAAGTTTCAAAATTGCCATTAGAGAAGATTTGATTGATAACGAACCATGCCTTAATGGAAATATCTGCCCATTAATTGACAAAATCTGAAAAGTCTACAGCATTTTTCAACGATTTCCAACAAAAAATGATCGGTTTTTAAAGAAACATGTAAAACAGGAATTTGGAAAAGAGCTAAAGCTCCTACTAGATTGTAAAACAAGGTGGAATAATATGTTAAGTATGTTGGACCGATTTATTCAATTGAAATCGTGCATGCGAAAAGCTCTAATTGATGCGGGTTGTTTATTTTGAATGCGATGTAGTATTATTATTATTATTATTATTATTATTACTTGAGGGCCATGTGGGGGCTCAAGCCACCCCGCACTGCGACCTAAAAGATCTTTTGTGCATAAGCCCTACTTAATTATCCGTCCAGTCAATATTCCGGCTCTTAATGAACTTGATAATACTGCCTAACGGTACGTGATACATACTATCTGGGCTCATTGCTCACCCTCCTAGATGTCTACTGTAGGAAATACTTCTACAAGCGTTACATACTATCTGGGCTCATTGCTCTCCCTCCTAGATGTAATAACATTTACTTCTGCTAGAAGAGCGGTAGCATTGGGACTCAAGGACTTCGAGAGGGCAGACCCACTCCTGTATATTCCTATCCGTGCCCCGTCTACCAATTTGATTTTACTCTTGCGAGTTGCTGGGACATACTATCTGGGCTCATTGCTCTCCCTCCTAGATGTTTACTGTTGGAAGTACTTCTACACGTGATACATACTATCTGGGCTCATTGCTCTCCCTCCTAGATGTCTACTGTAGGAAATACTTCTACTCGCGTTACATACTATCTGGGCTCATTGCTCTCCCTCCTAGATGTAATAACATTTACTTCTGCTAGAAAAGCGGTAGCATTGGGACTCAAGGACTTTGAGAGGGCAGATCCACTCCCGTGTATTCCTTCCCGTGCCTCGTCTACCGTTTTGATTTGACTCTTGCGAGTTGCTGGGAATAAAATAGTCGCCTGTAGGTCACCCAGGTTTACTACAGGAAGGCTAAATAAAACTGGAGGGTGCCTGGTATCCAGAGTTCGCATATATAGACTGATTAACCTATCAGCCATTCATCCATCGGCATATGCTGTTCCACCTTAGATTAGGGATTTTTTGTCAAGGTTTTCTCCTTTAGCGCCGTACTTTAGCCTGTCACAAAAGTCTATATTCAGCCTAATGGTTACAGCTACCGGTGGTTGCCACGAGGAGGCAGTACGTACACTTGCGCCTACTGGAAGGTTACGGAGCCCCTTCCAATAGACGCCAAACCACCATGTAGTAAGTCCATTTTCCAAAAAACAATCAAGCTAACTGTTATTTATAATTCTACGTTACCTTATAAATTTTAAGAACAATTGCAGCGATATATTAAGTGTTAATACTATAGTGTGAAGTATTATTAACTGCAATTTTTTTTTTAGAAATGATAAGGTAACGTAGAATTGCAAAATAACAACAAGCTAACTACTAACAGCTTGTTTTTTGGGAAAAGGACTTACCATTACCATTTTCAAAATAAACTCGACTGAATTATTTTTTAAGGTTCTTGTAACTAATTGATAATTAAAGTGTTAGTATCGGAATTATCGATACTATCGATTTTAAGATTTTTTAATATCGAAATATCGATATTGGAAAAGTGGTCCGATATTGAAAACCCTACGATGTAATGTAATAAAAATGTAATATAAAAATAGAATATTATTTGTGTAAAAATGCTTTTCGAATAAGCTAATTTTTGGTTTGTGCTGGTATACGGTCGAAGTATATGTATTTCCTTTCAAGCTGAATGCCTCGCCTGCAACAATTACATTCGGTAAAGGTTTTGTTGTATAAGGTAATGGAATATCATCAGGTAAGTTTAATCTAGGGTCGTTTGATAGCCAAAGCTTTCCAAATGTGCTTTGCGAAAAGACTGTTGAATCTGCGATACTTCCATAACCCCAACCGTCAATAATTAAAAACTTGTAGTTAGCATCTACCAATGCCATTAATATAGTTGAAAAACGCTTTTTGTAATTAAAATTCTGACTGCTGGTATTATTGAATGCGAATGAGTCAATATGCTTGCCGTCAAGGGCACCTAAGCAATTGGGAAAATTCCACTTTTTGAAAAATTGTTTCCTTACTTCTTCCCATTTACTTTTATCTATTTTTGGCATTGCAATTGTCATAATTATTTCTTTTGTTTTTGCTAGGACTTGATAAACAATTTTATGGAAGGTGGAATGTCCCAGGAAGAAAATAATTGATATGTTGTAGCCAAGCACCTATAGTTTGAAAATATTTAAGAAATAAGGAATAAACATTTATTAAATAATTGAGAATTTATTATTTTATACCTTAAGGTGACAACCAGTTTCTCCTTTGGCTGAACGCTAATTCGAAAATTTGTACCAATTGGAGTTAGAGATTTGTTGAGTAATTTTAAAATTGTATTAAACGTATGCTTGTTCATTCTAAAATACACAAAATATAACTCAGGATGCTTTTCAAGCTCTAGCACAATTTTCTCGTAACATCCCGATTTTGATTTATTTTGTAAATACGGATGGACCCAAAATCTTCTTTTAGAAGAATTTTTAGTTAAAAAAATATAGGCAAGACCGAAAAATTTAATTTTTCTAGTTTTTTTTTATAATCGTTATATTATTGCAAATAATACTCGTATAAAACCAAATTTAATGACATGTATATTCGTACTACTTTGGTGTGAACAAATCTACGAATTCGCTTGTGGTATTTATCACAATTCGCTATTCGCGTTGGTTGTGAACACCGCTTAACAATAAGTTTGTATTTGTTAAGCAGGATAAAACGTTTTCCGGTCCAGAGATAATTTGCCGCTGGTCCGATACATCTTTTGTATAGTAAAATAAAGTGTTATTCATTGCCAAGCAAACTTAGTTTATTAAATTTAATTTTTTAGTTAATTATTATCAGTTTTTCAACGATAATATTGTATTAGCTAAATCAATTTTGCATGAAATAGTTTTCTATTAAATCCAGATTCATTTTGATTTTCTACCCGATTTCTTTAAAATATTAATCCTTTATGATATTAAAGCAGATCCTAACACAAAAATGTCCATCAATCCTGTAATATAAATAATGTCAACGTTAAGGTTGAAAATGAAACACAAAAATAAGAAACGTTCACAAACAAAGAAAAGGAAAATAAAAATAAAATCTCCGTACATACAGTTTTACCACCCCAAAATGGAGACGTTTAACATTTTTTTAATAATAAATTCGTTTTATTTTTTCATATTATTAAAATTATTATTTGTTATATTTTTCAAATAGAGCTTATAACGATGATAACTTTTTTACTTTCTTTAAGGTTAGTCAAGGACAATTAAATAGTTTGAAACTACAAACAATTTCCTTTTTATTTTTGTAACCATAAAAATCATAATAAAATGTTAAATGGATCGTATTACAGTATCGTACACTATATACATTGTCAAGTTAAACTATTTTTAAGCTAAAAAAGACCGTATTGGTCAATCGATTTCCTTGGTACATACACATAAAATGTAATGTTTATTACATAATAAATCAATGATGCTTAGACTTAACAATAAAAGTGTTTATAAGGAAGCGGATAACCAATCTTCCACATATCGACGTTAGCTCTGCAAGTTTGAGTCCTATAGGAAAAATTTACCAGTAGCTGATCCCGAATTTTACAAATCTATAATGAAATAGATGTACTAATTAGAATTGCTAATTTTTTCCGAATTTTGGTTGACGGACAGGTTAAACGCAATTGACCTTTTCCTCATCTGTCAAATACAGATTATTTGAAACGTCAAACGAGCGCGTAGGACAAGATAAAGTGAAAATTGTATCCATTTGAAGTAAAATCGTATTAAATTAGCGAGTATTAGTAATTTTGAAGGTTTTTAATTTATTAATTAAACAAAACAATTATAATTGTAACATTTTATATCATAATAAATAAAATATTTTAATAGATAAGTGTTATATTTTGTGAAAATGCCACTAACGTGTAGTGTATTTAAGTGCCAAATGAGAGCAGATAAACACGATGGAATACACTTTTATAGGTTTCCTTTTATTCCAAAAAGGTGCACAAAATACAAAACTCTGGCTGAGGAACGCCAGCGAGCTTGGGTGAAGGCAATTAATGGGAAATATAAAAAAAAACAGCCTTAAGATACTCTACTGTTTGATCCAGACATTTCATATCCGGGAAATCTGCTAAAAGCCTAAAATAGATGATATTTTAAACCCTGACTGGTTTCCAACTCAACATTTGGGTTATAAGAAAAAATCAACAACCTCTACATCCAGATATGAGCGAATGAAGAAGTTATGAGCGAATGAAGAACCGATTATAGCTATTTCCAAAAAAATTAATGAAAACATGTATTTCGATTATATGGTGAAAATATCTTGCGCAGTTTTCAATTTGAACTCACCAATTTTAGGAAATAATGAATAAAAGACAATACATTATAAATAAGATTATTTAATATAAAAATAAAATTGTATAAAATCACATAATAAATTCATTTAATCAGTTAATTCATAATCAGAAATAAATTTGTATAAAATCACATATGTATATAGTTAATTCTCATTTTATCACATGAATCAATAAAATGCGCTTGTATACTTCATGCAAAGCAAATAATATGGCCCCAATATGGGAACAACACTCGCCTAATCCTGCCACACAAGTCCGTTGTGAATGAAGCCCGTGACGTCATGATGGGTTCATACTTTTAATGGTGGTAAATTTAGTGACTGAGAATGAAGTACCTGCTCAAAAAAGTTTTAACATTATTAATTTTAAATATGTAATTTTTTTAAAGAACTTACTATGCCAAACATAATGTGTGCATTTTGGTGCTTTTTACCGGTTAAATATTGGACCCAACCGCTTTTAGATACAATAGTTTGTAGGCCTCTAACGACTTGAACGCCTTTAATTCGTTGGACGTGTAATATTTACGTATCTTATTTACCAGATACTGGAACATGTATTTCGAAAAACGTTACGTTTGTTGGCAGACTTTGCTCATCAAACTTCATCAAGTAAGGGTCACTCTTGAACCCTGAAATTTTCTCCTCGTACCGCTGTCTCTCAGGTCCCGAAAGGTTCATGGCATATTTAGATAATACCGAGATCCTCTTGTTATCATCCATTTCTAGAAATTTACAAAAAATTATTCAAAACATATAAATTTGTTATAAGAACATAACCTAGCATTTTAAAAAAAACACTCTTTTCTACTTACTTTTCAAGAAATTTTTATAAATTTCTATTAATTTTTAATTCTAATAAAGTTTAGAAATAAATCACAGTTTAAAATAAATTAAAAATCACACTAATTAATTAAAAAGCACAAAAAATTCCACAGCTCAAAATTATACTTTGTCCTACACGTTCACTTTGAACGAACTTTGTGAGAGAAGCTTCAAAGACAGACATCCGATTACCTTTCAAAAAAATCTCCCTTGGAAATAGGTATTTTAATAAATATGACAATTCAGCGACAGGGAAATCGAGAGAGAGAAATATTTTTATGCGACCAATGGAAAAATTTTATGAAGGAATATTTGTCTCTTGATCGTACGTGCGGAACTTCAACAAATCTTCAAGTTGTAATTGATGGGTTCCGCGAAAACCAGCTCTGGCGTGTCACTGAGCGTTTAGCAATTTGTCCGACAGCCCAAGTAAAAGCAACACTTGTTTTCACTTGCTATTTTTTTTCTGTTGTTTCTTAAATAATATTTGGAATTTTCAATTAAAATGGACTTCAAAATTATCCCTGACACTTTGAGTCCTGAGGTGTTGGAGGTGGAGTACAAAGTTAAGGAGTTAATCGGTGTTAAAGCTGGAATGGAAGGAAAGTTTCTGGATGCATTGCAGAAAGAATACCAAAATACTACGCTAAAACGAAAGTTGTAAAAGAAGACCCTTATAAAAATCGTACACTGGTAAGATAGTCGAGATATAAAGAAGACAGGAAGCGGAAACGAACAACCAAAAAACCATCTAAACCTAAAGCACCTGGTAGCATAGGTGTAGGTTTTCCTGGTCCGAGTCACGAAACTAGACGTCCGGAGGCAGACGATCAGCAGTCTGAAACAGACTTAGAGACAACCCTAGAAAGGCGATTTTCCAAAACAGTTCCACATCGCCTTTAGGTCGAAGCAGTATCCATCGTTCAAGACAGTCGCAACAAAGGTGATACCTTTGTTGAAAAAACTTTGTCTAGAAAACCGAATCCCAGTAAGTGGAAGATTTCCTTTTCCGGCCGCGAGAATAAAAAGGGAGACGAAAATGTATTAAACTTTGTAATGAGGTTAGAACAATACGCATACCAAGGTGGTGTGCCTAAGCATGAGATTGTCGCTAGTGTAGAGGGAGATCGCGAAATTAGGAAGTACATACGAAGTAGAGTACAATATCCGAAGGAATCATTTAATGATTTCTTAACGGGAATCGAGAGTGCTAAATACCGCCTAATCCCCTACCTATAATGACGAAATTTTTGGAAATGGAAAATATGAACCCAGCATTGAAAAATGCTACTTACCATAGGCAAATCAGTTCAGCAGCGTCCCTTAGAAAATTATGTGACAACTTCGAAAAGCTGTCGAATACATCAGGATTTTACCCTCGCAGACTAATTGAGCCACGTATCCGACGTTCTCACGCGGTTGCTAAAATATCAAACTAAGCTGGTACATCGGCTTCCTCATTCAACCAGAGAAATTAATTAGAGTGTGATAGTGATGATCAAATACAGATCGATAAGGAAGGACCTTATCACCTAGATGCAGTATCTGATGGAAATCGGCAAAATTTGTAGTATGCTGAAACTGCAAAAATTTAGGACTCCGATTTTCTGCCTAGAAATGACTCACAATTTTTGTGAATGTTGTGGTTTGGCTAAATTCAACAAGGAAGATTGTCTTATGGTAGGTGTCAAAAGAGGTGAGTTTAGGGAAATGCCTCCTTGGGTCCTCGTTCGGGAAGATTGATCAACCCCAGATTTCCAATTCAATCGGAACAATCGTCCAACAACCATTTAAAATAAGCGAAAACCAACCAAGTCCTGATCCGCCGCTCGGAACCACTACCCATTTTGAATCTTCCATGAATAAAAGAGTATCGCGAGTTCAAAATTATTGGAAAAAAGAAAAGAATTCCAACATGCCTGTTCGATTTCATCAATATGTGATGTAGAAAATGATCCTCGCCCTTATGCCAAAATAAATATAAATTGTTAGTATACTCTACGGCTACTTGATAGTGGAGCAAGTGTCAGTACATTGAGAAAAAACTAAGAGCAGTTTTTATTATCCGAAGGCATAAAAATCAAAACTTTGACCTAGTGCATTCAACCGGCGGATTTAGTAAGAAGTTTTTACTCAAAGTATCGGAGGAGTGCTCTTTCAATTAGATGGCGATACTGGTGAGAAGCCTAAAGCCTTTATTTCCCAAAAAATTAAACTCGACACAGCGGAATTACACAGTAGCGGAACTAGAATGTCTAGCGGCTGGTGTTCCTGTCAAACAATTCCGGCCGTATATTGAACGGTATAGGTTTACAATCATTATACCGATCATGCTATAGTCTAAGTGGTTAAGGTCACAAAAGGATCCGATTCGACTTCACAATTGTTCATCAAAAGGGAAAGGAAAATACAATAGCAGACACACTGTACTGAATGTATTGTGACAGCATTACTGAAGTTAACGCTTATGTAAAACTCCACAACATGAATCTATTTGAGGAAATTAATTTACGCGATGATTGATGAACAATTTGGAGCTCTCAGAAAGAAAATTGAGGATAATCCCGATTCACTACCAAACTTGTGCGTTCGTGACGGGAAAATACTTATTAGGATAGAGCCAAGGCAAAACGTGCCATTAACTGATATTCCGTCATGGAAAATATGGGTGCCTACAAATATCAGAAAAATCATTATGGAAAACGGGCACAATTGGCACAACGGGCTTGAACGAATTCGTCGTTTATACTATTGACCTAAAATTGCTATGGACAAAAAAAATGAAATTGTTCATTCGGACTACGAAGTACAATTTGTAGGAAAATAGTTTCAAAACTTGGTAAATGAATACGGCTTAACACACATGAAAACGGCATATTACTCGTCTCAAAGTAATGCATCTGAACGAGTCAATAGATCAATTGTTGCAGCAATCAGAGCTAATTTGACTGATAAACATTCCGCAAGGGGCAAAGTTTTATTATTATTACAACTGATTTCGCGCGCGCTAAAATTAGTTTGGCTAGTAGTAGTTTGTACAAAATAGAGAAAATATACTAAATAAAACGTGAGTGGATAAATGAGTGTTTTTTAATTAATTACATAATTTTATTAGGATAGATATTAAGAGCGTTTTAGCCTGGTATTTTTATATTGTATTTCTGAATGGATTCGATTTCTTTTTTTTTTCTTACTATTTTATTTTTAAATGATTTCCGAGATATTTATTTTTTTTTACTCCTGCGTTCTCGATAATTTACATGTCCTACATACCTAATTTTAAATAAAGTTTAATACAAATAAAACAAAAATGATTTAAAGCAAATAAAATATGGTGGGGTGGCTGTACTATGTGGCACGTAGATATGTATTTGCACACTTAACTGAAGTTAACGTAAAACGATGGTGTCCACCATCATGTGTTTATTGAGTACCTAGCCACTGATTGCTACCCGCAACAAGAAGTGTGCCATATGATGTTGGCAAGCTGCAAGGCTGTTGATTACAAATAGTTTGTGAATTTTCCATCCACAGTTTAGTTGAGTTACTTGAACTCCTTCGAAATTGATTGCTTCGTCATGAATTGATTGACTTTAACGCCCGACTTTAAGTCACCCTCAGCAATTGTGTTGATGCTTCACAATGAATTAATAACTATTGCTTAGAACCTTAACCTCAAAATGTCACTCCCTCGATGCAACCAATTACTGAAGTCAATCTCAGTAATTGCGTTGATGCGCTACCACTTTATTGCATATTCACTTATACAAATCGCGATGCGCCGTATTTGACGCTGTCCACTTGACAAAACTCGATAATATTTCGATGCGACACGATTGATTTACCCGGCTTACGAGGCGACAATACCACGTACGTTTCTGAAATATTCAATTATGTATATAAAAATGGCGATGCAACCACATTAATAATTCACACGTTGTAACAATTATGGCGATTCAACAAGGTTGATTCACACATGCGTGTGAAGTTTATCCTAAACTTGTCCTAAACCTTACAATTCCGTTACACTGTTAATTTTTTTTGTTCCTAATAAATAAATTGCCTGCCGTATATTTATTGAAACTAATTTCAACATTCTTTTTATTTAAAAAAACGTTAAAATCCATAAATAAGTATCGGAGGAATAGGGGGTATATGAAGCCAATTTATTTAAATATAGTCATTCAACTAAATTTCACTTTAAATTTATTCCCGCCTCGAAGTAATTCGAGTACTACCATTTGTACGTCAATGAAATTATGATGACTAACTTAACGAAGCATTAATAGCAACAAAAATTTTAGGGGGAATCGGGGGAACAGGGGGTCAAACACTTTAGATATTTTGTCGAGGGTCGGGATTTCACCATTTACACCGACCACAAGCCTCCGACGAGCCTCCAATCTCGCCACTTGGATTACATCACTCAATTTACCGCGGACATTCAGCATGTTCACGGATATGACAACATTGTCGCGGACACACTATCTCGCACCACCGACCACGAAACGGCCACAGTCGAGACTCACATCGACTGCACATAATTGCAAACACACAAAAAGCCGACCTAGAACTTCAGAATTTATTTTCTGGTTCCGAATATCACACTAGTTCATTAATGAAACTAGAGCTTTTCAAACTACCTGGCCTCGAAATCATTTGTGATACATCTACTGGGAACAATCGCCCATACATCGCAGAACCACTACGTCGAACCATCTTCGACACATTACATAACATTTCGCATCCTGGAGTCCGTGCTTCTCGTAAATTGATTACTGCTCGCTACTTTTGGTCCAGTATAAACAAAGACGTAGGCAATTGGGCTCAGTCTTTTTTATCCTGCCAACGTGCTAAAGTTCAACAGCACACAAAATCACCTCATGGACAATTTCAAATTCCGCCTGGCCGATTTGAACACATCCATTTAGATATCGTAGGACCACTTCCTCCGTCTAATGGATATTCTTAATTACTCACCTGTGTCGATCGCTTCACTCGCTGGCCCGAAGCATACTGTATGAACAATATGTCAGCTGCTACCATTGCCACCACATTCGTCAATAATTACGCATCACGATTCGGCGTGCCCCTTCATATCACAACCGATCAGGGAACGCAATTCTAGTCTAAACTATTTACAGAGTTAACGAAACTACTCGGATCTCATCGAATACGTACAACGGCTTATCTTCCTCAAGCCAATGGCATGGTCGAACGCTTCCATCGGCAACTCAAAGCCGCTCGAATGGCCAGAAGCAATACAACTAATTGGAACTCGGAAATACCAATCGCACTTCTTGGAATCCGAGCAACAGTGAAAGAAGATCTGAAGTGCTCACCAGCTGAAATGGTTTATGGTCAAACCATCAAGCTACCCGGTGAGTCCTTCATCGAAAATCCTCTTTCACCTATGCCAACTACTGACACAGTCATCGACCAACTGCGACAAACCATGCAAAACCTTGTACCGAAATCAACACGTCCATCCAAACAAGATGACGTTTTTGTACTACCAAATTGTCATTCCCTAGGGAGGGAAATCACTTGCGGTGCAGTCCTGTAGCGGTTCACTCATTCACTATTTATCACGTTCATTCATTTCACTACTACAAATAAAATATATCAACTAAATATATTTTCCGCACGAGATAAGTAGTTACAAAATATATCAAACAAATATATTTTGAACGGAAAATACAATTTATTTTCGAATTTATATTTTCCGTACCAAACCGCGCGCCATCTCCTATTCAGTATCGACTCAATTGTCTGCATCAAATTCTGCGCCACCCGTTCTACTACTACTATGCGCAGTACGTAAACTCGACCATTTTTTTATTTTCCGTCTGTCATTCTACATAATTACCTTCTCGCTTACGAATAGCTCAGTGGTGAAAAATATACTTATATATTAAAAATTGTAATTTAATCTTACGGAATTAATATCCTTCCTGTTCATTAATTAAAACTAAATAGTAAACTATGTTTAAAAATTAATTTCAATAAAAAAAAAAATTGTTTGCAATCAAAATTAATTGTGTGTTTATTGAACGACACAATAGCTCCGTTATGTAAGCCACCATAATTTCATTGACATACGAATGGTAGTACTCGAATTACTTCGAGACGGGAATAAATTTAAAGTGAAATTCAGTTGAATGACTATATTTAAATAAATTGGCTTCGTGTACCCCCTGTTTAGGGGTACCCCCTGTAGTTTCAATAAATATACGCCAGTCAATTTATTTATTGGGAACAAAAAAAATTAACAGTGTAACGGAATTGTAAGGTTTAGGATAAGTTTAGGACAAGTTTAGGATAAACTTCACACGCATATTCACACGGAGTATTTACGATAATGCTACAGGAAATTCACTCTATAATGGCGATGTGATCGCGTTAATTATATAAATTGCTTTTATTTTACTTGATAGTCCAGTTTACTCGCCTATGTATTCACTTTCACACGATAATTTTAGAACGCACGGTTAATGTTTGCTTGCTAATCACCAATCCGGCTCGAAGGACCATAAATATACGCAGCTATTCTCCACCTTCAGTTTATAATTTCCACATGCACACGAACAAACAAGCAAACACCGTATTTTATTTATAATTTAACTTAGTGGTTTTATTTTCTATTATTATTGTTTATACAAGAATCATGTGTCTCCATGATTTTGATGTTATCCGTATGACGGTAAAAGGTGAAGAGAAATATAATTACAAAATGGAATACAATAATCTTAAAATTATTGAATATGCATTGTTCTGCAGAATACAATACTTGTCCACAAATATTAGTACATATTTTTTATCATAGACGGCTACCAAATTTAAGGTCTACAATTTTATTCAATCTTGGTAGCTGTCAAAATTCCAAATAAACAAATGACAATAATTTTGTCATTTCAATATTTACAAAATTTCTGTAAATAGCTAATTTGTACGTTACAATCAGTTATAATTCAATAGTGTTTCTTATTTTCATAATTTGATGATTACATGTGTACAACGATGTTTACAAAGATAAGTATAATAAATTGAAATAATCACATAATAGTTTTAATATAATTTAATTTTCCTTTTAGGTTTTTCTTCAGGTGAATTTTGGATGTGATCAACCATATGAAGAAAGTTCTTCTGTAAATATGATGGTTTATGATTCTGCTTTTCCTTTATATTGGTTTAGGAAGACGGATTCAATAATTCTGTTGAATAACTTAACCCTTTATCTGTTGAACTATCGATCATGTTAAACTGTCAAGAAAATACTACTTTCGCCTACGGTGCCATCTGTTAGAAAACATGACCTTCCAGATGATACCACTAGTTGTCACTACTAATTTAATAGAAAACAGTCTTTAAGCTAGATGTCACTACTATTGATGATTTTTCTTAGCTGTCAAATTATTATATAAAGGTGTTTTTTTTTTTACTATGTGAGAAATTTTTACGGTTTAATAAACTAAACAATTAATTAAAAAAGTATCCTCAATATTGAAAATGCTGACGCATTGTTGGGTACCTCAGTGCAGAAGTACATTTTACGTTCATCACGTAAAATTTCATTTTTTCCCGCAAAACAAGGAAATTAGACAGCAGTGGATCAAAGCAATCAAAAATAGAAAAAAAACCAATTTAGGGTCCAGAATTTGCTCCAAGCATTTCAAAGCATGTGATTACAGAGATTCTTATTCAGGTAGTTCATTTTGATAACCAATTTTTAATTATTTTTCTAATACAATTTTGCTTAACACAGGTCAAACAAAAGTATTAAGAAGGGCAAGTGTCCCTTCTCAAAATCTACCTAGAGAAAACCGTAGACGATCAAAACGGAATAAGATACAGTAACAATGCTCGTAAAATATTAAACGAAATGACTAAAATTTAAGTGATCAATTTCAAGCCGCTTGTACATCATCATCCGAAATAGTTGCAGAGGGAAGTGCGGTGGATACTGAGCCAAAAGATAATAAGGTAAAGTAACAATTCTCTTAATATTAAGTTGAATTTAAGAATCTTGAACGAGGATGATACCATTCGTTATTTTCAAATATTTAGTACTTCAGCAGAGAAAATTATTCTAGAACGGAGAAGTTCAGATAACAACATCAAATATGTCGACAGTACTACGCAAACAACGTCATATCACCAAATGCCTCCGAATATTATTGTTGAAAATTTAAGCGAATTTGAAATCAAATATTTTACTGGATTTGAGCGAAATCGTTTCGAAGTGCTCTATTCGGCAATTAATATAAATTCAAATTGTTATGACAATCAGTTGGACTGCAAAAATCAGCTGGCACTAACTTTAATGAAGTATCGGCGTGGCATCGATTTTATTTTAATTGGCAAGTTATACAATATTCGGAGACAAATTGTATCGGAAGTATTTGAATACTGGACGAAAGCTATATATGTTTATTTGAGAAAAATTGATTTTTGGCAGCTTCGTCACATAAGTCCCGATTCATACACAGGCATAGTCGATTGCACGGAGATATTCACCGAACGTTCTTCATTAAATCCGAATATCAACCAGGAACTTTTCTCCAATTATAAAAACCACAACAACTTCAAATACCTTGTGGCAATAGATGAAAAGGGCCTTTTGAAATTTTGTTCAAAGGTATATGGTGAATCTAAATCGGACCGATTTATTATTGAGGATAGTTCCTTTTTAAATTTGTTGAATTCAGGGGATATCATTTTAGCAGACAGAGGATTTAACATATCTGACCTACTAGAAAAAAAAAAATGTCGTACTAAATATCCCGCCATTCAAGACTGCCCCACAATTATAACCACAAGAAATTTTAGAAACTAGAATATTGGCTAATAGGAGGATTCACGTGGAGAGAGTTATAAATTTATCAAAAAAAAAAAAAAATTCTCTCGACTACTATTCCAACGCATGATAAACCAATTGAATTAAATTAAAACTTAAATTGGTTTATCATGATTCCAACGTCTAAGAGCTGGTTTAAATAATAAAATGAATTAATTCAATTAAAATTGGCCCAGCCACTTTCTTTTAATAAATTTTTTACAAAATATATACCTATAATAGTAATCGGTTTTATCTAAAGAATCGTTAACAAAATTTCTGTCATAAAATATAGTCTCAATGTGCAAAAAGCCAACATTTGAACTGTAAACTATAAAATGACACATATGTAATGTGCATCTGCATTTGCACTTGGTAAAAATAATTATGTGTTCGAGATAATTTTTTGTCATTTTATGTAGGCTAGTTGTGAACTATCAGTGGCTGTATAAGCACACTTAATTTCTAAAATAAATTTTTTATTTGCACAAATCCCATCAGGTGAGGCACCTAAATAATTCCTGATAGGATCAATAAATAGTCCACATTTCCTTATATCTAAATTCTCAATTTTTTTGTATTCATTAAAGATGAGTCGTTCTGTTTTACGACCATGAACAACGGCAGGTACTTGCAAGTTTCTTGGATTTAAAATCCTATCACAAATTTTTAATGAATTTTTCCCTGACTTCACCGTTATTACTACTTCGCCGGCAAATGAGGCTGTGATTCGACTGCGACGAAGATCTCTCCATAAATTTGAATTTGATTGGCCGCGGGTTTTTGTTCTAGAACACGAATTTTCTCAAGTATTAAATTATTAATACTATTCAATAAGTTAAATTGCATATCAGTAGCATAGGTATGATCATTAAAATAACCAAAAACGTTTACGTTTCTTAGCTTGGTAATGTCTGAAACTAATCTATTATTATTAAATATATTGATAGTCCGCTCATTCTCAGTAGTGGTTTGAGGAATGTTTTCTTTATTGTAATTCATAAAGTCATGAAATCCTCTACTCGGAATGTTGATCCAGATTTTTCTGGGCGATGCCAAGTTTGAATTTTGGACGTTGGAGATTTGAAATTTAAATAAACCCCTAAAAATTGATTTTTTGTTATTAATCGATCTATATACGTATACAACAAAATTAACAGCAACCAACCTGTTTGTGAATAATGTTCGACTACCACAAGAGAAGCCGCTACATGTTTGCAAGCTCCAATGGACCCTCCTCCAGCAACGCACTCACAACTAGCTTTGGAAATTAAATAGTTTTTAATTTCAATTTTGCGAATTATAAATAACGGATTTTTTCATTTCCGCTTTACATTTGGATTTCAAAAATATAGTTATCTCATCTTCGGAAATTGATACATTAACGCAAATGTCATATCCGTTAAGGCCCATAGTTCGCCCTCTTTTGAAGCTGCTTGCTGCTTTATATGTATTGAACCAATCGACGATACTCTCTAACTTGACCGTGATCTGATTTTTCTGATAATTAGGCAATTCTAATTAGGAAAACCTTCGTTTCCATGTAAAGAACGATAATCAGGAGCTGGTAAATTTGGTACACTATACAATTTTCGATTTAAACTTCCCGTTTTCCATTGCTTCAGTCTACAAATATTTGAATATATGTATATTATTCTTTAATTAAAATGGAAATATAAACAGAAGTATGTACCTTAATCGTAGTAAATGTTTTGTTCCAGTTGTTTTCGCTCCTCTTGCTTTTAATTCTTTTTTAATATTTTCTAAAATAATTTAATAACAATTTTATTTTAATATAAATATTTTTATAAATAATTATGTATAATATTATGAATACCTAGTTTATCGGTTGTATTCATTTTTGTATTTGAAAAGAAAGGTACGATGCAGTGATAAATGAGCGAGCAGTTTAACATTGGCGTCGTTTAGTGCTGCCTCCTTTTGGAAAACAAGAAGTACTTTCGTTCTACTTTAGTAGTGACAACTAGCGGCAAATTTACTTACCATTATACTACTTTCGCTCGACCTGCTCTCTTTCAGAAAACATAATCTATTGTCATTTGTTTTGAGTTTCTAAATAAATAATTAATTAATTAAATTGAACGACGGAATATTTCTTTCATTTTAGGATAGAATTCAGTAAGTATAAAATATAGCAACAAGGGCAACTTAATTGAGTCAATCATGGTTTTTTGGTCTCCGTTAGAACATCCCAACGATACCGAACATGTTTCATCATATTTCGCCATCGTGGAAACCATGCTTTATTCTATGTAGTTTAAGACAGGAAAAAAATTACCGAAAAATTCTCATGGACTACAAATCATAATATAAAAATTTCTAAATATTTTGTGGTAGTATTTGAACATACATATTTAGGGGCATCATAAATGCTTACCTTAACCTTCACTTTGTCGATAAAAAAATTCCTTAATCTTGACAGCAAATACCTCGGTATAGAACTGAAAATCATATATATTTTGAATGAAAACGTTATAGGTGCGAACTAATTTTCGATGTTAGAGTTTCTTTTTCATTGATTTACTAAAAAAATTATAGAAATATTCAAAAGTGAAAATTCAAATCAATACCCGGGTATACATATATAGTCAAAGTGAAAGTTAAAGTAAAATATTGGTGACTACATGAATAATAAAATATAAAAAAACTAAAAATTGGAAGTTACCTCTAACTACAAACCACATAAAAAATCAAATTTAATTTTCATTGATATTATTGTTACTTTACAGACAGAGTTTGGGCTTTTCTCAAATTTATGAGTGAATGTTTATCTATTCCAAATATTGATACATTCTTCCAGCATTAGAATTAATTTCAAGCTCTTGTCTCTCTAAATATAATACAAATAAAAATGCTGTTCTGAAACAAAAAAAATAAAATTGTATTCGTGTTCTGATTTGCTGGTGGAGTGATTACGTGTTATTTGCTTTGTTTTTAAATTTTGTTAAAACTCGCGAAACAAAACAACACAAAGACAATATTTTATTTGTCTAAGGCAATTGAATCTGCCACCGAAAATTAATTATTATAAAATAATCGAAATGATTTGGCCAGCGTAGTGAGCAGGTATCGTCAGGTATTGCGAAGTTTAGGGAACTCTTGCCCTAATAAAAAAAATCTCAAATATTTCCAAATATTGCGTCAATAATAAAATAAGCGAATTTGAGTCTATCCTCGCCCAAATTACTGTCACTGCTGAAAAAATATGTGCCTATTTCGTTGCACATGTTGAAACATTATCAACCCCAAAATCAACCCTTAATAATACCACGAAAGACGTCCGAAGCGATTTGTTACGCAAAATATACCTTTTTGGTGGCATAAAATAAAAAAAAATTATTAACAAATTCTGCGAATATTTATTATAAAAAACGGTGTAATAAAAATGTTTTTTTTATTTTATCGACGAACATAGAAATGGTTTTATTGATAATTAATTTTTCGTGGTGCCAAAAAAACTAAACTAAATCATTAAAAATGCGGATAATAGATTAAGGAAATGGGTGAATCTAATTGATTAATCATGCAGAGTTCGTGCTAGAAGTGATAAAAAAAATCATCCAATTTTTATCTAATATTTATGGCATGTCCATAAATAAAGTTAGATTAACTAGAATTTTGTTGAGGTATATAGATTATACGATACATCCATGAACTGTACGGAATTTTAATAGTTCGTTTGCATGTGCACTGTATGCAGCTTAACTTTAAATTGACCTACAACAGGTGTACAATGTACAAAAATATCAGAATTATAAGCATGTAGTTACAAGCAACAATCCAATTAAATGTTACGAACTTTTAATCTAGATTTGGTGTCCTTAACCATTGTAATCAAAATAAAATAAATAAGTTATAATCGGACATAATATAACATGATTACAAATGGTTGTTTTATCGTTATTTTTCACTAAACCTATTTATCACGCATTTATTTTAATTATAAATTGTGGCCGCACACAATAAAAACCTCAATATCAAACCACCATTATTTTGGAAAGCAGCAAAATTTACTCGTACAAAAAAAAATCCAAAAAACTTTATTCACCCATATATGTAGCTATATCTCACATAATCTATCCCTCGACTGCTGTATATAAATAAACCCACATACATGTACTGAACTGTTATATGTAAGTATGTAGGACTAGGAAAATGTTTGAAAATGTTTATATCAAAAATGTGTGTTATCAAATGCTTAAATAACTGACCATTAGTTGTTGTTTTCTTTTTAATTAGGTTTTTATGTGTAATACGAAAATTATACAGCTTTATTCTGTATTGTCGGAGGGCGTTTGATCCATTCAAACCAGCCTAATTTTGTTGTCAACTAAGACCTTGTAGATTTTCCGATGAAATTGTTGCATTGCAGCAGAATGTGCATTGTGTAATTGCATTGTTTATGTGGTAGCGTGTTTAGAATAAAATATCCAACTTACGTTTCATTTTGAAAAATAAAATAACGGAAAATAATCGGTTGAAAAAAAAACAAAGTTCCATTCTAATTTGCTGGCCTTATTCCAAAGCTTTACCGAATGGTTGTTTTGAAGAAAAGACAAATACCACCACTTCAAAAACACTTTGTGGTTCAAGCGAACCCGAGGAAATACAATTTATTATACCAAAAGATCTAACCTTGAACTAGGGATTCTTCATAGCTTTTTTCAACCAGAAATTTAAACTTTAAAGTTGGAAACAACATGGTTGCAAAAATCAGTTATGTTACTCTTCAACAAATATAAGTACACCTTATATTGTTCACTGACTCATATTTTTGGTTTAGCATCATTTCACCATGAATCTCCAAAATTTTGGTCTGAAGGTTTTATTGCCTAAGGTGGAAAGGGTAGCTATATGTAAATGTGGGTTCCAAAACCGAAACAACAAGTCAGTTCCGTATATAAATATGTTAGATTGGAAAAATTTATATCATTCGGTATTTTGAGTTTGAACTAAAATTTAAAAATGTGTGTAAAGTGCCCGATATATAGAGATTCAGTTAACATATAAAGATTTAGCCCAAACAAAATGCATTAGCTTACCGAAATGGTAGACAATTTGCATTTCTTGCAATTTTGAGATCTATGTATAAGGTTATAACAAGTGTTGATAATGAACGATCCTCTGATGAATAAAATAATAATTTGGATCGGGCTTTGTCATCTGCTTCTTCAACAAGCTCATCAAAAATATCAATTAAGGTGCAATACATTCATGCTGATATTTCTTTATTCAACGATACTTTAAAACCAGTTAACAGTTCTCCTATCGTATATAAGGAAATGAGATGTGGCAATTATAAAAAACATAAATTTCAAGAAGTTGCAGAACCAATTTCTAAGGAATTTTTTCAACTACTGTTTAGTTCCGGGCGTGCTGGTAATGACACTGCAAAGGCTAATATAGAATTTATTCAACAATTACGAGAAAAATATGAAAGTTCTACGATTGATTTTAAAATCGCTATACCAAAAAGTTGGTCTGCCCGGAGAATTCAAGACACCTTCGGTGTATCGTATTATATGGCAAATAGAGCGAAAGGAATTCAAGAATAAAACGGTATCATGTCAACCTCGAACACCAAATTAGGATCTACAACTCTTGATCATAACAACCGCTATGTTGGTACAGAGTTTTTATGAAGATGATGAAATAAGTTGGATGTGTGCTTGTAATTTGAAAGAGGCGTACCAAATATTTAAAAAAACCTATCCACATAAAAAATTTGGGTTTTCTGAAATTGCTTCACTTAAACATTGCACACATTGCGTGTTGGAAAATTCTAGCGGAACCCACAATATTTGCGTCTGCATATATCAACAAAACATTAAACTTATGTTTAGCATCTTACAAACTATACCTCCTTTCACACGAAGAAGAAAGTTATCGAGATCTTATATCGCAGATTATATGCGCTAAACCAACTCCATCATGCTATTTAAATGAATGCACAATCTGTCCAGGAACCGATAATTTACGTATAAGGATATATCTACAAAATTTCTACAAAGTGGTATGGATGAAATAACGGTCAAGCAGTGGCAGAAAGTAGATCGATGCACTATGGAAATAGTAACACTTCCATCATTGCTTTCCTTGGATAAACTGTTTGGACAACTACAAAATTTAATACCACATTCGTTTATTGCAGAGCAACAAGCAGCTTTCTTCAAATAAAGAAAATCAAACAATAGCGACTAATGAATGTATTTATTATTATAAAAAATTGGTTGGACTCAATGCCACGATGGGCGCATGGTGCATAACATGAATGAATGTATAGTTATATGTGACTTTTCTGAGAACTATTCATTTGTAATTCAAGATGCGGTTTAAGGATTCCATTGGTCCAATGTGCAACATACAAAACATCCATTTGCAGTATATTATAGAAACATTGAAGTACAACGTTCAACGGTAAGCAATGTTACATCATTTGAAAAAAAATTGTGCAAAACAGGTTATCTGCAGTAAAAAACAAAAAAATATGTTATATAATATTTTTATCTTCATATAGACCGTACGCTTTGGCAAAACAGCACAATAATAATTTTAAAATAATTAGATTTCTTAACTTACGTTTTACGGATCTGCTACGTTAAATGAGTTTTAGGAAAAAGTGATATCTGCAGTTAACTTATTTTATTTCTATGATCAATGGTGAATAATAAATAAATTCAAAACTAAGATAAGAAAATGGGACAAAATTTAGTTTAAAATAGTAAGAGATCAACACACATGTTTTGCACATGTTTTATTGTTAACAAAAAAACTTTCCATTATACCTATATATGTACATACATAATCAAAGGCTGGCAATAAACCGGCACACAAAAAATTAATATTTGAGATACAAAAAAATAATAAAACGGCACAAATTAATGAGCAACAAACAAAAATTTCTTGGCATCATAATAATAATTTGGCAACATTTATAATTTTTTGGCACTATTGGAAGGGTACACAAAAATTATTTTTTGGCATCGAAATAAACATTTTGGGCGACAAAAATAATTAACTGGCAACAAAATTAAATTAGTTTCAAAATATTCTGGAAAATGGAGATCCCTAATTTAACTTAGGAGCCAGGATAAGCAAACATGTCGCACTGCGTGCCGCACGTAGGAGCGGATTATATAGAATCTATTAATGACACTGCAATATTTTATATCGATCCCCCATCAAATATTAAATAATACAAAATCGATTAAATTTAATTTTTTGTCTCGATTTTTTTTTTTTACTACTAAAAATTATTTTTTTCTGTTCCAAAATATTATATTTGTTGCCAATTTATTAATTTTGATGTCAATGTTTGTCGCCACAGTATTTAATAATGTCCTTCAAAAATATTTGTTTGTTTTTTCATATGTGGTGCCAAAATATTATTTGTGATGCCAATTTATTATTTTTGATGCTAATGTTTGTCGCCAAAAAATGTTTCTTGTATGCCCGTTTAAATTTTCCCGTTTATTCATATCTCTTTCTCATTCATTCGATATTCGTTTTTTTCGTGACCACTTCAGTAAATTTTCAAAATGGTTAAAACTAAAACAAACGCGTTCGACAAATTAAACTCAAAAATTAAAATTTTTAAAGTTAGATTAAATCCGATAACGGAATATTTAAGCGAAATTTCCGATTTAAGCTCAATTAATGCATCCGAAATAAAATGTAAATTACAGTATCTTGATTCTGTATATGGCCAATTTGAGCAGGCGATATCAGGGGTCCGGGTCATGGGTTGGGTAGGATATCCCGGTTTTCAAAATCCCGGATTTAAAATCCCGGATTCAAAATCCCGGTTTTCAAAATCCTGGTTTCCAAAATCCCGGTTTTCAAAATCCTGGTTTTCAAAATCTTGGTTTTGAAAGACATATTTTTTTTAATTCGGGCGGCCCCTTCTGGTGAAGGAAAATTTTAATTTTAAGTAAAATAAAAATAAAAACCGGGATTTTCTAAAAACCGGGATATTTATTTATGCAGAACCGGGATTTTGAAAATCAAGATTAACAAAAAAAACAGGATTTTGACAAACCGGGATTTTGAAAACCGGGCTTTCGTTACACACCCCCGGGTCATAATGTCGACTGAGAAAATGTCGACTGAGAAAACGTCGACTGAGAAAATGTCCATTGAGGAAATGTCGTCTGAGAAAATGTCGACTGAGGAAATGTTGTCTGAAGAAATGTTGCCTGAGAAAATTTCCACTGGTAAAACTGCGCAGTTTTTTCTCAATCAACTTTTTCTCAGGCATAATTTTACCAGTGGAAATTTTCTCAGGCAACATTTTCTCAGAAAAACAGAAAGTTATAACCAGAGAAAATAACATTTGGAAATAATTTCTTAGCTGCTTTAGCATTGGGTTTTTCAAAGTCGGACAATATGTTCCGAACGTGCCAGTATGATAATCCGACTACCAATAAATATCTTGTCTGCTATTAAAATATTTTTGCCTTCAACCTTTTGTAACATGGATGGTATTTCCAGTTCATCTCAATTGGTAGCTTCCGAATACAGCCTATTTGTTTTGTGTACGAGCATATTAAATTTTTTGATATTGAGCATTTTTCATTTGAGGACATATAAGCTCGAGAAATTGTGGACAAATTATTGTCGCTGATTGTAATATTTTACAAGACTTTCTAATAGATTGTACTGAATTCTGTCTGATCGAGCTGTTTACTTCATTAGCATCCTTTTCATACGCTGATGGTTCATGTGTATGTTCCTTTGCTGGAGATTTCATGATTAAGCGTCAATTTGCTGTCTTTTCTGTACTTGAAATTGTAGCGGGACAAGAATGTCTTTTACTCTATATACAACGCCAACGATACACTTTAGTTCCATTAACCGAAATCATCTTCTCATAATGAAATATGTATCCTCCAAATAGTAATTTTTTACCGTTTTTATTACTAGGAATTATTTGCCCGTCCACTTTTGTTCGCCTACAAACAATTATTTTATATACTTCTTAAAAACTAATCAATGAATTATTCATACTGGAAAACTTGGTTACATATGCAATCAGTATGTTTTTTTATTATAGTGTTGAATAAAAATTGATAAAACTCAATTAACTATACCACTGATAAAATGATGCCTGAGAAAAGGTTGATTGCGCAGTATATTCATCATCAACCTTTTCATCATTTTTTCAGTGCAGTGCAAATTTTCTCAGACAACATTCTCCCACAACATTTCCTCAGTCGACATTTTCTCAGTCGGTATTTTTTTTACAGTCGATATTTTCACTCAGTCGACATTTTCTAAATCGATATTTTCAACTTTATCGGATATCAGATTTTCAAGAAAAAGATACCGATTTTGAATTTAACGATCTGGAGAAATTAATGTTAGATTTTGAGAATTTTGCTCAAGATATTAAAGCCCAATTAATGTCCATAAGAGACAAACAGCCACGTTCAAGTCCAATTAAAAAAGAAATTTCCGATACAATAGATATCAAAATTCCTGAGATATATATCCCAACTTTCGATGGAATGGCTTACATTCAAGCAAACATTTGATTCTTTAGTACATAATAATATCAATATAAATAATAGTATCACTAAATTCAATCTGTTATTGAAATATTTAGAAGGCGATGCTCGCGCTGCCTGTGGGCATATTGATCTAACCCATAATGGCTACATAAAGGCATGGGAAGAGCTCAACAAAAGATTCCATAATCAAAAAGTTTTAATAGATGTTCATATAAATGGCCTTCTGAATTTGCCAAACATAGTTAAAGGCAATAGTTTAGAATTAAAAGATTTATTGAATAAAGCTATTGGTCACACATCGTCCCAAGAAGCCTGTGGCCAAAATATAAATATGGTAGGTGAATTATTTGTTGTTAAAATTTTAGTCTTCGAAGAGATTGGGAAACTGAGTGTGCATCAAATGTTTTGCCTACCTGGTTAAAATTGAAAACTTCCTCATTGAAAAATCTCGAGTAATTGACATAGTACAACCTAGTTTTATCAAAAGTCAATCTTCAGTGCAATCCACTAAAGTCAATTTTCAAAAACCAATTTTGCCGAACATGTTAAAACAAAATCCTAATGTACCGTATCGTAGTTCTTCAGTCTTCGTAAATTCCAATTCTCAACAATCCGGTTCTAGTTTTATTCGTATACCTAATATCTAAATAATTGTGGTTTTTGTAATCTATTATTTCATAAGTTTAGTGGATGCTCCAAATTTCTAAAAATGTCCGCTCACGATCGATATGAAAAAGTTAAGCAGTTAAATCTCTGTCTGAATTGTTTTAGTTCGAAACATTGTACTTCTAAATGTTTAAACCTAAACCATGGTTGTAAATTATGTCATCAAAAACATAACACTCTACTCCACCATTCCAATTCATCCAGTTTAGTATCTGTTGTAGATAAAAATCCAATACAAAGGCTAGCCAATCAAATCAAATTGATTCATTCTGTGCACTTCAGAAAGACTTTGGTAAAATTAGATTTTAATCAACTGCCATTATTTTAATTAAAGATAAATTTGGTAAAACTCATGAAGCAAGAGCTTTATTAGATAGTGGAAGTCAATCCACATTCAATAAACATTTCACGTTGGAATTTACCAACAAATATTAAACTTGCAGATCCATTTTTTAATTTACCAAGACCAATTGATATTTTGTTGGGAGCCAGCATATTCATTCATGTTGTTAAGGATAAAAGAATCCACTTATACCCTAATTTACCAATGTTAGTCGATACCGTTTTTGGATTTGTAGTTAGTGGCAACTATGAATCTAATAATCTGCAAAGTTTTTGTGCTATAAACAACCCCTCTAATAAAGATGAAGTGCTCCAAGAATCAATTAAAAAATTCGTTGAATTAGAATCAATGCCAAATCAAACTCTGTTAACTAAAGATGAACAAATTTGCGAATCCCATTACTCACAAACCACTTATAGAGATGCTGAGAATAGATATGTTGTTTCTTTACCGTTATCATCAAATGTTTCAAATTTAGGTGATTCGAAAGCCCAAGCATTGAAACGTTTTAATTATTTAGAACAACGTATAAATCGCAATCCCGATATTAAATCGCAATATTTTCAATTTATGAGTGAATATTTAATACAAAACCATATGAAAATTATTGACGAGAATTTAGATGATCCTAATTCAATTTTGTATTATATCCACCACCAAATTACGTGTAGTATTCGACGCTTCCGCTAAATCCTCAACAAATGTTTCACTGAATGATGTTATATTAGTTGGTCCTAAGGTACAACAAGATCTATTTAAAATTGTTTTAAGATTTAGGAAGTATAAGTATGTATTTACTGCTGATATTTGTAAAATGTACCGACAAATTTCAGTCAATCCATCTGTTTACGCATGAACTATAATGAATGTTTACAGCCCTGTTAAGTTTATACGCCTGAATGTCATTGTCCAATATATACTGGAATCTGTATAGGAATTAAGCACAAATTCTAGTGAAAAAAAAGGCGACATACGAAAAAAAATTTTTAAAAGAAAAACTGAACGCAGCTAAAACTGCTAGAAAAATTTTTGCGCGAAAAAAAATTCGTCTTTCGAAATTTTTTTTTTTAGTGTAACATACGAAGGTACCTCTAAAGAGAAAGACATAGCCATTGAGTATTTCAGCGGATATTTTTTTGAATATTTAAAATTATTAGTGCATAAAAATAATTGTATTTCAAAATTTTAACTAGTTACAAATCAATTAAAAGTAAAATTAAATAAATTATTTATATAATAACATTAATTACATAATTATATTGGTGAAAATATACCATAAATTACAAAATATGGTAAGTTTTGTTTTGTGACATATTTTTTCGTTTTTTTAAGAACAAAATTCTATAGAAAGTTATTATTATTACATTAAACATAAATATTTATTTTATTTTGTTTTAATAAAGTGTATTAAATAAATTTTCAGTCAAAAGCGAATCGGTTAGGGAATCGCCAAAAAAATGCGCTCATTGATTTGGTAGAGGAGCATTTTGAATTTATTCAAGGTAAATTTAAAAAAAAATGTCTGCCATATTCCCAGCAAGTTATTTTTTAAATTCAATTTTTTTTTTTATTATAGGAAAACATGCTACAGCTCGCGGGGCCAACGATAAAAAGGCCTCTTGGCTTATTATTTCTGATTCAGTGAACATGGTTGGACCGATTTCGAAGACTGCCGAACAGTGGCTTAAGGTATAATTTAAAATTATTATTAAACTTTAAATTGGTCAAAAAAAAATTATTTTATTTTTATTTTAGACATGGAATAGCTTAAAATATAAGGTAAAAGAAAAGTTAAAAATGATCCGGAACCACAAAAACTGTACTGGAATGGGACCGCTAGAAAATGAGGACGTTAACGAAAGCGATGCTACCGAAATAACGGAGTGCGATTGGAGGATCATAAATATGTGCAATCTGGAGGTATTAGATGGACATACAGAAGTTGAGTGTGGCTTTAATTTAATAGTAAACAAATTCATTTATTTTGCAAATACCTTTATTTAATTTTGGAAATTTTATTACAGTCTCCTTCACCGCCTGTCCGACCTCAGTCACCACAGCCGTCCACTTCAAGGATGAACGAACCGCCTTATATTAGCCCTCAAATACTACAGCCGTCCACTTCGGAAATAACTATAATTTCACACATTCCAGTAAGTACATATTGCATATAATAATAATTTTGGAGAAAATTGTTTAATCAATATTAATAATAATATTTTAAATTTTGTAACTCAGTTAGCTTCTCCGACCTCTCACGAAACTCGAGGACACGTTGTGGAACTACTTATTGAACCGGCAGAATATTTACAGGGATATTCGTCACCATTAAGAGTAGCAATACAGTCGGTACACATACCACCTGCAAATAGCACTCCACATTTGGTGAATGTTAACACGCCACCTGCAAGCAGAAGTCATAATAATACACCTCGGCCACGTCGAGTTCGGGGTCAACAAAGAAGTAGTCCAAGAGTAAGTAATAAATGAAAGTGTTCTTGTAGTAGTATCTCCTAAAATATCATTTTCAGAATCCAACTATAATGGATTCAATCCAGAGGTCTCTTCGACTCCAAGAAGAGCAAAATAAGCAGCAGAGGGTAATTATCCAACAAAATAAAAATATTCTAAAAAATCAACAAGAATTAATTAAAACTGCAAATTTAACAAACAAATTATTATTGTCATTAAATAATAAAACTTAAACTAAAATATGTAATAATAAAATATAACATACGTTATGAATTTGAATTCTTTTTGTAAATATAACTTAAAATGCTTTTAATTATGGAATTATTTTTTTTAAATGTAATGTACATATTTAGTTTAACATTTTCTCTACTTATCCTGCAATAAAACAATGACACCAAAAATAGAAACCACCCAAAAATCAATTCGGCTTCAAGAAGAAACAAACAAAAATCACCTTAAAGTCAATTAAACAAGAAATTAGTCATATTATTAAATTTATTTCATTTTTTTAACAATAAAAACCTCTTAATATCAAACGTACAAAAATAAAAATGAGCAAATCACAATATTTATTGAATTTTGGCGGCTACAGCCGGCTTTGGATAAATCTCTCAGATTCCTTTAATCCATTGATACTCGAAGCATATTTAAAGAAAGAAAATTCGATTTACCGGCTATATGCTTCCGATCAATGCATTACGGTCAGGGAAAACTGTAGAAAACCCTGACCAAGAGATTAAATTTAAAAAAAAAATTAAAAAATAAACATCTTCATGTATAAAATTACATGCCTTCAAAACCCTGAAATTAAAAGAACAAAAAGGGGACGAGTCCCTTGGTTAATGCATAAGATGCCTTCCATACACATTCTTCGGAATGAAAATACAATTTATAATAAAAAGTAAAATATCAAAAAAAAAATTTCATTCTAAAATAAGACAAAAAAAATAAGACCGAGCAACAAGAAGTTCAAAGGCACCTTTAAGCTTAACTTAAGTTTATACTTACCTGTTATCCTTAAATTCTATGACCTAAATTGTTCAAAAGCCAATCACGGTTTTGTTGCCCAGCAATGAATAACGAACCTCTTTGGTTATTTCGACTCTCCAATTCTTCTTGTACTGGTGTGATGAATTCCCCGTGTGGAATGCCATTATTTATTAAAATGTTGTGTAAAACAACGCAGGAAATAATTATGTTGGTGGCAATTCGGGGCTCATAGCGTAATTTACGTTCACCCAAGGTACATCTGCAATTTATTTAAAAAATTGTTTTTAAACTGTGACAATTTTGTTCGTTCAAAATTGCTACATGGTTGAAATTTTGGAATTGTTGTTTTGTCGTATTTTATCATTGCCCTAATGCGCGCGAAGTCGGTTTACGTTATATTCTTTTATGCATATTATTTACATGTGCCCTGTACAGTATATTGAATGAATTCAGTTTAGAAATAAGAATTATTTTTGAATGGTAAGAGCAATCAATGATGATCATATATTGTTTCTTTTTTTGTTATCATTATTGTCTTGATTGCAATAACAAAAAAAATGTATTTATTTTTCGTTTTTAAAAATGATGATCGTACGATAATTATCAAATGTTATGTACTTGTTTATGTTATGTACTTTCATGATATAGCGGGTAATCCGTATTACCAAATAATTGCAATCAAAATTATGGTCCGATGTTCATTCTGTTTTCAAGTCTCGAAGTAAATTGTGCTTATAAATCAAAGTGAAAAAAGTTATAATTATTAAAATTAAATTCTTGTGTGATATACATATATATAAATAAAAGTTTCGTAAGTTTAATTAACTAATTAAAATTAACATTTACTTAATTTTTGTGTGTCATAATAGTGCAAGTTTTTGTTTCAATAAAGTTTTCTTTGTTGTTATAATTATAGTGATTTCGTAAATTGCAAGTTTTTTTGCAAGGAAGGAATAAACCGTGATCATTTTAGCACGGTTCCTCCAAGTTTTTCTAGAAACTTTAACGGTAAAAATCTTATTTATACATAAATTTATTTCCTTATTCCAATTTTTTTTGTGTATGGAATTTAAAATGGAACATTAGCCATAATTTCGTTGTTTTTTTTTTGGTTTATATTCACAGTACAACTGAGATATTGTTTATATCCTATTTAATATTTCTTGGGAACAGAAAGAGCCGGCTAAGGATTAATTTATATACGGAAGATATACGGTTTCTGTTCCAGAAACGGAATATTCTTGGTTCTTCCATGATTTTGATTGCTGCATTATTTGGTTCCGTTTAAAGAACCAATTTGGTACAAATAAATTGAAGAAGCATTTTGAGCAATGAATCCAATTATGATCTTCAGTTGGCGTTAAAGTTAAGTGCAAAACAAAAATTATAATTATTATTAGTTAATTTTTTTTTCATGAAAATATGGAAATAATGTAAAATTATTTACCATGTCGAATATTTTTATTTATTAATTTATTTATTAATATTTCTTAAGCTTTATATAAATAATTTTAAGCTATTATGAATCTTATGCTGTGTTTAAAATGCTAAGATACAGTTTGTTTTTTAAGCAAAGCATAATTCATGTTTTCTAAGTTAATTCAGTTATATACATAGATTGTATAAGTGTATACATATATATAACATTATTATGGCGTTAAGATGTTAGGGGGATCGATCCGTTATTGATGTGTTAGTTTTTTTTTTATTTATGTCGTCATTAATTCTAAGTTATTATCAATAATTATCTACATGCTTAATTAACTCATTTAAATTAAATTATTATTATCATTAATTTATTTGGCAATAAATATTTCATATGTAACAAAATTAATTCTTGAATTTAAGTAATTTTTCTTTTATTTTATTTACTTTATTGGCAGCGTTCATTGATACTAATATGCATAAAAGAATTGTTCGTATGTGTTCGTTTGTTCCGTTTTGAGAATCTTATTTAGTTATTTATTTACCTTTATTCAATTCAATAATGTTTATTAAGTTTGTTATTATTATTTTGATTTAGGCAATGTCGTAATTATGTTATTTTAAGATATTCCTAAAAAAATATGCCGTGATTTAGAGTTCAAAACAAGGGAGGGAAGTGTCCAATCATATAACACTTCATTCGGGTGGCGTAGACACTAAGGCCACTTCATCAACGGTCTTCTTTATACGACAGTAAATTAAAAGCTGGTACTATACAGTGAAACCCTACATTTTCTTGGTTTGCGTTGTTTTATATATTTACATCAGGTTTATCATATTTTTCTTTTCCTTGGAACATAACATCCAATTGCAGCATCCACAAGTCTTTCGTAAACTGCTACATTTTTTTTTTGTCCCACCTCACGACTGTCACCTAGCCCAGGAAAAGTGCTGCAGTAGTAGTCCATGCGAAGGAAATTTTTTTCTTGTTATGAACGGCGCTACACTTCCACACACACTGGGATATAGTGCCGTTCGTAACAAAACATAAAATTGTATATACATTGTAATTACCGAAACCGATTCTTCAGTAAACCAATGCAGCGCTCTATTTTGCAACGAATTTTGCAATGCAGCTGGTTGTAATGCCGCTCTTCTTGTGTCCTGGGATTTTTGATGTTCGTCATAAGAAACGGTTGCAAAGGATACCCACTATCACCTATAAACATTTTCTTATTTCAGCTGTATTTTATTGACAATTTACGACAACAATACGCTTTATTAATTTATGTAACTAAAATGGTGACACTAGTAATGTGAATGTGGATTAAATGTCAAAACAAAACTTTTTTTTAAGAAATAGGCGTGTAACATTTTATGGCCAAATTAATTAATGGTTTTCTTATAATTGTATTTATCAAAAGTTTAATTCACAAGCTTTTTCGGCGAATGATTTTTAATAATTTGAAAGCTTAATCCACATTCACAGCGGTAGTGACATCTACTTTTGCTTATCGCCATACAGCGTATAGATCTTTTTCCTTAATTGTCAAACATAGTGAATCATCAGAAATATCTGTAGGTGTTGCATAATATTGGAATCTTGTTTTCAGTGTTTTAACTAAATAAATTAAATTTTACATTAAATTTAACTTTAGAAAAGCTTTTGCGGAATTGTCAAGTTGTTTCCCGAAATATAATTCATTAATTATATTTCTACAACATTAATTTTTAGTTCGGACCACCTACGGATCGTCGATCTTACTTGTCAAATTTTTTTAAGGAAAAAGGTCAATTGCACTATCCAATCCCTCAGTAGAAGTTCGTAAAAAATGTTCGTCGTATTTTTGTCAAATTATAACAATAATGACATATGCAATTCCAATTTTGTACTGATCAATACGAATCCCAAGTTGAAACTGATTAAATGGCATTTTGTTGAGATTTTTTCCCCAAACAGCTACCTATTACTATGATTTAAATAAAGCAAATTTTGTTTTGGTTTGTACCATGCGATGCTTTATCCAATGTAATTAGTAACTTTCTTAAGGAAATACATTTAAGGCATTGCCCCATGCAGAAACGGCAAACCGGCATTTCAAACTGTCAAATCCAATTATTGACAAAATTGTTTATTTTTCACTATGAAAATTATTAAAAAATAGTTTGAATCTATAAGTTCCACCTTATTCGTTAGAAATTTTATTAAAATTGATTTAATTTCATTCAAAAAACTCCAATTTTATATTTAGACGGACGGATTTTTGCTTGACGGCAAACTATTAATAATTTTCATAGTGAAAAATAAACAATTTTGTCAATAATTGGATTTGACGGTTTGAAATGCCGGTTTGCCGTTTCTGCATGGGGCAATGCCTTCAGGCCCGAATTTATAGTCGTAACTATTGCTATTAGGTACTATAGCAACGATTTTCGGAAATAATTTTAAAATCTTGTCAAAAATTCGATATGAGTTTCCAATTTACTTTCTTGTTCTCGATATTTTGTAGCAATGCTTAAAGTGATGGATTTTGATCACTATAAGCGTTGCTACATTACAAAAAAATCTTGTAGTGAGGTTTATAAATACGAAAACTGTTACTATAACAGTAGTTATAGTTGAAGCAACGACTATAAATTCGGGCCTTATAGTTGTTGTAATTTGGAAAAACACGACGACATTTTTAATGAATTCCTACAGTGAGGGATTGGATAATGCGATTGTTGTTGTAAACGATTTTGATTTATGGCTTTGGTGTTGTAAATTGTCAAATTCAGCATTTAATAAAATTGAAATTTAGATGTACAGAAGAAATTACGTTACCCAATAGCCACTCCCGTCGTTCACCTTGTCGGTATCGCAATTGCAAAAACGCAAAACATTGACTACATCCCCATATGTAGCTATCATGAGTGGAGCTGTAATGCAAACATTTTAGATTCTTAAAATAGTGATTTTTCAATCGACCACCACAAATACTTATAAGCACTTATGGATCATGTATTTGCTAGATTTACTATAGTTAATTTATCAAAGACATGAACCATAAGTGCTTATAAGTACTTTCGGTGGTCGATTGGAAAGCCACCAATATAACAACTAACTATCTTGAACACATTTTTTATTGGCTTTGGGCTCTTCTCTCGTATTTCGGAATTTCTTCTACTATTCCTATTCATTCTTTGAAAAAATATAGGATTTGAAGCTAAAGTTGTAAACTAATTTTTTTAAATAAAGAGCCCAAAACCAATAAAAAATTTGTTCAAGTATTTAAATATTGGCTAAAAAATATAAATAAAATTAATCAATAATTCTTACCCACAATATCTCGGATTGCAATTTGTGATTCTTAAATCATTGTCACATTATCTAAAAAACATACAAATGTACATGCATATAAGTAATCCAGTTAAATTAGATTAAAATATTTAAGCTTACCAATTGGGTATTTATTGAATCAAACCCTTTACGGTTGACATAGGCATGTTCAACATTCTTTTTAAGCCCGGTTATTGCAATGTGGGTTCCATCAATAATCCCGATGATGTGTGGAAAGCCATATTCTGCCAAAAAACTATGAGAGGGGTGGTTATCTAAATTTTGCAGTAAAATATCTAATCGTGAATGTACCTAGCCTTGGTTGATTCAATTTCAAGCGCTGTCTGAGGAAACCTTACATATTTTCCCGACAGCTTCTCGGAAATAATCGTGGTGTATTTCCTAACACAGTTGGATACTTTCGGTTGGCTCATGAATGCCAACGCATCACTTCCGATTCTCTTCTGTACCTAAATTTTGTTCGCAAACCGAGAATTGAGAGTAGAATAACCGCAAATTTTTAGTAGTGGTAGATTGTGTGTGTATTAGTGGCTACGTGAGTGTTGTTTATTTTTTTATGAAATTGACATCATTTAATTTTCTTCTGTCTATCAAAAGTGCTTGTATGTTAAAAAACATTAAACAACCGAAAATATTTTATTTAAATGTTTTTTTTAATAACAAACACGAAAAATAATTTATCCTTTAACTCAAAAAAAAAAAGTGTTACTCCATAATCAAAAACAACAACAAATCAAGTCTCTCCAAAAATTATTTTGTTTGTAGAATGACAAATCTCAACTCAAAAGCAAGAGAGAAGTATAAAACACGAGAAGAGAAACGAACATAAGCACCAAAAAAATTCAACCGGTTCACCCGATTTAATTATTTTTGATGCTTACTGTCCTAAAAAACGAACAAATACAACAAACAAAAATAATACAACACAACCACAAAAATGTATACTATACAACGTGTACGAATACAAAATTCTCAATTCTCGTGTCTCGGTTTGCGAACAAAATTTACGTACTGGTAACTGCCACTTGCCAAAAAATTTAGGACAGCTAATATCTTAAATGGTGAAAAGAATTATTTAACCCATTTGTTCCCACACCAATAACAAATTGTGTAAAATATTTGTACTTAAAATATTTTATAACACTCGAAATCCTTTCTCGAAACGGATATTTTTTTAAAATATGATAAACAAACTAAAAACCATATATAACGGTAAAATACAAATCGAAATTTGACATTAAATACCGCAGTAGTGGCGTCGTAAAGTTATTGATTTTTCTGTACCCATACAGGTACAGTGGGATCAAATGGGTTAATGTTATAACAAAACAATAAAAAAATGAATTATACGTACTTCTAAATGAATAGGAATTTTTTGTTGTGTGTCATTTAGGTTACCAACTTCTTTGACTTCCTCAATAAAATCTTTCAATAGGTTTATTGGAAGTCTATACATTTCCATGAATCTACGACAAAAAAAAATATTTAAAATCATGTACATATAATAGTAAAATTTAAGGCAATGTCCCTTATACAAACGGCAAACCGGCCGTTCAATCCGTCAAACCCAATTATTGACACAATTATTTCATTTAGCAATATGAAAATTATTAAAATTAGTTATAATATAATTTATTAGTTATAATATAATTTATCGCCTTATTTTAAGAAAAATTTATAAAAAACTATATTTGTCATTAAAAGACCCAAATTTTATATTTTGACGGACGCAAAAAAAAAACATGCAAATAAATCAATTTAGTCAAAAATTGGATTTGACGTCTTGAAATGCCGGTTTGCCGTTTTTGCCTGAGGTAATGCCTTTATCATAAGTCTTACCGTTTTTCTGGAATATCAAATGGGTTCATCGTATCCCTCATCCTTTTACGTAAAATTCTCATATGATGAGTATTTTCGTAATGTAAGGCGGCCAAAGCAACTACACTCATTTTTGTTATATTTATTATGTTTTTAAGTTTTATTTTATGTCTTATGTACGCAATGTGTTATATAAGAGTAACACTAATAAATTATTTGTTATTAATTTAAATATTAAGGTATTTTTATTATTGTACACAAAAAAAACACGAATTACGTTAAATATAAAGATATATGTCAAATATAATGAAATGTCAAATATAAATTTATATAAGTGGCGACATACGTCTGCTGCAAAGCAACAATTATTTCAATGATGGACATACGTTTTTATAGCAATTTGCAAGAAATTTTGTCGATTTTATTTTTCCACTAAAATTTGCGCTTAATTCCTATACTGGTCTTTTGTAAAGATTTCGTGTAGTTGGTATGACTGAAAAGCTTATTTCAATCGGTTGTCATTTTTTATATTTTGTAAAACATTCATCTTTTTGAGTTGGTTATTACCTCTTCAGCTGTAAACATCCAAAATTAAAAAATTAAATAAAAATAACTTGAGCATCATCGAGTTACAATAAAATTATATTTTTGTAAAGAATGTTACTAGATTTAAATAAATACAGCTGTTTTTAAACCTAAAGTGATGTAATCAATGAAACAAAATAAATTTATCATCGAATATTTGACGTTTTAATTATTGACGTTGGAATGGTGGATTTATTACTTCTGCAAAATTAATTTTAAGTGAAATCACCTCCATTTTATTTGACGTGGCGAAACTTCAAGTGATAACAGTCGCCACCATCCAATTCCAAACTTCAACGAATATTATGGAGATTCCATGCTTCCGAACCAATAAAAACCTGTGAACTGACAACCGTTACATATGGAACTGCGTCTGCCCCTTACCTAGCGACACGAACCCTTAACCAATTAACAAACGATGAACGCAAACATTTTCCGATGGCAGCCACAGTCTTGGAAAACGATTTTTACATGGATGATGTGCTCACCGAAGGAAACAGTTTAAATCAAGTAATTAATTTAAAAAATGAATTAATAGATTTGTTAAGAAGAGGCATCTTCATAAATGGAGCTCAAATTCCACAACATTATTAGAAACCATTCCACCCGAATTTCGCGAAACACTTCACAAGGATGAAACCAGTTCACAAGAATCAATCAAGGCATTGGGTATGAATGGAAGCCTAACGCAGATATTTTTATTTTTAAGGTAAAAGATTTATTAACTAATGCAAGCCTTATTACAAAACGAACTGTTTTATCCGATATTTTAAAAATTTATGATCCAATGGGTCTCATATCTCCTATTATTGTAAAAAGTATTATTGTAATTATTGAAAAAAGTATTAGTAGCGCTATAAACGATGAATTCCGGAAGAAGTAATGATTTTTCAATAGTAATTATTTTTTTCTGAAAAACGTCAGTTTCCTGACTTTGCACATATATAATATGTTTTTGTCAAATTATCTTGATATTGGCTCTTGTAAACCATATTAGAAATTGAAAAACATGTTTCAGAATGCCCATAAATTTTTTGGAGTCTGAATATTTTAAATTTGTCTTAATCTAGACCGATTTTTTTGACTGGGGTGAAAAATCACCCCAGTGTGGCCGCTATATTACGGGAGCGAAATGGGGGCCGCTAAGAGTTAAATTATAAATCACAATTAGTTAATCTAAATAAATTAAGTATATCTCGATGTATTATAAACTCTCAACCAGTTTCTATAGAATTACACGGCTTTTCTGATGCTTCAGAAAGGGCTTATGGGGCTTGTTTCTACGTAAAATCAATAGATGAATTCCATAATATACAAGTGTCCTTATTATGCAGTAAATCGAGAGTTGCCCCTCTAAAGACCATAACTATTCCTAGGTTAGAGTTTTGTGCCGCCCACTTGCTATCAAAATTATTAGAAAGATTTAGAATCTCCGAACATCAAAATTGACATAATATATCTCTGGTTGGTGGTTTGGCGTCTATTGGAAGGGGCTCCGTATCCTTCCAGTAGGCGCAAGTGTACGTACTGCCTCCTCGTGGCAACCACCGGTAACTGTAACCATTAGGCTGAATAAAGACTTTTGTGACAGGCTAAAGTACGGCGCTAAAGGAGAAAACCTTGACAAAAAATCCCTAATCTAAGGTGGAACAGCATATGCCGATGGATGAATGGCTGATAGGTTAATTAGTCTATATATGCGGACTCTGGATACCAGGCACCCTCCAGTTTTATTTAGCCTTCCTGTAGTAAACCTGGGTGACCTACAGGCGACTTTTTATTCCCAGCAACTCGCAAGAGTCAAATCAAAACGGTAGACGAGGCACGGGAAGGAATACACGGGAGTGGGTCTGCCCTCTCAAAGTCCTTGAGTCCCAATGCTACCGCTTTTCTAGCAGAAGTAAATGTTATTACATCTAGGAGGGAGAGCAATGAGCCCAGATAGTATGTAACGCGTGTAGAAGTATTTCCTACAGTAGACATCTAGGAGGGAGAGCAATGAGCCCAGATAGTATGTATCACGTATAGAAGTACTTCCAACAGTAAACATCTAGGAGGGAGAGCAATGAGCCCAGATAGTATGTCCCAGCAACTCGCAAGAGTAAAATCAAAACGGTAGACGAGGCACGGATAGGAATATACGGGAGTGGGTCTGCCCTCTCGAAGTCCTTCAGTCCCAATGCTACCGCTCTTCTAGCAGAAGTAAATGTTATTACATCTAGGAGGGAGAGCAATGAGCCCAGATAGTATGTATCACGTACCGGTCGGCAGTATTATCAGGTTCATTAAGAGCCTGAATATTGGCTGGACGGATAATTAAAACATCTAGGAGGGAGAGCAATGAGCCCAGATAGTATGTATCACGTACCGTTAGGCAGTATTATCAGGTTCATTAAGAGCCTGAATATTGACTGGACGGATAATTAAGTAGGGCTTATGCACAAAAGATCTTTTAGGTCGCAGTGCGGGGTGGCTTGAGCCCCCACATGGCCCTCAAGTAATAATAATAATAATATATCTCTGGTTCGATTCTACGATTGTGTTACACTGGATTAAAATGTCTCCTCACCAACTAAAAATATTTCTAGCAAGGGTAGCAGGTATAATATAGGGTTAAAGAGTTATCAAGGGTTCTCTTATAACAAGTACACCGAGAGAAATGGAATTGCGGACTACGGTTGCGATAAACGAGTAAAGGTTGAAGAAACAAAAATACAATTAAAAAAACAGTACTACTATTGTTGAAAATGCATGGCGGTTATAACCATTAAATGTCAGGTGACATGACTAATTACGAGCTTGTTGGAATATCAGTAATATATTTATTCAGTTGTACATATAATTTTTAACTTTCCGGTTCTTCTTAACGAACGTTTTTTTGATACAGTTGCAACGATTGACATTTCACATTTAGCATGACTGATTATGGCAGTTGTACTAACATATTCTCAACATAAAGTTATATTCGGTTGAGGTAATCGCCGCTGTGATTAGAATGACCATAATTCTGATAACCAAGCATTTTGATTTCATTATTAATCATCTCAACTGAATATTAAGTTATACTCGGTTGTTGCGATCGACTTAGCGATTCTACAAAGTGTGTTCCTGTAAATTTCTATATTTCAATGTCGACTATGGTAACTGAATAAAGTTACGTTCGGTTGCAACAACCATCTATACTGTTGAAACAAAATTCTCTCTGTTAATGAAACCAAATAAAAATGAGAATCAGTTACCACAATCGAATAGTTAGTTACGGAGAGAGCAAATAGAGAGCAAGAAACCACAAATACGAATTCGATTTTGACAATAAAATTTATTTAGCAAATCATTTAGACGCCAACATTGGACAAGGTATGTTTATTTACTTTTATAATACGCATATTAAGTGTAAATTAAGTTTTTAAAATAATTGTTAGGTACATTTGTTCATAATTTTTAACTTAATAAGAAAAACCCTAAAAAAATAAATATTTTTCGTGTTACTAAAAGGTATAATTATAGTGTTTCACGCGGGCGGCATAACGGTTTTTTTTGCAATATGTTTTTTTTTGTTATAATGTTGTACAAAAACCTTAGCGGTATCGTAAAAATTGTAAACACAAAAGAAAATATTTCGGCTGCTGATTTTCATATTTCGGGTACATCTACATTCCAACCTTTATTATTTGATGTGTACTCATATTTTTCAATATAATTTTATAGCTAAAGAATTTTTCAAAATTGACGGAAATGTTCAATTTGTTGATACGAAAACCACGTGTTATATTTGTGACGATGTGTTAGTTGAATACACGAAACAATTCCAAAATTCGCCGGGTTGGTCGTTGAGTGTGTCAAATGAATCAGGTGCGGTTTTTTTTTACGTTCTTAATTTAAATATATTGCTTGATCAAAGGAGAAAGCTAATTTTTGGAAATAAATTTTGACTAATTTAAACTGATAACATTTATTTCCCACATTTAGAACCATTCGATCTATATGGAGACCCTGAACTTCCTAATATTATAATACCTGATGCTTCATTGAATTTGGGAAATCTAAAACCTACTGACAATAATACAATTGAAGAAATTGAGGAAGAAGCAGATCTTCACACAGTAGCAGTACGGTATACTTCTCTTTCTTGGACTGGAAACGACAATTTCTCAAAAAACTCAGTCCACACAATAGTAAGAACGCTCATAACTGTAGAGGTAAACTATATTTAATTTATATCTATGTTTATGTAATCTTAAACTTAATAAATCATAATGTTTTACTTTCTATTTACAGATATTAAAATGTTTTTCTGATCTGGATTATAAAATAGTAACGCCAATTATCAGAAAGAGCAAACATTTTCCAATACTGAAAGAACTAAATTGGCAAAATTACTAGTGAAGAAATTATTGGAATCTGATAATAATTTAGAGTAAGCTTGAAAGTTTGATTAATTTTAGTTATTACATACATTATTTTTTTTTATTTTACGATTACTATCGTGCATCTAGATTAAACAAACCAGATTTGCTTTATTTATCCGATATAATCAGCCAAGTTTTCCCAGGTGAAATTAAAGAGCTATATTACACCGCTGCGGTTTTTGCGCAGAAACCTTCTGGAAAACTGTATATGCGTACAGCAATTATCGAAGATTCTTAAGTTCTGCGGGATTGATTATAAAAAGAACATTTTCAATACAAATTGCCCAAGCAGATTCCTCGTTACCAGGTTCGATTTTGTTTAATTATATTTATATTAATGAATTAACAGGATGAATTAATTTTCAATCTTGACACAGCTAGAACGTACCTACAAACAATGCTCAATAGGTGCAGAAATCATGTTTCAATCCTATTGTGATTAGGCTTGCCACCTTTTAAAAAGTTCAGTGGAGGACATTCAACAAAAAATATTTTGTTTAATTTGAACATCAGTTTAACGAAATTTTTACTATAACGAAATTTTCATTCGCCAAAATGCAAACTTTAGTACGGAACAGTACTATAGTCAGCCAAATGATTTATAACGAAGTAAACTGGAAAAATCTTACATTTTCATAAATATATTGCAACGAAATTATACAATATAGCGAGAGTCGGTGAAATAGTTCGACTCCGACTCCGATGTATTAAAAGTTGACTATTCGACTCTGACTACGACTGCTACATGTAATTACTGCTCGTGTTTAACCGCTCGTTTTTTCATCATTAGAAAATAATTTAAACATAACAAAAATGTCGGTTAATTTTTACCACTTTCTCTAAGCCATTAAAAAATGTAGTCCATAATTTTTGTAATTCGAAGTCGTTTCGATTTCTATGGTCATCTAAAAATTTTTCGAATTCATGTTGTTCTTCTAGTTCTTCAACTGGATTTTCTTGGTGACTGTGGGGTTTTCAGTAATATCTAAAAATCATTTTAAACCATTGCCAAATTACATAGCGCCGGTTTGCCAGTATTTTGTTGATAATCTCTTAATAATTCTCTAACCTTGGAGTCGAAATAATTTCTAGCCAATAACACCTCATTATCAAGCAGAAAGATTTTTCTATGTGTTATCGATGATTTTTTTTTCTGTTGCGAAAATGTTTTGAGTTTTTCCTATAAGTCATCGCCATTATTTATCAAATTGGTCGAGGTCAAATATACTGATTGGATTCTTGTTGTAACTAAGGTAAAGTTAAAGTATACCGGAGAGAAAGAAAACTATATAATGTGGAGTCAGAGTCGGTCAGTATTTTTCCAACTCCCACTCCGACTCCGCTAAGAGAATCCGACTCATCGACTCCGATTCATGGCTCCGAGACCCTGGTTTCCGGTCCCTTTGTCTTCGTTATAACGAGATTTCACTTTCTTAATTAATTTTGATCAAAGAACTATTCATACTATCAAAATTCTGGTTTACAAATTTTTATTATCTGCAGCTTTTCTAGAATTACAGAATGTTCTAACAAAGTTTAGAATTTCGTGACGCTGGAATTTCGTATTTTTAAAATTATAATATATTCACCGTGTAACTGTAGATATTATTACTTCTTTAGGATAAATTCTAACGTAAACAAATATTGTATCATCGTAACTGTACATTGAAAGAAACAAATGAACGTAATAATCATTATTCTGTAATGGGTCAGTTGGAAAATATAATTTAAACCGGAAACTTCTCGAGTTTTGATTAATTTTCAGGATAGGGTACTTCAGGATAAATTTGGTAATGTGAGTACGCAAACTCGTGCAAATTGGATATTTAAATGAAGTTTCGGAAATATCATATTTCATAGTTCTATTATAAAAATCTAGACGTAATTTTAGTTCCTGTAATGTGCGCAAATAATCAGTAAAACTTCCGAAAGCAATTGAATTTGTTAACTCCTTCAAAAATGGTTTAAAAGGAATCTAAAGTTATTTTTTAATGTGGAGGACATTTTTGCCCCCCGGGAGGATGGAGGAAACTTCTTTCAAAAGGAGGACTGTCCTCCACAAAGGAGGACGGGTGGCAAGCCTAATTGTGATATTAACCAAATTTTTGTTGACAATTCAAAACAAATAAAATTTTCTACCGTTTTGATATTAAAGTTTAGTTGCATATTTTCGGAACAAGCGCAATTTCAAAATTTAGGTTTCATGGATTTCACTCGAGCTATTTTATTTTTAATTAATAAAACAATTGAAAAATCTATGTTTTTTCTATGAAATTTAAATTTTGAAATTGGTCTTGTTGGAAAATATGCGACTGATTTCTAAAGTTTACAAAATGTATTGAGCATTAATTTTTTGTAATTGACAACACTAATGTTACTTTTATAACACAAATAATAACGGGTTGTAGACTTTCTTAGGCATGTTATGAGTGACCATTCGTATAAAAATGTAATTGATTTGTGAAACTTAAACTTTTATTTGAATAATGGTTAAATAGTATTCTAATAATCTAGTAAATTTTGAAAACTAAATTTAATAAAAGCAAATAGCCACTCTTCATGCAACACCCTGTATATTTTTCTTCATATGGTTTTTAATTTTTTGTTTATTTTTTAATTATCAAAACTTTAGATGCTGATCCGGATGAACTGTTCGACTTAGAGTATGTTAAGAAAAACGAAGAGCCTAGTCGCGACCCTAGATTAAAAAGGTTGTAACCAACAAAAATTGGAAAAATGAGTTTTTAATTCATTCCTACTAAATAAGGCCTTCTCTTTCGTTTACGCTGATTTAAAATAGGCTATCTCTTTCCGTTTCTGAAATAACTATGTAACACAGGTGTATGTCAACGAAATTTCTACTCTAATTCATAAAACAGAGTTGTATCTACACAAAAAATAACAGTTAGAACTTCGTTAATTTATTTTTAAAAAAATAATTTCACATAGAACTTCGTTCATACAAAATAATAGAGTTACAACCATTTTATCTATAAATTGTTTTCGGCTTTTTATAGACAACATACTATTTGTAATGACATACTCATTATTTTCGATTTGGCAAATCAGAAAAATAATGGAGTCATACTCCTAATATATCTACCAGCAAAAGTAGAAAATATTCATCCCCTCCCCCCTTTTCTTTCCCGCAGAGTCAATACAAAGTGTATCAACTCTCAAAAATGAGAAATCTCTTTGAGATTTTGTGTTGGTATGGTAATTCAGTTTCGTACAGAAAAGTAAGATCTACTCATAGTCATCAGGTAGCTACGAGTCTACGACCGAACTACAAAAATTCAACTCTCGCAAATTACATTAAGTATTTAACTAGAGGGTATAGAGTTAGCGAATTATATTCACTAACTCGAACTCAAAATCTCAAGCAGAAATCTCATTTGTGTGCGTATAATGCCCGCACTAATATTTACGATGTTAAAAAATTGTCTGATTTAATATAAATTGTTTTCGGCTTTTTATAGACAACATACTATTTGTAATGACATACTCATTATTTTCGATTTGGCAAATCAGAAAAATAATGGAGTCGTCATACTCCTAATATATCTACCAGCAAAAGTAGAAAATATTCATCCCCTCCCCCCTTTTCTTTCCCGCAGAGTCAATACAAAGTGTATCAACTCTCAAAAATGAGAAATCTCTTTGAGATTTTGTGTTGGTAATTCGGTTTCGTACAGAAAAGTAAGGTCTACTCATCAGGTAGCTACGACCGAACTACAAAAATTCAACTCTCGCAAAATACATTAAAAGGGGGGAGGGGATGAATATTTTCTACTTTTGCTGGTAGATATATTAGGAGTATGACTCCATTATTTTTCTGATTTGCCAAATCGAAAATAATGAGTATGTCATTACAAATAGTATGTTGTCTATAAAAAGCCGAAAACAATTTATATTAAATCAGACAATTTTTTAACATCGTAAACCATTTTATCCTAAATTTGTTGTACAGTTGAATAAACGTCAAATATTTTGGCGGTATAATTTTATTCAGTTTGTGATTTTTCGTGAATGTAAATCATACTTTTATATTTGGTATCTATTTAATTACATCACATTATTTTAGTTAGTTTGGGTGATATTTTGTATTTAATCGTTAATACTTATATAATTTTTTTTTATCTGCACCGTTGTTTATGTGGTTTCGGTATATATTTTAATTAATTAGAACGGCCAGATAATGTCTAAGGTTCTTCAGTTTATTGAGGCACTTGATAAGCCGATAATCATATCATGTGCAGATAGTGGGCTAAGAGAAATTAGTATTGACTGTAATGGTGATGCAACATTAGGTACAGTTGAGCACAACAACAATTTAGAGGAATTATGTGGCGAATACGAACTGGTTACTGAAGAAGTATCACAAGATCTCACAAACGCAACACTCGAGTCTGTTTTTGAAACCCCTATGGTAAGTACAATTGTTTAAGCTAGTTTTGTCCTGGTAGTAATTTCTTAATTATTTTGTAGTCAAAACCGAGAAAGGTTGTAACAAATGAGGCTAAATGGATTGTCAACGAGAGAGAACGAAAATTCCAAGCAGGGAAAGAGTTTGTGAATAACAGGGGACAACTAAGACCTTCGAAAATATTGAAGAATATTAAGAATTGTCTTTCAGATTGCCGATATAAATGTACAAATTATATTGGTAGTTATGAGCGTGAGGAAATCTTCAAAAATTATTACAACATGGATCAAGCGGGTAAATACAATTTCATTGCTGCAACGACTGAAAAGACTTTAAAAAATCGAACTACCACAAGCCGTACTCAATCCAGACGTGCATTTTCTTTTCGCTACTTCTTCAATATTTGTAGTGACCGTATAACGGTTTGTAAAAAATTTTATCTTACGACTTTGGCGATTTCACAGAAGCCTGTGTACACTGTACATAACAGAAAAATTGATGTGACTGGAACCGTGCCGAATAGCTTAAGAGGCAAGAAAACAACTAAAAAAATATCAGATGACTTGAGATCTACCGTCATTAATCATATTAAATCGTTTCCAGCCGTAGAGTCCCATTATTGCCGCAAGAAGACTGGTAAAACATATTTAGAAGCTAATTTAAATATATCGAAAATGTACGATCTCTACGTGACTCATTGTGCCGAACAAGACTTACCTAAAGTAAAAGAGAGCTACTATCGTTACCAGTTCAACACGCAGTTCAATATTGATTTTCACAAGCCAAAATCAGATCGATGTGGGTTATGTGAAATACACACAATCCATAAGGCCCCAAACGATGAACGATACGTTGAACACATTACTTTAAAAAGCGCAATGCGTGCACTAAAGGATATGGATAAAAAAAGCGATGTACCAATCATATGTTTTGATTTGGAAAATGTCATCACTTGCCCCAAATCAGAAATTGGAGAGATATTTTATCACTCGAAATTAAATATGTACAATTTAACTGCACATCTTTCAACTTCAAAAACGGTATATTGCGCAGTTTGGAGTGAATACACCGGTGGGCGATCAGGTAATGATATCGCCTCAGCGTTTATCAAAATATTGGAAAGGATATTTGAAAATAACGATTTTACGAGAATAATCACATGGAGTGATTCATGCGTGCCACAGAACAAAAATTCTTTTATGGCGTATGCCATTAAATATTTTTTGACTCAACATCCCAACGTCGAGTCCATTGAAATGCGATATTCATTACCAGGACATTCAGCAATACAGGAAGTGGATCATGCTCATAGCGAAATCGAAAAAGTGCTATCGAGGAATGAGTTTTTTTCGCCCATTGATGTGTTACGGCTTCTCCAAAAAATACTAATCGTCGTCGTCCTTATACAATTATACAAATGCTACCTGAAGACTTCAAGGATTTCGAGTCTTGTTCTAAGATTCTCAACTTCAAAGTAGTACCCTTTGTATCGGTAAGGATGATAAAATTTACCCAAATTTTACCAACCATTCAATTTAACCTCAGTTACGACACTGAAAGGTATATCGAAGCTAATTTGCGACATCTAATCAAAAAGACTCGGAAAAATCAAACACCACTAAACACAACTTTAGTTTTGACTGAACCACGCAAAATTACTTGCAATGATCGACAAATATCCGACACCAAAGTACAACATTTAAAATCAATGTTCAAATATATGTCTCAACAAGACCTTGTTTATTACAACCACATATTAAAAATAGCACCAACATCGAGCAACCTTTAATCGAATTCGGCAATCGAAGAATTACCAGTGCCATTCAAGACTTGATAAAAACTAATAAGACTGAATTCTAAACTAAAGCTTTTTTTATTATTTTATTTTTATTTTTAATTTTATATTATTTACATAAATTATAATTATATAAAATATATTATAATTTAATTAACATTTATTTTTTATGTTAAACGAAACTGAATTCTTAAGCAATAAAAATGAATTAATGTGATATTTTTATAAATAAAAGTTTGTTAAGTATTTACAACCATTTTTCTTTTTGTATTTTTAAAAAATTATAAAACCGAGTTCTATGTGGCTAGTTATTTAGAACTCTATTAAATAATTTTTAATGGTTTCAATTTATTAAAAGGTTCTATCTGAAATTTAATTTCGTAAATTTCTGGGAAAGTACATAAATAATTGTAAAAATTCCTCTTAAATTTTATTAACTATGATTCATGCGATCATATGACCAATTTTGATATGAAAATAAATAAGTAATATAGAAAAAAGTACATCTCGAAACTTTGCAAGCCAATATCTCGAAACAAACATGAAGGTAGTTACAACCATTTTAATCTAAGGTCGCGTAGTGATGTCTTAATTGAAAAATGGAATAATTGTTTTGCACAACGATATAAAATTCTTGAGGATAATAAGATTTCAACACATGATTATATTTCAATGTTTCCAATATTTAATTCAAACAATCATTTTGTCTTTAACCTGGTAAAAATATTGTTTAAATAAATCGGATAATTGCTGATTACGTTTTTATTACATTCTCAAAGTTTATAGCTGATGCCAAAAAACGATATCCACTTATTCAAGACATTCATGTTGTATGGAATGATATTTATATTAGGATTTTGAAAAAATCTACAAAGTTAACGGATCCTTTAGTCAAACAGTGGATTAAATTAACTGCTAACTCTAATGAAAGTAAGATCAAAATTAATAAATTCTGCAGCAGCACTGATTTATACATTTTAATTAATTTTAAATACAAAAAAAGCGACTGCTTTTTTAATGTTACCACACGGAAAAAAATAAACTGGTCCTCAGCTAAGAAAACGGACTTTTAATTCAAGAAAATGTACTTTTTCTTGATTTAAAAGTTAATTTTCTTATTTCTTTCGAGTTTTTCTTCATTTCAAGAAACACAATTCTCACATGAAGAAAAACTCGAAAGAAATAAGAAAATTAACTTTTAAATCAAGAAAAAGTACATTTTCTTGAATTAAAAGTCCGTTTTCTTAGCTGAGGACCAGTTTATTTTTTTCCGTGCATACTTTTTCCCAGCAACTAATATCAAAGTGAAATCTAAAAAAACTTTCAAACCCTCCAAGGTGGAGATACAAGAAAAGTTCGTGGCATATTTTAAGGTAAATATGTTATAAATAATAATAAATAATATGGTTTATTTTAATTGACAAATTATTTTTATAATTTATTTAGACTTTAGAGGAAGCCGATAACCAAGAACAGCAAATATTATCTTCGCAGAGTCAGAGTGCTTTACAACCAAGAATTGTCTTTGTTGGAGAAATCGACAATTTAGTAGCATATGTCAGTTTAATCGACAAGAAATATAATTTTAAAGATCCAATTAAAGCTGTAGAAATAGGATTCATTCTGTATTGTGCTTTGAATATTAAGTATCCAGAAGAAAGCACAATAGTTTGGAACTTTATACAAAAATATATTTTTGGAGTTTATACGGTTTATGATTTGAATAAACCTTCAATTAAGGCTGTTTATCAAAGATTGATGGAAAATTAGGTACATATTTATAATCTGTATATAAGTATAAATAATTTAACTTTTTCTATAATTTAAAAAATATTTGTTAATAACCTTTAATTTTTTAATTAAACCAAAATGAATTTAATCTGCGTTCACTGTAAAAATACTTTTATTTCAATTAAATTATATTCAGATCATTTCAAACATTTTCATTCTGAAATTAACCGTTTTGTTTGTGCAAATATTAAGTGTCAAAGAGTGTTTTCTAATTTACGAAAACATATATTACACATAAAAAGGAACAGTTGTTTTAGTATAATTGAAAAAAATAAAAATTGTACTGCTACTGCTTCTTCAAATGAAGAAAATTTATTTCAAATGGAAATTGCTTCTTTTAAAATTGACTCAGAAAATGAACTAGAAATAGATTTTTACAATGATATTATGAAAATTGTTCTTAAAACCATTTCTGATGATAGGATTCCAAGGTCAGTCGCGATGAAAATATTTCGTGATTTATTTTCTATTTACGAAAAACATATCAAATTTGCGTTAAACTCATTAAGTAATGATGTAAAAAATCAAAACCCACAAATATCTTCAATTTTAGAACTGCTAGTAGCTCCAAAATATTGTACTTCTGAATATTTGGTATTGAAACAATTGAAAAATATGAATATTTTAATCAACATCAAAAATGTGAAATTAGGATCGCAAAGTACTTTATTGTATTCTAATTTGAATTCAATTGTAAATAAAACATTCGACTTTTCATTACAAATGGTTGATCTGAATAGTTTATTTACTGCCTTATTTTCTAAAACTTCATTATTAGATCAAATAATTGAATTTATGAGAATTTATGATAAACCAAGTTCAAATATAACGAATATAGTCCAAACCCCGTTATGGAAAAAGAAAATATTAGAATTCAATCCTAAAAATTTAGAAAATATTTTATTATTACCAATTTCAATTTATTTCGACGATTTTGAATATCTTAATCCTTTGGGTTCTCATAGTTGTATTCAAAAACTTGGTGCAGTTTATCTTAAAATATTAAATATACCGGATTATATTTCATCAAAATTATCACATATATTTTTGGCAATGCTGTTTTTCACTGAGGAGCGGAAACAGTTTGGGAATACTGCAGTGTTTAATCCATTAATAGAGCAGCTGAATAGTTTGCAAAATAATGGAATCATTGTAAAACATAAAAATTATTCCGTTGTCAAATTAATTTCTTGTGTAATTATTGGAGACAATTTGGGAGTTAATTCCATATTAGGATTTACAGAATCTTTTAATTCTTTGCATTATTGTAGGTTTTGCAATTGCCATAAGAACGATATGAAATACTTGGTTAAGGCCAACAGTGATAATCTCAGAAACATATTAAATTATGAACAAAATATCAAGTTAAATGATCCAAAGGAAACTGGAGTTAACGAATTTTCTATTTGGAATTCCATAAAAAACTTTCATGTAACAGAAAATTTTAGTGTTGACTGTATGCACGATATTTTAGAAGGAGTGGCTCATTATGATTTAAATATTATCCTTCACTATTGTATTACAAAAAAAACATATTTCTCGATACAACAATTAAATCGAAGAATAGAATTATTTAATTTCGGGCCTTCTACTAAAAAACCACCACTATTCAATAAAGATTGCCTCATAAAAAATAAGTTCAAATTTTCTTCTTCCGAAATGCAAACAATTATAACCTTTTTACCTTTAATAATAGGAGATTTGGTCCCTTTAGAGGTAGAGGAATGGCAACTATTAATATATTTAAGGGAAGTGTTATTATTATTATTTAGGAAAGTGCATCACAAAACATCCACAAAGTATTTAGAAAACTTGGTAGAAACACATAATTCTTTGTATATTCATTTAAGTAAAAGTTCCTTGAAACCCAAATTTCATTTTTTATTGCACTATGCAAGAATAATAGAAAATATTGGACCTGTTGTTTTAATAAATTCTATGCGTTTCGAAGCTAAGCACCAACCCTTTAAAAAAGTTGGTTACAATTCATGTAACCGCATCAATATTTTGAAAACATTACACATAAAAAATCAATTTCAAATTGCAAATATAATCTTGAACTACAAAGAAATTTGTGATAGACCCGTCTACCATCCAATCGCAAATAAGAAGATAGATAATAAAAGTTTGATAGAACTAGGCTTTCAACTTAGTGACATCGAAAAATCAAATTTTTCAGAAATACCTTGGGTAAATTTTTACGGTACACTACTAAAAAAAGATATAGTTATATGTGTTGGCTCAAACATTAATGATGAACCTATTTTGGCACTTATATTAACAATAATAATATGTGAAAAAAACGTGTTTTTAAGTTTACGATTAATTAACACTTTATTTTTTAATAAAAATTTTTTTGCTTTTGAAGTAGAAGTATCTGATTTAAATATTGTAAAAGCTTTAAAAAGTGTTGTATGTAATTACACTTCTTATATATGTAAAAATGCAACAAATCAAAAGTTTGTAATTTGGGATTATTAAAAAAAATAAATAAATAATTAAATAAAATTATAAATGTTTCTTTAGTCAAACTAACCGAATAGAAATTTCTGACAACTGTAATAACTTGAATAAAACGATTCTGACAACCGAACATATCAGGCACGACAAACGATTGATTTTTTCACTCGATTTTATAGACTGAAATAGCGATTCCCTTAAAATTTTAATTATTACCACTCGATCGGATCAATCGTATTTACATTCATGATAACAATATTTATTGTTAAAGCAACCCTTTTATTGCGTTGTGCCAACTGAACGGACAGCTATGATATCAAATTATCCGATCGCTACAATTGACAGTTAGTAAATCAAACCAAATTAGTGATCATCACAATCTTTTTCAGACTTGAGGTAACAGATTAATGGGTTGCTGTAACTTATTTATAGTTACTGGTATTAATAAATCAGGTTGGTTCAATCTTTTTTTGTTTGGTGTTATCAACTGATGAAGTTGCTACAACTTGATATCGTTTACCCTTATTAATTCATTAGGTTGTCAAAATCGAATTTAACAAACACAATGACAACCGACATATGACGGTTGGGCACTTTTAAGATTGTGACAACCGAATTTATTCTCTCGGTGTAGTAGTAGCAGAGACATCTTTAGCATATATTTTACCGTTTTTTGCATGCAATCTAAAACATTCCAGAAAGTTGTTTCTGATGAATTTAGAAATGAACTCCACAACAATTGGTTTCGGTTGTTTAAGTGAATAAGTACGATGCACGTATTTGATGTGCGAAATATCAAATTCAAATCTTATTTTCGTCGCAATGGTACTAACAATTTCGAGATCATTTTCATTCTGTGTGGTTAGAATTCCTCTAATTTCGCATTATCACATTGTTTTTGCAGTATTCAATTTTATTTCTATTAAATATCAATATGTTTCTCGACTTTCACCACTCTGGCTTCTAGCTTAGCAACGTTCATCAGACTTGTTTGTATGGCGAAACATCGGTTTGTTTTGTTAGCAAAACAATAGTCAGCTGTTAGCACATACTGCTAAATAAATAAATAGCAAAAAAAAATGTGTTTTTCAAGGTAACACTGATAATAATGTTATTCAAATGCATATGGCAATTTTGAATATTGGTTATGTTCACACTTGCCCAAACTATTAGTTAATTGCACTATTTTATTATGGAGGTCAATATAATATTAAACAATTACAAAATATTTAATTATTATAGAAATATTTTTAATTAGGAAATAAATTATTATTATTATGCAAAAAATTAAGAATATGTGTGTGTACTGTACGGCAGACTGAAGAAGAAAGATAATGTGGCAAATATCGCTTAATTTTGTATTGTATGCCGTATTCCCACCTTGTTAAAAGCTTGCTTAGTAATAATTAATAAAAACAAATCATAAATACGGATGGTTTTAAATAGTTCTCTCACCTATAAAATTTGTTTTTATATTTCGTTTCGGTATTATGGCTGCGGACCAATACTTGTAGTAAATACGCTAAATTCGGTAAATTGCTTTACCTTTTTAACGTTTGATATTTATGTTCGTACGTTTTTTATTATTTATTTTATTAATGTTTATTTATGTAAATTATGTTTTGTTATAAATTATTTATGTGTATTTATATTATGTATATTTATTTGATAAGTTTTACAATTTATTTTGTCTTTTACAATCACCATTTTCTTAACTAATTTATCTTTATCCAACGCAAAGAGCGCGCGTACGGCTGCCACCAAATCCGAGACGAGACTGTTTTATTTTTAATTTTATTTTGTTTGTGTGTTGTCATTTTTCGTATTGGGTGTTTTTCGTTTCGTTTTAAATTCTGTTCGCGTTGGAATAGACTATGTGGCGGCGAACGCATAACTCAGGCGCAAGATAAAAATGCGTGAACCGCCACATGACTCCCCCACGAGTTAGTTTTCCCCCTCTGTAAATGTGTGTATGTGTTGTTTGCTGTGTGCGAGTGTGTGTATGATGCTTGCGTGTGTGCAAGTGTGTGTATGATGTGCGAGTGTGTGTATGATGCTTGCGTGTGTGCAAGTGTGTGCGTGATGCTCGCGTGTGTGTGTGAATGATGCTTGCATGTATGTGCAAGTGTTTGCGATGCTCGCGTGTGTGAGTGGGAATCGTAAGCAAAACTGCGACTTGCCAGTGTATATCTGACATTTGCTTGTCTCAGTCTTGTCCGGCTCCTGCCTGACCTCAAAACATGCGCCAGAGCAGAAGGGTTGTCCTGTCTGACGTAACCTGTTTTGAGGTCAGTTCTGTCGAGTGTCGTGTCAGTCTGGGGATCGTGGTTGGGAATGGCTGTGTGGTCGCTTTGCCGTGCGACATTTCATTGAGCCATTTTAAATGAAACAAACAAATATAAATTTATTGAAAAACAAAAGAACAAAATGAAAATGGTGGTAGTAAAATGTACAATGTATGATAAAAACAAAAAAAAAATGGGTTGATGTTGTTGTCGCTGGTTGAATGTTTGTTCATGTTGGAGCTGCTATAGTTGTTGTTGTTGCTGTTCCATGAAGTCGGCGATGGTGGCGATAGTGTTGATGAGCTACCGTCGTTGTTGGTCCCGTTTATGCATCATCAGTGATGGCAGTGGCAAGCGATGGCGGTGATGATGTTGTGGTGAATGTGTACCCGTTGATGTTGCTACTGTAGATGATTGTTGTTGTTGTTTCTTGTCATCCAATTTTTTTTTTTTTTTTTTTTTTTGTCTTCCCGTTGTTTAATGATAATATGGTTGTTTTGTCTTAAAAAAAAAAAATGTTTGTGGCACTGTATGTATAGGTGCGCTCAATTTGTTTGACCGTTGTCGTTGATTACACGTATTGATTTTTTTTTTTGTTGATGAGTAGGTACCGTTGATTTTAGAAATTCCACGATTATTTTGTAACTTGTTGTACACTCAAAATGTGTATACTCAAAATATGTGTACGCACTATGCTGCGCTGCACTGTACCACTTGTTGTTGTAAATTTATTATTTTCCGTAATGTGGATTTGTTGTGTAATTGTTGTATATTTTGATGCACTTTTAATTATTCCATGTGTGTATGAATGCTTATGTATGCTCGTACTCGACACAAAATATGCGTAGGTATGTGTGCTGTGCCATAAATACGTGCGTTCCATGTGGCGGCGTGTGTATGTAGGCACATTGATGTACGTACCGTGATGTTTGTTAACGATACGCATTCACATAAACTCCAACAAAAAAAATTTTGTGTTAAAGAAAGCATGTGGTCTATTTTACCGTTAGGTACGAAATATCGTATCAAATTTCCAATTTTTAAAACGTGTTGTAATTGCCGTAAACACGGCCGTTGAAGGTCACCAATTTAACGTTTGATATTTATGTTCGTACGTTTTTTGTTATTTATTTTATTAATGTTTATTTATGTAAATTATGTTTTGTTATAAATTATTTATGTGTATTTATATTATGTATATTTATTTGATAAGTTTTAAAATTTATTTTGTCTTTTACAATCACCATTTTCTTAACTAATTTATCTTTATCCAACGCAAAGAGCGCGCGTACGGCTGCCACCAAATCCGAGACGAGACTGTTTTATTTTTGATTTTATTTTGTTTGTGTGTTGTCATTTTTCGTATTGGGTGTTTTTCGTTTCGTTTTAAATTCTGTTCGCGTTGGGATAGACTATGTGGCGGCGAACGCATAACTCAGGCGCAAGATAAAAATGCGTGAACCGCCACACCTTTCTCAAAATGAGAGACCGAACTGGATACTTAAAGTCGTCTTTAGATGGTACCGTATCTTTTGTATTGTATATCTTTCTATTCATGTTGTATGTCTTTTGTAACAAGCTTTCTGTCCAAGTTTTATAGTTACTCGTTTTCATTTTAATCTTTTCTGCTATCCCTATATTCATTACAATAATGCAAGAATATATCATCGCACAATGATCACACAATAATAATCAAATAGGTAGCATTGTATTAAAGTATGTTCTCAACAAAGAACACACGTTTATATATTGTTATCACACGTGATAATCATATAATCAAATAACACACTAAAAACGGATCTAAATTATTAATTTAAAGGTGTAATCATTACATAAATCGTCAATTTGTAAACATTTCTTCTATCATATCAAAAATCTAAAATCAGCAAATTCATTTTCGATATACAAATACGTTTTAAAAGGAGCCAATCAATAAATTACATAACAAGATGGAGGTATACAACCAAATTATGTATGTATATAAAAGTAAAAAAAAAGTGAAAAACCGATTTAAAATTTCCACCGCACATCCTTCGCAAATTTAGAAATTTGTTATGAATAGAAAGTGTTTTTCATGTACAAACAAACATATGTGTCTATATGTATCAATATTATTTGCCGTTTGGTATGCAAAACTTTGGATAAAGAACATTCAGACGAGATCTTTTATCAGGGAGATAAAAGGTATAGAAATTCATCAACACCTTTCAATAAACGCATCATTACCAATAAATCATGTTCATGAAATTTGTTTTATTGATGTAGTGTCAGGTGTTTGCAAAATATCCCAGCAATAATTGAGGTTAAATGAATGTGCGAACTATTTCACAGTAATTTGCATACGTCGTTTATAGGTACAATCAACTAATATCATTCATACTGGTAAGTGAGTAGCAGAATTTGACGGCTACAACCAAAGCAACCTTGATTATACAAGCCATAATCTAAAAAACGAAGCTTTTTTAAGGGAATTAGAAACGAGGAAAAAACCAAAATTTCCATAGTAAAACACATAAAACATAATGGGAAATCACTTTTTTTCCTAAGACAAATTTGTAAATGAAAACGTTGCAAATTCTGAATTATGATTTCTGAAATATTTTCATAAATGTTTGAATTTCAACATACATAAAATCTCGTTTAAGTAAATCGTTTTCATTTTCTTGTAATAATTGGTTTATTTAAACCAAAATATAAAAAAAAGTTCATAACAGGTCAAATTAAAAAGAAAAGCTTACTACAAGTCGTGTGCATTAAGCCAATATACATAGATGGCAGTGGGTAGTAAACATTTTGAAAAACCGTACCAAAAATCCCCACTTGGGGAAATTTTAAGTTCAAAAATTGTAGGAAAAGCAAAACAAATTCTCAAAATATTAAGAACGTGCCATAATTTTGTGATTAAACAATTTTTTTTCGTATTTTTCTGTATAAATCTGAGACATCTAACGTACACTAGTAAAACTAAAGATAAATTTAGCAAGTATTATTTTATTTCTTCAGAGCCAACTTTGATGTATTATTCAAAATGAAAGTTCGAAAAATATATTTTAGAAATAATTTAATTTTAATATTTCTGCAATTAATATTTACTTAATACCAATAAACCCTGCATGTATATTGCTGCTAAAGGTATGTAGAACACTTTTGCATAAAAATTTTGTAACATTTTTGCTTTTTTCAATGAAAAACTTGAAGCTAAAAAACACCATTTCTACTATGGATTCCTATGGAAATCAGTGAAAAGTTATACCACTAAAAAAGCTTCTAAAAAATACGTCATAATGATTATGGCTCTATACTCTAGGATGCTCTTCTACAACGCTTAACCGTGTATCTACGTTTTTTATATATTTACAGGAGCGGATACGACGGAAGATACTCTACAATGAACTAACACAAATTTAATTGAAAAAGGCAGCAAGCATAAATATTCTTACCGAAAGAACGAGTTTTAAATTTTTTTTAGATGCACGGCAATGTTTTGTAGCCATCGAGATATCATCAAACACTATGGAAAATAAAACAAACAAAAAAATCCTCGTTACGGAAATATCACCAAACAACATAAAGTAAGAAAATATTAAATTCCATTAAGTATGGATATCATCTTCATTTTATTCTCCTCTGTATCCGGTTGGTATACGAATACAATTTTCCTCGTCGACTTTTTATTTTTTGTTAAATTTTCAGTTCATTTGATTTGATTTTCTTTTAACGTTGTCAGTAGAATTTTTATATTTTATTTTATTTTTTTGTGCTCCCTGTACAGTGAAAAACTAATAAAATTGGATGAAGATAACTATGTGATAAAATTTAATATAGAATGATAATATTTGATCATTGAAAGAAAATCATCTTAGTGTGAAACGAAAAATTATCCATTGCATCCTTATGTTATTTACATGGGTGTCGGGTACTCTTTATATTAAGGAGTGTGGAGAATGGCAACAATTAAATTAAATTCTTATTTTTTGTAGTACACAGAACATGATCTGAAATAACGAGGATGTTTTGGTAACAATATTCAAACTTTAGTTGCCAATATTTTTCTAATACTTTCTATATTAATTTCAATTGTTCATTTGTAACATTCTTTCATTGATTAAATTAAACTGTACAAATGAAGGATGCAGCAAATAGGTCTCGCGTATACACTAGTTCGATATAGTTCAGAAATTTCTTTTGTGTTTTGGATGCATCAAAATTTAACACCTATTTGCGCCACCTCACTAAATTGTTTGCGACCAAATCATCGTGTTGTCGATTTTGTAGGTCAGCTAGTTGTAAAATTTGTTATAAAAAACATAATTCTCTACTTCACATGGATACGTTCAATAATAAAAATTAAAACTCGAGAAATTGTAACACATCGTCTACAAATATGATTACTACTCATGATAATATTCATACTGACTGAAAGAATGTTAGCTCAGATCCAGCTAATGGGGATTCCAATAATTTAACTGAATCAAAATTGTATTGTGCTCGAACTGAACAAAGAGAAATTTTACTCTCAACAGATATGTAGGAGTAAGGGAAAATATATTCCATGTAGAATTTTGTTAGACACTTGTTCCGAATCTAATTTTATTTCATCAAATTTGGCCTACACACTCGGCATTGAAAGGGAATATATTGATTCAATTTCGGTTTCAGGTTTGAATCATAGTAAAACTACAACAATTCACTACAACAATTAAGTCTAGATTAAATAATTATTCAAAAAGATTAGAGTTTCTTATTGCAAATCTAGGAAATTGCAAATCGTTAACCTGCTCAACAAATCAATATTTCTCGATGGTAGATACCTCAAGGAATCAAATTGGCGGATCCGACATTTAATATTCCAGGATCAGTAGATTTATTTATAGGAGCAGAATTGTTTTTTCGAATTATGAAAAATAATAGATTTAAATTAGCAGAAGAATCTTCAAGCATCTCATTTTTGTTGGATAGTTAGTGCGTGGAAAAGTGCAAGAAACAAAGAATTTCTTTTTATCAAATCATTATTCGGAAAATGAAAATCTTGAAAAGAAAATTGATAGCCAAATTGAAAAACTATGGGAAACAGATCCGTACGACAATGAAAAGCCTTTATCAATTGAAGAAAAACAGTGCGAAAACTATTTCGAAAAAACATATAGCAGAGAAAATGATGGTCGTTTCGTGGTGATATTACCTTTCAAAGACACAGTTAAGAATTTAGGGAATTCTAAACACTTAGCACTAACGCCTACATTTATAATTCAGCATACAGCATATTAGCTTGTAGCGACTCACTCATTTGGCAATTTAAAATATTCATCACTCGTTCATCGCCACAATACACCAATCAAGTATATTGGTGCGTGCATCCGCACTCTGCAACAGATTTACATAAATCCAGCAGTCATCCACACTAACGCAACACACTTTACGTTGTGCGAAATAGACTGCTGTCAAAACATTTGGCGCGACACATATCGTTTTACTTCACTTCTTTTACTTTCGTCTTCGTTCGCACAACAAGAAAAATATTATAACGAACAAGCTGCAGCAACAACAACAACAACTACAACTGTTCATTTTTTGCTTTTCATGCGAACAAAAATTACTTTTATTTTTCAATTATTGAATTCGGTAAAATAATAAAATAATACGCGCAGCTATTTTTATGGTGGTGGTGAAAATTTATATAAATAAAATTGCATATCTAAATTATAAATAGTGCGGTTTTCAATCAAAATAAAATTGTTCTTTTACGAAGAAAAATTCCGCCATTTTCAATGATGAAAATTCAACAATTTGTTTATACAGAAAATAATTATATACTGGACGACACACCAGTATAAGCTGTAATGAAAATCAATTCTTACTAGGTTCACACACCTTGTTTCTGGCTGCTGAATGCAACCAAATGTCAAATATTTTATTAATAAGACGATGAGCTGAGTTTTTTGGTTTCTATTGACCAGTTGTCGTTTGTATCTCGGTGTAGAATTATAAAAGTAAAATTGTTGATATTTAAATCGTTCATGTTACTTCATGTTTTTATTGTTAATATTACATTTTTTGGATATGACCTATCTCATCACTCAACTCGCTGCAAGAACATTTTGTGCCGAAACCCATTGTATATACCGGGAAAATTAAAATTGAGGTTAATATTTTCGCTGCAAATAATAGTTTCACGTGAGTATTTCTGTATTGCCATTAAAATTTTTTCTTACATTCGTGAGTTGTTTTATAAAATTGTAATCTCACAAATTGTTATACGTAAATTTTATAAGCTAAAATGGCTAACTGTTAGCCTATTAACGATCACGTGCAAAGGCAGTAATTTGTTATGGTTGTTCCTCAATAGTTAATGAATTTATAAATTAATTTCTTGTTCATTGGCGAATAAGTTTGGTGCAATATTTATTTGGTCGTAATTCATAAACATTTATAGTGAGAGCAAAAGTGAAAATTCAATTAGTTGCCGCGTATACAGTTACAGTCCTAACAGATTTATTACAGTTTTCGTTTTTTTTTGTTGTTTGTAATCAAGTAACGGTTTATCAAAATTAAAATTTGGTTAATAAGTAACCTGTAAAAAATAAAAATGTCAGAATTACAAAAATTAAATCAAAGGTGCGGTACAGTTAAAGGTACATTAACTAATATCAAAAAATTCGTGGATGGTTTAGCAACTCAACAAGAAGACGGTCAGGCAGTTAAGAAAGAACAAATTGAGACAAGATTGGAGAAACTGGATGAATGTTGGAAAGAATTCCAAGAATTGAACAATGCAATAGCTTTGATGTCGTCGTATTTATAATTTGCGATCGCCTAGTGTTTCATTGCCAAAATTGTCCATGGATGCTACAGTTAATAACGGAACAATATTTGACCCTGATCGATCTGCAATTTACAATGACATACATAAGTCTACCGCGTTTAACTATCGAACCATTTTCAGGTGATTATGCTAAATGGCAAGCATTTCAAGATCAATTTGTGACCGCTTTTGGTAGCAATCAAACGATCAGTAACGTAAATAAATTTCAGTACTTGAAATATTATTTGAGTGGAGAAGCAGCTGACCTTATACGCCACTTGCCACTCACCGATGCTAATTATTTGCAAGCCTGGGAAAAGTTGGTGAAACGTTATGATAAGAAAAAAGGCATAGTAAGAGAGCTGATCGAATTGTAGTACATGGCGCAACCAGTATTAAGTCAAGCATCATTCAAATCATTAAGATCATTAGTAGACGTATCAGATCAGGTCACTAGAGATATTAAAGCGCTAGGAGATGAGTGGGAGTCACGAGATCCGTGGCTAATTCCATTCTTATCAAAAAGATAGATTATGAATCACAACAGGCTTGGGCAGAATATTCTGTTTCAATTGATGTACCAACATTTAAGGATTTCATCGACTTTAGAAGTATGTGCCGTAAATTCGAATCAACAAAACACAAAATCAGAGCAGCAATCGGGTTCTAAGGTGCACGTAGCGGTCAATGAAACAAACATTTCAAACCAACATTTCATGTGTCGAATGTGTAAAGGTTCACATCCACTTTTCAAATGCTTTCGATTCAAGGCAATGAAGGCTCCGGTGAGGAAAAAATTCGTTTTGAAAAACAAGTTATGCCAAGTGTGTTTTAAACCAGATCATAGTGCGGAAACTTGCGATTCGGAAAGGTTGTGTTTAATTTGTTAGGAAAAGCACAGTACCTTACTTGATACGTCGGGAAAACTAAATCATAATGTTGCCAGTACCTGTAATCATACATTTACACCCGCAGCTTCCAAGGATAATAGTACCGCGTCTCAGTATTCAAATAAATCATCATTCAACACAGAAATATCATCTATCAACACTTGCGATTATACATCTATCAACACTAATCATACCTGTCCATCACCTAGCAGCAGTAACGCTCCTTCAACATCACATCGTGCTATAAATAGTAATGTTCCTATGGGCACATCTAAAAATCATTCAACAACCGCTAGTTGTTTCAATAACTCACAAACAATTCTGTCAACAGTTCAACTTAACATCTTTAGCAACAATCAATATTATAAAATAAGGGCTCTTCTGGATAGCGGTTCGCAGACAACATTGATTACTGATAGCTGCGTTGTGAGAATAGGGTTAAGAAGATATCCATCATCCTGTGTCATCAATGGCATTTCAGGAAAACAAGCAGCGCTGTCAAAAGGTCAAGTGAACGTGAAGCTAACACCTGTATTCGATAAATCATGTAACATAACTACAGATGCCTTGATTTTATCAAAGTTAACATCCTGGCTACCAGCAACAAAAACAGAATACCTAAATTTAAATGCTGTACGACATCTTAAACTTGCTGATCCAGATCTCGCAACACCAGGTCTAATTGACATGATTTTAGGAAATGATGTGTTCCTGGAAATATTACTGCCCGAAAAATATAAGATTCAACCCAATGTATATGCTCAACTTACATCATTTGGATGGGTCATTGGTGGAAGGATTATTAACCAAACAGACACAAATTTGGTTCAAACTTTTTCACACAGCCACACAAATCTCGGAAGAGCTAGAAATGTTACAAAAATTCTGGCAGCTTGAACAAGTTCCAATATCGAAAGCGATTCATCCAGATGATCAAAAATGTGAAAATTTCTATTCTGCCACAACAACACGAGATTTAGATGGTCGGTACACCGTGCGTTTACCAATTAAAATTTCAACTCAAGCACTTGATGAGTCACGTTATGCAGCAGTTAAACGATTGTCATCGATGGAGAAAAAGTTTAAGAAAAATGATCAATTTGCTATTCGATATAAGGAATTCATGAACGAATATGAAAAGCTGCAACATATGCACGAAATGTCATCCAACGAAGTTGATGATATCAAATCACATTTCTACTAGCCACACCATGCAGTTTTAAATGAATCCAGTACCACTACCAAACTGCGAGTGGTATTTGATGGGTCATGCCAATCTGGCAGTGGGTTCTCTTTAAACGACATTTTATATACTGGTCAGCAGCTATAAGATGATTTGATTTCCCTATTGCTTCGGTTTCGTTGTCATATTATTGCGATATCTGCGGACATAGAGAAAATGTATCACCAGATCAACATTCACCAAGACGATCGAGCATTCCAGCGGATAATCTGCCGAAATGAAGTTTCCAGTGACCTGAATCATTTCCAATTGGCAACTGTAACTTATGGTCTTCGATACGCCTCCTATTTAGCGATACGGACTCTTCAACAATTAGCGTATGATCTAAATTTGAATTTCCACTAGCTAGTAAACTTCTGCAAAGAGACTTCTACGTAGATGATTTTATCAGCGGATGTGATAACATTGAAGACGCCGCGCATATATACCAGACAACAAGTAAGCTTCTTGCTGCTGGTTGCTTTAAACTTCGAAAATGGATTTTAAATAGTCAAGAGTTAATGCAGTGTATTCCAGTTTGTGATCATGGGGATGAACATATTTCCTTAGGCGATAATGCAATTGTTAAAATTTTGGTGTTATTCTGGAACCCAAGAAAGGATTGTTTTGGTTTCAAAGTGAATTTGCCATCGAATCTACACCACACAAAGCGAACACTGCTATCTGAAGTCTCACGAATATTTGATCCGCTGAGTCTTATTTCACCGATAACAACTTCTATGAAGGTTTTATTCCAACAGTTATGGATTCACAAAATAGAATGGGACCAAAAATTACCAAATGAAGTAGAACTAGAATGGGATCAAATAAGAAATTCCTTAATTGTTCTAGAGACACTCAAGGTTGCCCGTTGTTTGAAACCCAACGCGGCTATTGTTGGCGCTCAAATCCACACGTTTGCTGATGCATCCGAAAAAGCTTATGGAGCAGTGGCGTATCTTCGAAGGGTAACCGACCAAGGGGAAATAACAGTCAATTTAATCACTTCAAAATCTAGAGTTGCTTCAATAAATCAAGTTACTATTGCCAGGCTCGAATTGTGTGCTGCTGTTTTGGCCGCATCTTTATCCAAATATATCTCAAGGGCATTAGATATTGAAATAAGTGAAATACATCCCTGGTCAGACCCACGTATAGTATTGGATTGGCTTTCCGATTATCCAACAAGGTGGAAAACGTTTGTAGCCAACCGAACCTCGTATATGTTAGATATAATACCACGTAGTTGCTGGGGCCATGTTCCAACTAACTTAAATCCAGCAGATTTACTGTCACGAGGTTGCAATCCGCATGAGTTAATAAGCAAAAATATGTGGTGGTCAGGTCCCGCTTTTTTACATAAGCCAACCTCCATGTGGCCCATAGAAGAATTTGGATCTACAAAGGAAGCATTACTTGAAGAGAAGAAGCCTCGAAATGCAGTTGTCCAACTGTTCAGTGAAGTCGAACGTGATATTTGCCTACATGTATTCAGCACGTACAGTTCAATTCAAAAAAGCTATCGAGTTTTTATTTTTATCCGACGCTATATAGCTCTTTTAAAGGTTCGACAAGAGGTCCGGTTAATCTACAAACAAGATATTTATCAATTCGTAAATTTATGGAAACGAAACATTAGAAAAGTAATAAATTGAAGGACGTAATAAAATCACCATTTGATGAGATAGCAGCTGCAACAGTGGATGAACTTCGAAGTGTAGAAAAAATATCGAAGAGATGGGCTCAAGGGCAACAATTTGAAAACGAAATAAGGTTACTTGAGAAAGGGCGCGAACTGCCCAAGAATAGCAAGCTGTCATCAGTTTCACCATTTCTCGACAGTGATACTATATTATGGGGTTGGAGGCAGACTACCTGAATCATCATGTAGTTATGATACCAAACATCCGATCGTATTATCGAAACAACATGCATTTACGACTAGAATCATTGCCTATTTACATCTCAAATACCTGCACGCTGGATCAAATATGTTAATTGGGTTAATTAGGCAAAAATATTGGATTTTGGGCTGCAGAAATCTGGTACGAAATCACATACGCCAATGCATAATATGTATCAAAGAGAGGCATCAATGCACTAAACAATTAATGGGTAGTCCTCCAAGATTAAGAGTTACACCGGGAATACCATTCATGTGCACTGGAGTGGATTATGCCGGCCCAGTTTAACTCCTTGATAGGGTTGGTCCGGGTCCTTTCAAAACTATTAAAGGCTATTTAGCTTTATTCGTTTGCATGAAAGTAAAAGCGATTCATTTGGAGATCGTAACTAGCGTTTCTACCGATGCATTCATAGCGGCCCTACAAAGATTTATTTCTCGTCGAGGTCTTCCAAGCGAAATAATTTCCGATAATGGTACACATTTTGTAGGAGCGTGCAATGAGCTGGCCGAATTATTCGCACAATGAAAAACATTATCAATTAATTAACAATTTTTTATCTCCTCAGCAGATACAGTTTAAATACATTCCAGCTCGTTCTCCACATTTTGGCAGACTCTGGGAGTCCAACATTAAGTTAGTCAAACACTATCTAGTAAAAGCCATGAGTACTTCCGTTTTTACATTTGATCAGCTATATACGATTTCAACGCAAATCGAGGCCATAATCAACTCACGTCCAATTGGTGCCTTATCTGAAGATCTAAATGTTTTTGACGCAATAACTCCAGGCCACTTCTTAATCGGCAGTCCAATGATTGCACTACCCGAACCACAGCTTCAACATACATATAAATGAGTCAAGGCTGGCAATGTGGCAAATTATTCAAAATCGGGTTCAAGGTTTTTGGCGCCAGTAGCAACATCATATATTACATCTTTGCAACAGAGGCATAAGTGGAACAAGGCAGAACAAAATCTAAGCATAGGTCAGCTAGTGCTAGTGAAAGAAGATTGACTGCCTAAAAGTACCTGGTTTATTGGCAGAATAGTATGTTTGCATCTGGATGCAGATAAATTGATCAGGGTAGTTACAATAAAAACGTCAAAGGGCGAAGTAAAAAGATCAGCAACCAAACTAGTATCACTACCGCTACAAAGTGAGCGGAACCCAACGGATAATTCGTCGAATAATTAGAGTAATCGTCATCATAACAACTACTTTTGTAAATTTTAAATAATAATTAATATAAACTATGTAAACAGCGACCTCATTTGAACGCTCGGTTTACGGTTTGTAAAATTGTTGATCCAAATCAGGATTGGTGTCTTTCCTTGTTTTTGAGGTGCAAAAGATGTCGCTGTATTTTTGATCAATATACTGACCATTAATTTGACTTATGGTTTTGGCTTTCCGGGGGCAGTATGTCAACGCTTACATTTATAATTCAGCATACAGCATATTAGCTGTAATGAAAATCAATTCTTACTAGGTTCACACACCTTGTTTCTGGCTGCTGAATGCAACCAAATGTCAAATATTTTATTAATAAGACGATGAGCTGAGTTTTTGGTTTCTGTTGACCAGTGTTGTCGCTTGTATCTCGGTGTAGAATCATCAAAGTAAAATTGTAGTTGCATTATTCAAGCCAAATTAGTGGCATAAATAAATTATATTTAAATCGTTCATGTTACTTCATGTTTTTATTGGTAATATTACATTTTTTGGATACGACCTGTCTCATCACTCAACTCGCTGCAAGAACACGGTTTCAATATTTAGAAAAAAGTTTTAGTCGTGACAAACAACTGGAAACTGAAGACATTAAATTGATAAATGATTATCAAGATTTGGGGCATATGGTTTTATCGACAGATGAGACTTGCAGTAATTCCTTCGATTTAAATTATTTCTTGCCTCACCATGCCGTGTTTAAACCTATAGCAGTACAACAACCAAATTTCGTATGGTTTTTTATGGATCAGCGAAAATTGATTCTCAAATCTCGCTTAATGATGTTCTGATGGTTCAAGATGAGCTTTGGTCAATAATGCTTCGCTTTCGTCACTATCTATATGTAGACAGATTGCCATGCATGATAACGACATAAGGTTCCAAAGGATTTTGTGGCGTTCAGATCCCTGTCAACCTAATCGTGTATTTGAATTAAAAACCATTACATTACTACAAAAGTTTACGTTCAGAAAACTAATAGATTTTGTGGAATTGAAAAATACAGTTCTTTTTCCAAACTGATTTGTGTCGTAGCGTATGATCTACAATTTTCAATAATCGCATTACAGATCGCCATGGGCCAAATAAGAATATTGATAAATAAATCGACTGAAGAGCTGCACCAGCCTAAAAAATGCATCATTCGGCTTGTTTAACAAAAAGAATTTCTTGACGAAATAAATCTTTTAAAATCCCAAAGAGAACTACCAAGAAATTCAAAAATTTTAAGCTTTCGCTTTTCTTGACGCAGATAATCTCTTATACGAGTAGGTGTTCGTTTGAGGAATAGTGATTTGCCTTTCGACTATAAACATCAATATTTGTTACCAAAACACCACTTTACTTTGCTCCTTATCAAAGACAAACATATAAAAAATCTCCATGGAGGAGTTCAAACTATAGTTTCGCCGCAATTCGCCAAAAATATGTTTTCGCATCAATCCAAGATGTATGAAACAATATATGGGTGATCTTCCCCATAATCGTCTTGAAATTTGTCGCCCATTTAATAAAGTGTGTATCGATTACTGTGGCTCTTTTCAAATAAGGCACCGAAATCAAACGAAATGGTACTACATTCAAGGTATACTTTTGTATTTTTGGCTGTGTCATAACAAAGGCAGTACACATTGATATGGTCGAAGATGCTACAAGTGATGCTTTTATCGCAGTTTTAAAACGTTTTTTCGCTCGAAGAGGAAAGTCTGCGCAAATAATGAGTTACAATGGCACCAATTTCGTAGGAGCTCATAATGAGATCAACAGAGTTTTTGAATTGTTCTAATCTCAACAAGGAAATTAAATTTTAAGGTTTTGTACATCCCAAGGAATATTATGGAAGTTTATTCCGCCACGTTTGCCCCACTTTGGTGGATTGTTTGAGTCTACTGTTAAAAGTTTCAAATTACATCTCAAAAAGGTCGTGATATCAAAAATTGCAATTCGGAAATTGTATATACTGATTAACACTTATAGTGATCAAAATTCATCACTATAAGCATTGCTACAAAGTATCCAAAACAAGAAAGTAAATTCCAAATTCGTGTCGAATTTTAGATATGATTGAAGATATGACGGTGGATCCGGATACCTGGCGCCCTCCGGATTAAGTAGCCTTGTCTGTGTATTGCGGATCTCTGCACAGATGGACACTCTTTTCTCTGCTACTCGTGGGACCAAATATGGGAGACCAAGGAACAAAACAAACAAAAGAGTCCGGTTCTCTTACAAAACCGGAAAAGGTAGAGAAGGAGACTCGGGTCTTTAGGCCTATCTCTAAACCTGCCAATAAACAACGGGACAAAAGCTTAGATGAGGCTGGTCCCTCCACTCGGGCCACTAGGCCTGAGCAAAGAATTATAATTCGGAACCAAAGCACCAATGAAGCTGGTTCCTCAAAACCAACATATAATACTAGGAGAAAGGCATGGAGGGCCCTGGAGAAGATAAATAATATCCCTCCAGAAGACAGGTCGGAGAAAGACAAAGCTACGCTTGTGTGGGCGAAAAAAGTCACCGAACAGATGTCGGAAGGTCCTTCAGCTGGCTTAAAGATTAAAAGGAACAGATCTCAGGAGGAAAGTCCAAAGATCGCAAAACGTACTAAGCTCCATGCTACCGAAATGAGGCCTTTTAACGAGGTACTCAAGGATCAGCTGGTTGTGGCAGTTGTTGACCAGTCCCAGGAGGATGGCAGTATCACGCCCGCCAATTGGAGAAAGGTGGAAAGGGCCTTAACCACCATTTACCTGGATATCCTTGCAGAAAACCCAGGACCTGCTCCGACTTGTCGGGATGCGGGTTGGCACAGGAACCAGGTGAAACTGACTGCATGTGTGGATCAGAGATCTCTTCTGCTCTACAAGAAGGCAGTGGAAAGACTAGGCGAGGTATGGCCCGGAGCCAGCCTTGCTGTTAAAGCTAGAGAAGAAATCCCCTGTAGGCCAAGAGCCAGGGTGTGGATTCCTTCGGAGCCTAGCGATCCAAAGGTGATACTCCAGTTGTTGCAGGTTGGCAACCCAGATTTGCCAACGCACAACTGGAAAGTTGCTAAGCTCGAGGAGCCACGGGCCGACTACAGGTCGGCCGTCATAATTCTAAACAGAGAGTCACTGACTGCGCTGGAAAAAACAAATGGTATGGTAAGCTATGGTTTCAGTGCAGTCACACTCAAAATCTACAAGAAGGATGCGGACAAGCCGGAGGCTCCGGAATCTGAGGAAGCTGCAGGAAGCTCATCTGGGCTCCTTCAAGAGGGGAACAGCCTGGTGGAAACCATCTCTACGGATACGGAGATAACAATGTCCTTGGAGTCATTAAGAGGAATCTCAGAGGACTTCACATCATCAGGGGAGGACTCTGGTGATACAGTGGTAGGGAAGGAAGTCTAAGAATGGTGACGTTCTTGCAGATTAACCTACACCACTCAAAGGCAGCATCAGCTGCTCTACTTTTAAAAATTGGAAAGGAAGGGACGGATATTGTCTTGATCCAAGAACCTTGGGTCGCTGGTGACCGGGTACTTGGACTCAAGACACCCTGTTATAGATTAATGCACACGGAACAAGAAGGTAGGGTTCGGTCGTGCATTCTCGTTAAAAATAATATAAATTGTTTTCTGCTATCAAATTTCAGCAATGAAGATGTGGCAGCGGCCAGCATTGAGGTCAATAAACGAAGCCTCTGGCTAATATCAGCCTACCTAGCCTATGATGCAGTGAACATTCCACCAGTCATTCTGGGTGAGGCAATTTTGGAGGCTCAGAAGCGTAAGGTTGGAGTCATCCTGGGGAGTGATGTAAATTCTCATCACACAATCTGGGGAAGTACGGACACAAATGAACGAGGTGAGTTACTCATTGATTACATTCTAAGTACTAACCTTCATATATGTAACATAGGCAATAAGCCGACTTTTATAAATAGAAATAGACAGGAGGTATTGGATATTACACTTGTCTCAAACTTTTTGACGACCAAACTATTAAATTGGAAAGTTTCGGAAGACCACTCTTTTTCTGATCACTGTTATCTTCAATTTGAAATGAGCTTGGTCTTTCCGAACAGCCCTCTCTACAGGAACAGGAGGAAAACCGACTGGGATATTTTCAGAACTATTCTGGGGAATTCACTACCAGTGCAGGTGCCTGAACCTCCAAAAACTACGGTAGAACTCGATGGATTAGTGGACGAACTGTCCAGCGCTTTTAATGAAGCGGTTTTAGGCTCTTGCCCTCTTAGCAGGCCTAGGGGCAAATCTCGGCCACCTTGGTGGTCAAAGGAGATTCAACAAATACGTCAACGGTGCAAGAGACTCTTCAAAACAGCAAGGAAAACAAAAGCCGCTGTAGACTGGGACTCCTATAAGGAAGTCCTCAAAATTTACAAATATCAGCTAAGAAGCGCAAAGAACAGATCTTGGAGACTATACTGTGGTAAAATTCAGGAGTCTTCAGAGATGTCCAGGCTTCGCAAACTACTATCTACTAGTCCATCCATCCCAAGCTTCCTTCAAAGGCCGGATGGAGCATGGACCACAAATAGTATGGAATCGCTGGAACTACTATTGGAGACTCACTTTCCTGCTTGTTCCGAATCTGCACCTACTATATCAGTAGGTAAAAGGGCAAGCAGCCTCGTAGGTCAAATTATTAGCAGAAGAAAGATTCTGTGGGCTATAAGCAGTTTTAAACCATACAAGTCGCCAGGGCCTGATGGTATTATCCCTGCGGATATACAAAAAACTACGGATCTCACCATTCCCTGGTTAGAGGTAATTTTTAGAGGCAGCCTAGAACTATGTCACATTCCCAGTAAATGGACGGAAGTGAAGGTTGTCTTCATACCTAAGGCGGGAAAACGCTCACATTGCAGTCCCAAAGACCTTAGACCAATCAGCTTGTCTTCTTTCATTTTTAAAATACTTGAAAGACAGATAGAAGCTCATATTAGAGGCACGATTGTGCCGGAAAAGCTGTCCAAATCTCAACATGCTTATTGCAAGGGGAGATCTGTAGAAACTGCTCTTCATTCTCTCACATATTTTATTGAAAAATCTTTCGAATATGGAGACTACGCGATGGTAACCTTTTTGGACATTGAGGGAGCCTTTAACAACGTGCTAACAGGGGCTATAACTCGGGCACTTTCGAATCTAGGAGTGGAAGATTCTCTTAAGGACTGGATAGATCAGATGCTAAGAGGCAGAATCATAAATGCCAGTCTGGGGAAATCCTCCGCCAGAAGATTTGCAAGCAGAGGCACGCCGCAGGGTGGCGTACTGTCCCCCCTTCTCTGGAACTTGGTCATAAATGATCTGTTGCTGAGGCTGGAGGATACTGGCTTCAAGGTGGTTGCCTATGCGGATGATGTCGCTATTGGCGTTCGGGGAAAATATCCCGGGACACTTAGCGTGCTTATTCAAAATGCTCTGGGCATTCTTTCATTATGGACCAATGGTTGTGGGCTAAATGTGAACCCACAGAAAACCGAATTGGTTCTCTTCTCTAGGAAATATAAAATTCCTCATATCGATCCTCCTACTTTAAATGGTTTCAACTTGGCTTTTACAGGTGAAGCAAAGTTCTTGGGTCTCGTCTTAGACAGTAAATTAAACTGGAAACCGAATATTACAGAAAGGGTAAAGAAAGCTACGGTAGCGCTATACTCCTGCAAAAATGCAATTGGGAAAGGTTGGGGGCTGGATCCCCACATGGTCCTTTGGCTATACACAGCAGTAGTTAGACCCATTCTTCTGTATGGGGTAACAGTTTGGTGGCCTGCTCTGGACAAAACTGTCAACCTAAAGTTGTTGACAAAAGTTCAGAGAACAATCTCTCTGTGGATCAGTGGTGCAATGAGGAGCACATCCACTCAGGCACTGGAGACTCTGCTATTTCTAACTCCTCTAGATATCATGGGAAAACAGTGGGCAGCTAGCACTGCCATACGACTGAAATCCACCTTAATGTGGATCTGCAATAACACAGGGCACTCATCTATACTTTGTAACAAAGGGCTTCCAAGACCACCGACTATACTGTTCCGTCACTATCTTTTGATAGAAAGTTCCGGACTATTATACCATCTAGAGAGGACTGGATGAGGGATACAGTTTTGGAACCAGGAGTTTTGAACTTCTTCACTGATGGTTCAAAACGGGATAGAGGAGTAGGGGCTGGGGTGTTCTGCGAGGAACTCATGTTAAACCTCTCCTTTCGTCTACCTGACTACTGCAGCATTTTTCAAGCTGAGGTAACTGCGATAAAGGAAGTCGCGGACTGGTTGAGGTATTATGTAATATCGACTAGTGATATTCGCATATATACGGACAGTCAGGCAGCCATTAAAGCGCTTCAATCACACCTTCTCACGTCGAAAGTAGTCCAGAGCTGTCTCTCATCTCTTAACGAGATGACAGATCAGTTCAACATCCATATCATATGGGTGCCAGGACATTTCGTTAGTACGGGGAACATGAAAGCCGATGAACTGACTCGACGTGGTACAACGGACCACATTTTAAACAGCAAAAAGGATATTGAAATTCCTCTTGCGGTATGTAAACTGCTGCTTCAGGAGGAAGCCAGTAAGTTGACGAATGACAGATGGTCAAATAGTACCTCATGCGTAATAACTCGGCAAATCTGGCCAAAGTTGAACTTGGCGAGATCCAGTGTGGTTGTTGGAGTGATTACGAGGCACTGTCTCATAGGCAGACATGCAAGTAGACTTGGTTTCTTCTCACATGACTACTGTCGTAGTTGCGAGGACGAAGAGGAGGAAGAGACAGTACTTCATCTTCTTTGCACCTGTCCTCGTCTGGCACGAAACAGACTGAATTTTCTAGGGGCACACCTTTTCAACGACCTGGCGGAGCTCAGCGAGAAGGACGTCAGGAGTATCCAGCGCTTCATAGCAAGCTCAAAGTGGTTTCAATGAGTTGGAGGAAAATTTTTTAATTTGTGGTATGGCTACGGACCTTTTTGTGTCTATGCCTGGTCCTGGTGGACCGCCACCCAAACCTAACCTAACCTTAGATATGATTTTGAAATGATTTTCGAAAATCGTTGCTATAACAATAGCAATAGTCACGACTCACGACTATAAATTCGGGCCTTAGTATGCTCACATTTAATTAATATGACCTCATTTAGCCTTCTAAAAATGCTGTCAATTGCATTAGAAATAAGTTCTATGGATGTTTTACTCCACACCTCAACAATCTCATCCCATAACTCTTGCTTGCTTCGTCTAACTCTGTATGGGGTCCGGTATTTTTTTCAAATCCCGGGATCCCGGTCTTTTTGTCAATCCCGAAATCCCTCTTTTGTTGTCAATATCGAATAACGGGATTGAATTCCCTAATTTCAAATAAGTTCAAATTTATTCTACTTCAAATTGGCTTTGCGGTGGCCAATTTAGGCGTTGTTGGTCAAAATCATTTAAGCACTTGGTCACTACAAAACCTTAATGGGCAGGAACTATTATCCTGCTGAAGTATAAAGTGAAGTCCAATCATTTTTGAACCAGCTACCAATGCTACATTATTTCGCAGTTCCAAATAACTCATTTGGTTGAGTTTCATAGATACCATTGCTAGTGGTACAACTCCAAAGTTGGTTATACAACTCAAACCATAAGGTTTCCTCCATCGCCTTGACATTGTGTAGCATAAACACTACGTTTGTTTACCTTTTCTGGTTCCGAATAGTAAAATTTGCGACCCCATGGTCCGTCTAGCGATACTGAAGATTCGTCAGTAAACAGGATGTTTCTTCAAAATTCGGTGGCTTGTTTATATACTGTTTTGTGAACAACCGCCGTTTTATTTTATTTTGTTTTGAAATATAAAACGTTTTGGTGCATTTTTGGTGTACTTTACATCGGCTTCTTTTAAACGTCGAGAAATTACGGAATGCGGTTTGTTTGGAGATTTTCAATAATTTTTAAAGTTTTAGCGAGACCTCGCTGACTTAAAAGTCGATTTGTAAGCATGCATCTAGTGATGTAAGTATATGTTCTCTTGCATTTGTTATTCTGGGTTGTTGGCATACTCCAATGTTTGGCACCTGAATCCTTCTATCGCGTGGGCAAAATTTCGGTACGACTTTATTAACAGATTTCAAGATCGTTGGTCTAACTATGAAATTCGCCTTTTTGTTGAATCATGTAAGCATGGTGCTGAACCTTTTATTGATTTTTACAACAAAATCATGTTCATTACATTGCATTACGTCTTTGACTTTTACGTCAGTGGACATATATTTTGAAAATTCATTTCTTTGAATTTTTTTCCTAAATTAAAATTTGCCAGCAAATGCTCGACCCATGCAGATGCCATCCTGAAAATAGAATCCCAGAAAAGGTGATGTCAGAGCAAAACGTTAAAAGTTTATTTTCTGAGGATTTTGGTGAAGTTTGCGGATCAAACGGAAGAACCGAACAAAACCAATACAAATTGATGATGTATTCTTGATTCAAGTAAAGATACAAGTTAGGCTGAGGACTGCAAAGCATCTGGATGAAAGTGATGTTTTTTATTGTTACATTATCTAGCTCTTTTGGTATGCTCTATTATGAATTAGCTGATGCTCAAAATAGAGTGTGCTGAAAAGTATATAAATTAATAAGTGAACATTAAATAAACATTTTGTGCATTTTTTTTTTTTTTTTTTTTTGTGCAATCTCATGAGATGTTTCCAGACTCCGAGATTTTACATACTATCCAAAGTAATATGCGTCCTGGGTTTCAAATTATCTTGGCGGGTAGAACATTCTACAGTATACCAGAAGTAGTCAAGGTATGTGTTTCATTAGAAGATACCTGGAAACGGCGGAATTACAATCCAGACTTGGCGTTTAGCGTAAGGAAAAGTATCAATGAAATGGAAATTGATGGTTCTAAAGAAAATCCTGATTACCCAGTAACTCCGGATTACCTAGTAGACGCACCTCAAAATGAGTTATATAATAGTTTTGATCATATAGAAGCCTATATAATTCAAGTACTAACCAGTTTCGTACGAATGTAAATGAGTTTGAGTTTCCCAGGAAGGGTGCGTCTAACGATTCCAATAATTTGAATATCTGTTGGAACTGCCGCGACATAGGTCACGTGTTTAAAAATTGTAACGTTCCTATAACAAAAATATTTTGCTTTGGATGTGGTAAACTCCACATGCTTAAACCAAATTGTCAGACATGTTCGGAAAACTCCAAGCGGGGAACCAAAGTGTTCGGAAATACGGCAACCCCAGGGATGAACCACCACAAAGCCACAATGACAAACAAGTTCAGGTTTATTAGGCAGCGGATCTTCAATAAGTGCATTAGGTTTAGGAAGTGAAAATTTTAGTGACAATAACAACTTTCGGTTTTATCACTTACCAACCAATAATCAAACAGCATCAGGTCAAAAGCAACGAGTGTTTGGTTACATATGGGCGACCATAAAATTTAATGGCGTTGTAGAGAATATGAAATTATTCATAATACCAAGCTTGAAACAGAAATTATATTTAGGCATAGACTTTTAGAATCTTTTTAAAATTAATTTATCTATACCAAAATTCTCTACAATTGAATCTTCTGAGTCTAACCTTCTTAGTCAACATGACTTAACACAAAAACAATAGTTGGAACTACATAAAACCATAAGTATATTGCCATCAAGCGAAAACGTAGGCCTGGGCAAAACTACATTACTTGAACATGATATCAATATTGGAGATCAGGCTCCGATCAAGCAGAGATATTATGCAGTTTCACCGGTCAAACAAATCGAAATGTATCTAGAATAATTAGACCGTATGATTTCCTTGGGAGCAGTGGAGGAGTCACAAAGTGTATGGAGTTCACCGGTTACCCTAGTCAGAAAAGTAAATTGCAACGCAAGACTGTGTCTTGATGACCGCAGGGCGCAGAATAAAGGAAATTACCATCAAGGATGCGTAACCGTTGCCTTTGATTGATGGATTACTTGGACGATTGGACACTACTAGATATATTTCCAGCTTGGATCTTAGAGATGCCTTTTGGCAAATTCCATTGTGGAAGGAATCCATAGATAAAACAGCGTTTACCGTTCCTGGTCAACCACTTTACCATTTTACGGTCACGCCATTTGGTCTATGCAATGCGCTACAAACTATGTGTAGGCTTATGCATCGAATTATTCTTCATCAACTGTACACTCTCAGGTATTTGTTTATTTGGATGATTTGCTCATCACCACAGCTTCGTTTGAAGAACATATCAAGTTACTCGCCTTAGTAGCTACTTTATATACTGAAATTAGGCTATTTCTAGGCATCGCAGGCTGGTTTAGACGTTTTATTGACTCGTTTTCCATAGTAGGTGCACGGTCGATGGATCTTATTACGAAAAACCAAAAATTTGTTTGGAATCAAAACGCTCAACAAGCATTTGATAAATTAAAACAACCTCTAGTTAACGCACCTGTGCTTTATAGTCCGAATTTTTTATTTTTTTTTTTATAAATGTTTTAATTGGGTGCAGAGCGGACTTATTAACGGTCCTAGCTCCTTGTAACTGTCAGAGCTTCTGCACCCAATGCGCGATCCTGCAAGTAAAGATTAATAGCTACCTTAAATTTATTTATTTTATATTCCTTCGGAAATTTGAAGTGTATTAGCGAATTTCACTTTTTTGATGTTCGTATAAAAATTCGCGCTTGATTTCTTCAGTTCGAGATTTCGGGAGCTTCACCGTAAACCTATGTGCATTGGTTGTTCCTCTTGTCACTCTGTCACTTTCTATATTCGTTGTGATGCAAGTTCATCGGGGGTTGGTAGTTTGTATGTCATTTCAACGATCATCCGAGGGCGAAGAACAACCTATTGTATTTATGTCCATGAAGCTGAATCGAGCACAAAAGTACTATTATGTGACAGAACTGGAATGTTATGCTGCCGTTTCGCTCGTACTGATCATTCTAGTCTTCAGTGGCTTATGAATCTAGAAAGATTTATCTGGTCGATTGGCGCGATGGAGTTTAAAGCTTCAAGGCTTTAACTTTTCGATGGTGCATTGCAAAGGTTCAGAAAATGTAGTTGCAGATAGCTTATCGCGAACCAACATGGAAGCAATTACTACTCCGGAATCCAATAGTAATAATAGCGATTCGGTGTTTCTTCGGCTATCATTAAGACTTTCGGTTATTCAAAATTCCCATAATCAGCCTATTTCAACGCATATAGGTATTGTAAAAGCTTTAGAGAAAATACAACGGTATTTTTACTGGCCAAAACTATCTGTTGAAGTCAAAAACTATGTAAATAACTGTGAACATGTAGAGAAATCAAACCACCAAACATTAGGTTACAATACCACCTCCATAATGGGACAATTTCTAGAATCGTTCAGACCAATGCAGCACTTGTTTTCTTGGACCTTATCCTAGAACTCGATCGGGCAACTGTTATATCCTAATCATTTTGGATATGTACACTCGATTTCCCTTCATTGGAGCCATGAGGTAAGCTACTACGACGCAAGTGTGTAAATATTTAGAGAATGACGTGTTTAGTGTATTTTCTGTTCCAGAATCCATTTTAACCAACAATGCTGCTCAATTTAATTCTAAATTACATAAAGATTTATTATCTAAATATGGTCTTAAGCATGTTTAGACCGCTAAGTATTCACCGCAAGGTAATACTTCAGAACGAGTAAATAGAACATTAATTTCGGCCATACGCGCGTATTTAAATCGGGATCATAGTAATTGGGATTTACACTTGTCTGAAATTAGCCTCGCCTTACGCAACACGTTTTATGAGTCCACCAAATTTGCGCCTCATTTTCTTCTTTTCGGACACCACATGGTAACAAATGGTGGAGATTATAATTTATTACGGAATTTAGGGTATTTTAGTGATTTCGAAATAGCAATTCAAACCAAAGTAAACCAGCTAACCGATGCTCAAAAGTTTGTCTTAGAAAATTTGCCGAAATCATTTGATCACAATGAGAGGCAGTACAATTTATGAAGTTGCGCTAGAAATCTTACAATTGGGCGGAAGGTTTACCTTCGGAATTTTACGTTAAGTAATGCTGCACAGTCCTACTCTGCAAAATTAACTCCAAAATACCTTGAAGCATGGTACATCGAAAAGTTGGTCATATGGCGTATGAGTTGAAAGATAATAACAACAAACTTATCGATGTCTGTCATTTAAAAGACATTAAAATCTAACAGACAGAAGGGTGAATCCATTGAAATAGGTCAGTACATTAGCAAAGTATTTAACACGGCTTTGAGACTATTTCAAGATTGTGGGACGTTCCCACGACGTAACAATGTGGTACCCTTCGTTATCGAGAAACAAAAACCGCTACGTAGGTTTGGGAAAATTGTGTCTTTGCCTGTGGGTGTCAAAAAGGAAAAGAAAATGTTTTTTCAATTCAAAAACTTAAATTTGCTATAAAAAGTTGGTGGTGTAATAAGTGTGTTGGTAATTTTATTTACACAATATAAATTGTGACCACACCATATAAAGAAAAACTGAGAATTTCTATTCCAAAGTTGTTTAGGGTATTTAATGTATTACTAGGTTAAGCTCATCGGGTGTTAACGCTATCATCTTTTGGTTTGGTAAGTGTAAATATTGTACATATATTATTACAACATAATAATTAGCGCCGTACTTTAGCCTGTCCCAAAAAGGCCATATTCTACCTAATGGTTTCAGTTACCAGTGGTTGCCCCGAGGAGGCAGCACATACACTTGCGAATTGTGATCAAGTTACCCCTTACACAATTGTACCCATCACGCAGCTGCCTAATACATGACCAGAACAGCTCACGTGATGCGCACTCTACTGGAAGGGAACGGAGCTGGTAGATTAATCTATTCAATTTTTGTCCCCCCTCCAATAGATGCCAAACCACAAAAAAAAATTCATAGTAAAAATTTAGAACCGATATTTGTTTACAATTCCGCCTTGACTTTAGTTAGTTGCAATAAGCGGGTTAGTTTATACAGTATTTAAACTCCAATACCCCGCAATTGACCAATTTCCAGGAAATTGTCCGTATGGAGATATTCGTTGGTTTCTGCAATAATCACGTTACAATACGATTTATGAAAGTTCTGGCGATTTTGCCCATTGCCATGGTACCTCGAACGACATTTTTTTGCTATTTATTGTATGGTTGTATCGAAAATTCGAAAGGTAAGAATTTGTCAAAGGAAAACTCAATGCATGGTAAAACATAAGTCTCAATGAAATATTGATGGCATTCACGAATACATTTATCTATCTTCAACAAAAGTGATGTTAAAATGACTTAAAAGTACATATACCTACAACTTTTTTAAGCTGTTCATTTTATATAGTAAATCGAATTCTTGCATAAACGGTATTAAACACGTAAATTCAATCCAAATTACAAAATAGCATGAAACAGTAGAGCGAATTACCAAACAAATCGTATTAGAGACGTTGATATCAAGTCATAAATCCTTATCTTTAATTCTCAACTACATAAGCAAAATCCATTAAAACGAGAGTTCAATAATTCGAATGATGTCATCTTCTGTATATGTATACACAAACTATATTACACCCAAAAACAAAGTTACAAGAAAGTGATATAAAAATCTAACTTAAATCGGGGTTTTCAAGCTAAGCAATTTTCTTTTTTTTTTCAGGTATTTTATTTTATTTTGCTACTTTTGTTTTATCTTAATATCCCTCCCGTCAATGACCAACAAATGACTTTTTTCTCATGGGAGCTTATACTCGTATTATATACCAAGATAATAATCATGTTTTACTTATTATACACAAAAGTTATACAAAAAGATTTTCATTTCATTTTCCGGTTCAAGCTTTAATAAGGATTTCCTAATATTTATGATTAACGACATTTTGTGTACATAAATCGTTTAGTCCATAATTTCACGTCGTCTAATTTCACAAAAAAAAACTTGTATGCCGATAACATCCAAATACCGCGTGAAACAATTTTTATGTTAACCATTAGTATTTATTGGAAATTATAAATCCTTAAGAAGCATGAAGTTGTCATAACAGTATAATTTCCAAGAAAATATATTATACACATCGGATAAGGCATATGTCCACATATGTATGTCGACAAAAAAAATAATTTATATCTATCGATTTGCAATCAGTTTTCCAAGAATTTTCTCCAGTTTTTTTTTTTTTTTTTGCTGTGGGTGGTTGTCGTTTTTGACGCAAAAATACAAGCGTGTTAAATTAATTTTTAATGCTTGATGAGATTGTTTTTTTCAAATATTATACTTGTGGCAGAAAATGAACTGAATTATAAATAAAGTTTTTTACGTTATTTATGGGATGCTTAAACATAAACAGCCACATTTAAAATGTATGTCTTCCATTCCACACTACTGTTCTGTTATCCGACTTTCATGCCAACACTACTGAATTGATTTTATGACATCCACAGAAGCAATAAGCATTTTAATTTATTTCGATAAATCTTTAATTTAATTCAATACAGTGACACGTAACTAAATTATATATGCACAATAGGCCTCAATGGTCGCAGTGCTCTATCTACAAACACCCACCCAATTTTAAAAAACTAAATTATATTGGATGATCCAAGCAGGTTAAACTTTATTTTTATGTTTACAAATTATCCATCCAGGGACCCTATCATGATTTCCGCCACAAATAAATTTTTATACGATATCGTGAATTTTGCATCAAAAAACTCGATACTTTTTCGCCATCTATTCGATAGTGAGAAATATACCGCAAACAAAAATAAGGCGGACAATTTTCCGATTGATTTATTGATGAGGATGGTGATAGGTAGAGACGTAAAATTTCCAATATTTTTAAATTTGGTAAAGTTACCGGTAATATACCGGTAACACACTTTTTATTCAATATTTTGATTCCAATTTGTCCCAAAGAACACTAGTAAAATTTTAACATAGTCTAGGCAAAAGAGGGATAGGTATTTGATCTGCATTTAACCATACTCATACATTTATCATTCTCAGCCTCAACATCATAATTAGATACTCGAAGTTTCATAGTTTCCTCCAAGTCATCCACTTCTTCAAGCGATTATGAATTTACAGCTTTATCAATTCTTAATTGATCTGTACTGATTCCGCAGGAATAGCTTCATCTTCGATATACACACTTCACAGGTTGAAGTTGTGCAAAATGTACGTCAGTTTTGAGCTGTGTATAAAACCATAGCTACTAAATGTCTTTTCTGTTACAGCTGTCGGTGCAGGCATGCTCAAAATATCAACCGTCAGTCTCCAAAGGAGAAAGGAACACACTTCCGCCCACCAAGTCTCACAAGAGAGCTACTCAACTGTAACCACAAATGGTCGTGATAAGTTTACACAGGTACACAAAAAAAAATCGGGACCCATAGGATAGACTCCACTACTCCTACGTTTCTGAGGTCGCTGAAACCGAATATGACCATAATAAATGAATCCAATTGCTCATTTTCCCATTACCTCCCCTCAGGGGGTCGAAATTTCAATTTTCATGCAAAGTTGGAATGTATGTGCATTCCTACGTTTCTTGGCATGCTAAAACCGAAAATGATAACAAAAAATAAATTCGACCCTTCCATAACCCCTACCGCCCCTTTACCACCCCCAGAAAGGGGTGGAAATTTCAATTTTCATTCCAAATTGAGATGGATGTGCATTTCTATGATTTTTGGGGCGCTGGAATCGAAAATGACAACGAAAAGTAAATTCGACCCTACCATCACCCCGAGCACCTCTTTACTACCCCCAGAAACGGGTTCAAATTTCAATTTGAATGCGAAGTTGAGTTGGATGTATATTGCCACGTTTGTTGGGTAGCTCGGAACGAAATTGACTATAAAATACAAATTTGATCCTTCAATTACACCTTGCATCTCGTGATAAACTCCTCAAGTACGATCGAGACACTGCTCTGTAGAGTGGACCAATGTAGGATCGACATATATTTGGAGAGCTTAAACTAGTTTAACAAGATTGCCATTAATGTTAACAAGGGGGATATGATTCTGGCTTTCTGTTTGTAGGTTCCGTATTTGCCGCTCAGGGTTTGCTCAACATAAAGCTCTGAAAAATAGGTTGTCATATTTGAAACATGCCACTTTTTGTTTCTTATTTGCCGAGTCATTAAGAAAAAAATTCTTTTATCCAAATCATAATCCGTGTTTATTCTTCCTATTTATATTTTGAACTTGACATTTCATTTCAACAAGATATGTCAATATTTTTGTCTCTTCATTTAGTGATATCCTCATTTATATCTGGCCAAAAATATCTTGTTGAAATCAATTTCCGGGAAGTTTTGATACTCGGATGCGACAAGCCATGCAATGTATTGAAAACTGCACGCCTAAGAGAAACTGGAACAAATGGACGGTTCTTACCGGTATATATTTCACAAAATAACTGCAAATCGGGAAAGACGATGAGTTCAATCTTAATCTTAGTACTTACGGGACGCGATGAATTTATTTATTGTTGTAATTCATCGTCATACTTTTGAGTCTGAGCTAGATCATTCATTTCTAGTGTGACAGTTTGCACATTTCTAATGTGATCACATGATCGTGACGAGGTCTCTGAAACCACATTATCCATGCCACATTATCCAATATGTCTTATGTCGGTCGTAAACTGAGCGATATAGTCAAATTGTCTTAATTGTCGGGGATTTTTATCGCTCAGGGAGACTATAGCTATTGTAAGGGCTTCGTGGTCGGTGAAAACAATAAATTGCCTACCTTTCACGAAGTATCTGTAATGTTTAATAGAGAAATAAATCCCAAAAGTTCTCTGTCAAAGTTGGAATATTTCTTTTCTCTTACACTAAGCTTGCAAGAAAAGAATCCCAAATGTTGCCAACATCCATTATACCATTGTAGTAAAACGGCTTCAACAGCTTCGTTTTATTCTGGATTTATCAATGGGATCTGCTAACAAAGTTGCATTAGCAAGTTCGCTTTTAATTTTGCCAAAAGCAGTATCGCACTCTTGTATGTAGCCACGAAAAATTCCTTTGTGATTTTGGCATTTTGTTCAATTTTGTAGATAACAATTCGGCTAACTTTGGAATTAATCGATGGTAATAATTGACCCTTCCGACGACTTGTTGAATTTTTCTAACGGACGTTGGGGACAATAATTCTTTAATGGCCTCTACTCGCCGTAGCGAATTCCAGAGCATGAACACCTAATTGACACTTAGAAGCTTGGATATTTATTCCAAACTCGGACAATCAAAATATTTCTTCAGATGTATTTTATGCTCTTCCTCGTCTAAAGTACAAACCTCTGACTACTTCATTCATGAAGTGTTGAAATGTTTGTGCCGCGTTCCGAATGCCGGAAGCCATTTGAATAAACTCGAATAACCCAAATGGAGTTGTGCTAGCCGTTTAACGCACGTCTTCGGGGGCAACGGGTATTTAATGATAAGCCCTTACAAGAGCAATCTTGGAGAATACGGTGCATCCACTGAGATATATCGAGAAATTCTGAATATGTGGGATCGGGTAACGATCATGGATGTGGCAATGATTTTTTTAATAACTTGGATCATGGTCCGTCGCGGTATTCCATCTACGATAATCTCCACATGGCCTCCAATCGGTACTGTCCTTCTTCTGGACCATGTGAAGTGGAGAAGAAGCCGCAGAAGCTGAAATTCTACAAGGACAGTCTTCACCCAGTCAAGCACTGGGTCCAAACGACGTTGTTTTGAAAAATGAAGTTAACCTTGGGTATAAATATGATGAACCACATCATGTTTTGCTGGACGATTATAATCCGGTGAATCTAAAAGAGATGGAAACATCCTCAGGATAGAACCGTAGTCATTATTTACAATAGAATGAATTGGTGAAGGAGTTTCAACTAGCGCTGTTGATTTAACTGATATATTTGTGGTCGAATCCAGGAGTTGTTTCCTTTTAAGATCGGCTTCTCGCCCATATTTATGCAAAAAATCAGCACCTAATATTGGAGGATCAACGACTGCAAAAATATGTGGAAGTTGACGTCTTATACCAATATCAATATTTAATGGTTTGGTACCATATATCTGGATAATAGAACCATTTGCAGTGCAGCGGACAATACCAGCTCAGGACCCGATCTAAGTGTATTTCATTTGAAATTTTTATACGCCAAAACTGGAACATCCGCACCAGTGTACACGAGAAAAGTTATTTAATTTCCGATGTCTTTTATATGAAAAGGCGGCGGGTTTAGAAGAATCCGATTAGTCGCCGCGGCTATAATAGGAAAAAATATTTTTTTGAATTGGTTGGTTTCTGTGTTATTGTTACTCCGATGTCTTTGCGAATATAATCTTTGATTGTTTTGGAATCGCTGTGGTGTCGAACTTCGTTTTCGATTCACTAGTTGTGTTAACATATTTTCGACGCGTGCATGTCTTGCTTCTAATCGTTCGTTTTTCTTTGTAGGCTGTATGTGCTCAATCGAGAAGAATTAACGGCATCAATTTGAGTATTCGGAACAAAAGGTGATTTATCTCCGGATTCATTTTCAACTTTAGTAGGGGAACCCATAGTTAGTGTATTGTTCTTAGTGTTTTAATTTTATAAATCTAATTTGAGATAACACGTATTTTATAGTGATAACAGTTTAAATGGTGGTGATATAATTTTGCGAAAACGAACCGAAGCGATATATTTTGGAAATTAATAAATAACGGAACGAGGTTAAACGAACAGCAAGTGTAAAATAAAGTTTTACAAACATACGAAAAATTTAGAAACAAAAATAAATAAAATAATTGTAAAAATATAATAATGTGTATTAGCCCTTAATTCAATTTAATTTTAATTTAATTAATTAATTTTTATTTTTTTTTATACGAAATTGAATTGAATCATAAAATAAAAAAAATTTTACTCAACTGAATTTTTATTGTTGTGGATTGCAAAAATAATGTCTGTGGCCAAAAGGCATAAGGGCATAAGTCTAAAATTTGCATTTTTCAGAAAAACATTTTTAAAATTAAGAGTTACACAAAATTCTATGAGTTTTTGGAATTCTGGTTTTTGTAAACGCTTATTACGGTTATTTGTAGTTGCCGAAATATTACAAAAAATTGATATGATATGAAATAATATGAAATAAAACGTAATCAAATATGAAATACAACGTAAAATTGAATAACTCGACTTATGCCCTTATTTATGACTTTTTGCCACAGATGCATTTTCTATCCGTTTTACAGGTTGCGGTTGGATATTAAATTTTTCACCATGCACTGAAAAAAAACATACGCATATTCAATAAAAAAAATTATTGTGGCAATGATTTTTTTAATAACTTGGATCCTTAAACTTGGTTGATTGATTGAATAAACTCAATGTTATTAGATTAGAATAGCATTTATTAAAAGCTAACAAATTAATATATACAATGTAACTATTTATATTTTTTGTCAAAAAAATTAATTAATTTTTTAATTAATACAACGCAACACAAAATTATCATTTTGTAACTAATTTGGTTGATCTTACAACGTTTTATTGAATCAATGTACTAATTTAATAGAAGTTTCACGAAATGTTATGCTGTGGTTTATATTATTGATGAATTAGTTAATTAATTTTACTAGTATTTATGAAACAAAATAATTGATACAACACCAACATTTATTAATTTAAATAACTAATTCATTGACACAATGTAATAGATAATATCGAATTGGTAACCTCATTTCACGATGTATAAACTTTATGTTTAAACCAACGAAAAAGTTAATCCAAATTGTCGCAACAATGAATGTGGGGGGAGGATATATATATATATATATATATATATATATATATATATATATATATATATATATTATATAAATTTTCAGGGATATATGGTTTGAATTTGAAGGGTAAAGTTTAAAACGCTTGGTTTAATGTTTACCATTTTTTTTTTTTTTCACTTAGTATAATAGTTAACAATTTTCAATAAAAATATTCAATATTGGTCAATTCACAAAATAACAAAATAAAACAATAAAAAAAACTAATTAAACTTCAATATATAAATAATAAAAAATAAAATTGAACAATAATATTAAAAACACTCCATTTTCTAAAATTTAATTTACTAATTCAATTTATTGACTAAGTATTTCGTTCTATAAAACACTACTTTGGTATTAGCAAGTTTAACCGTTTTTATCCCATTATGAAGATCCTATTTGAAACAATAGAAATTCGTAGCAGCGGTTTGGAATATTTTAAAACATATGTCGATTGCCCGCTTAATGTTATTAAATTGGAATCGAACACCATCGAAATATACAAAGGTCTCAGTAATTTCTTTATCAAAATTTCCCACAGCCAAAATTAAAGCTGAATTGGCGCTTTTTTAGCACTCAAAACCGGAGATGATCTTCAATCTCCTCTATTGTCGTTCATAAATACTCTTGTGAGTCTTTAATAGTTAATTTGGTAACCGTCTTTTGGCCCGTGTTTGTTTTTGTTACCATTTTCTGTGTTGGCACTAAATAGCCATGTAAAGCCCATAGCAACAACGAGTCCAAATTATCTGTAAATATATAACCAAACATCACATTATGTTCATGCTATTAATGTATTTATGTATGTCGAGTACTTTGGGACCCACAAAACCGCACTAAGTCAATTTCTACTATTCTCCGCCTTTTATTTACATCAGTTTTTTGGTCCCAAAAAATTCGACATAAATACAAATTTTAATGTAATGTTTCACTTACTTTCCGAAATATCCTTTCCCCCTAATTTGTGTAAATACGGAACAATCCCCCTGTCTTTTACATTCCCAGCAGAACCATGGTTCTGTAAGAAATTTTTTAACTGATATTTTATATTCCAGCCATTTTATTAAAACATCAGCCGTCTCTGCAAATATAATCTTGAAATCCATGTCAATCTGGAAATAAAAAAACATTTTGTTTATTATTATTTTAATTCTTCTGCAAATTTAAAAACTTACTGATATCCCAAAGGCTGTTTGTAGAATGGGCATTTTCCAAATACCACAGCGGTGCTGCCTAACTGTTGAATATCAATGAGCCTATAATGGCAGGAAGCTTGCCAAATATGGTCAAATCCTTCGGCGAACCATTTACCCTATTTTAATGATCTTTCATAGCACTGTGCGTCTGTTTCAGGTACTAATATCAATTAGAAGATAAAGGAATAAAGTATGATTAATAATAAGTGAGATTCAAAATGCGACCTTATGCAATAAACGTGTGGAATTATTACAAATTTAATTTCTACCGCGACGAAAATTAACGTTTATACAGACAACCATACTGCCGTGCTAAACATATTTTACCTTACTAAATTTTAGGCCACATTGAGATAATGATGCCAATCGATAGCTAATAATAAACTTTATCATTAGAAGTAAAAAAAATAATAAAAAAAGCGAGAAATGCGTAATAAGGAAAAAAGTTTTCATTTTTGCTTCAAAATACACTAATTTTAAAATGTTAGCATTGATTCAAACCACATTTTCTGTAGTTATTTAAAATACAGCATATACAACACGATTTTTCCTTCCAAAGATCAGGAAACATGCATTTATATTTTATTTTCAAGCACTTTTAATATTATAATACTGTAACAATTTTACACTTACCTTAATAATTAAATCTGCATATATAAATAATTGTATATATGTATGTATATATAGCACATATCTATTTATCTGAATAATTGGATTTTAGATATTAACTTTTTCACAAAACACCTTTTCAATTAAACTCTCAAACTCGAAATGAAAAAGAACGCCGAATGCGGTTATTAGACTGACCAACAAGACAGCGGTCAACACGATTGAACAAGTCGTAAAAAAGCAGAAAGTCGTTACAATTTTAACTTTACAATTCATTAGTTCAATTAAAATTTTAATGTTGGTAACGAAAATATTTATTGACTTTTAATAAGCTTCATTGAATTCATTAAGTAATTTATAAAATTCAACAAATAGTTTAAAAATTTATTAAAATGTTATTATTTGATAATTTTTTCCTTAAAGTCATTAAACAATTTATTTAATTTATAATTTTGTTTATTATGTGTATCAAAGTATGTTAAGCAGGTGCATTTTTTTTATAAATGTTAACAAATATTGTATTTAAATATGTAGCTTTTTTGGCAAAATTTTTCATCTGTTTTAAATGAAATTGGTACTTGAAGGAGAATGAAATATTAATTTGTGCGTTACAGTGTAACAACCGCTTGTGGTTGTTATGTTCTATTTAATCTAAATCTGTAATTACGGTTGGAAATCCCAACAAGGTTGCATGTTTATCCACTGCGCTGCATAAAATCTCTTCCACTACACGTCATTCTTTCTTTGGCTTAATTTGTAATAGGAAATATATTTTTTTTTTTGGTAGAGTGTACCATTTAGCATTTTATACTTCTCCGTATTTTGGTCGGTTACTCGATTCGTTTTATCATTTTTTGTTTGATGGTATGTAATGACGTGTAGTGGTTGGTGTGTTGCTTCATCTGTTTTGTTTTGGTTAGCGCGTGGATTTTCCATGTAAATGGAATGTTCCAGTGATTAAATTAAATAGTATTGGTGTGTGCGAGTCGATTTTTGGGTGCGGTTGTATGTATATACGCCACCCGAAATTTATCGGTCGGGTTAATGTTTTCTTTAGTAAATAATTTTTGGGTGGGGGAATAAATTTTTATTTTGTACGCGTCGGGAATTTTATTTTGGATAGTCTAGTTTTTGTTTTTCGAATTGAAAGTCTAGTTTTGAATTCAAAAAGATTAAGATCGTGTTTTTATTTACGAATAAAAAAAAAAAAAAGGAAAATAAAAGAAAAAAGTTTAAGTTTGGACGTGAAAACGCCAAGTAGTGCGTAGTTGATTGTAATCCATTTTAGAATTAATAATAAAAAAAAAATAGTTTTGAGATTTTCGGATTGTATAATTTAATTAATTTTTTTGTGACGATAAAATAAAAAAAAAAAAATATAACCATAATTTTTGATGATATTAAGTTTGTAGTGAAATAAGTTGAAGAGACTTTCTGTTACGTTAATAATAATTTTTTTTGCTGATATAAACGTTTAATATTCTATGTGAGAACAGAAAACAAATTTTGATAACTTATAAAAATTTTGTGTCGATAATTTAACGGAACTATATTCCGAAAAGTCCATTTTTTTTGAGGATATTTTGTTACAAATCAGATGTTACTGTAAATTAGTCATATGAAAAATCTGAGAAATAATAAAAACAAATAAAAAAATAAAAATTACATAAATAATTAAATAAATTCTAATTGCTAAAAAGGCCAGTGTTTTTATTCGTCCTCCGTTGTCTCTCGACCACGTGAATTCTCAATCAAGTGCCAGACTTGAAAACAATATAATATCCTAAAGGTTGAGTTAAAGGAAAAATATTTGCTTTGGGTGCAGTGAAATCTATTGGCACTTATTCAGTAAAAGTTTGAGTACAGAAACGTAAGGTCTGTTAATCTTATTTTATGGTTGAAAGAATTTGGGTTTGTGGCAGCAACTCCGCCTAACGGAGTGGGGTTCGTGGGTCCAGAGGGGGCTGCTGATTGTTCCTGCGTCGGCGCTGGTAGCTGAATTTTTGTGGTCGGACGGACCAAATTTGTGTTCAGGTAAGGTGTGACGGCCAAAATATAGAAAGAACGCCGCCCACACCGTGTGGTTTTTTTTTTTCTTTCTTTTAACTTTTGTGAGCCAAACTTGGTTTTTTCGTGTTTTCTTATTATATATTTTTTTTTTTTTTTATTTTATATATATAGTTAAATTTTTAACGGGTTTTACAGGTTCCGGGTGGCGTCACATGCGACATCACCCCATAATCGATTCGCACCACATTTTTTTTCTGGTTTTATTTTCATTAACGGTTCATTTTTTTTCTTTCAAATTTTTGTTTTTCTCATTTCATTATTCTCATTTCATTTTTTTCGATTTGGGTTTTTTTCTGCGTAATTACAGTTTTTTCCCTCTTTTATCATTTTCAAGTTTTTAGTGATGTGTAACTAAATAGTTCTTTGTGATCGCGTGAGGATGGGCGGCCTTATGCTGACCTAGGCCTTGAGCAGGGTCGCCGGAGACCCGGAGTGGCACCGGCGTCCTTGTCGAACGCAAATTTTGTTTTATGATTATCTACCACTGTGGTCGTGGCACAGTAGAATAATTTTCTTGTCCCCTTCGTTTTATCTCTATGCGGTTTTCAAGCATAGTAATATGTCTGGTAACCCCCACGCCTAGCGGCGAGCTTCAGCCAGTGCAATACCGCAACCAGACCTCTATTGTTATGTTCTGTTCAACAAAATCCCTTTTGGGGGATTTTGTTACAGTGGCGCCCAAACCTTCGGCTAATTTTGTTTTGCTTTTCGTCTTTAATTTCACAATTTTTTTTTTCAGCTTGCTTGTTGTGAGTACCACGTGCAAAGTCCAACGCTTGCGTTGTTTGAGCTTGCACGGGTGCTCACATCAACGTTTTCTGCCCGATCAACATTCAAATCTGCATTGCAACCAGCGTAAGCTGTTTGATTGCATGCAGATGAGAATGTTGATCCCTATTCTCAGCTCGTCTGATGAATGGGCTTACCATTTCTGCCATGTGGCATTGATTGTGGTTAAGCTCATTCTTCTTTCGTTCTGAGTTTAGTCTTATTAAATTTTTAGAGTCTTCGTACCTTTTAATTAACGTAATTTTCTATTTCAGTCCGACTACCTTCATGGGGAGGGATCACAGCATGTTCTAACCTTTGGTTATTTGATCTTGCTGGATCGCTCGTCATGTTGGTTCCATGTGTCATGGGTGTTGGGATCGCGAACTTGTTGTTTCCACCAATGTGGTGTTGATTGGACAGTTCGTGATCGCAGTACTCATTGGCACATCTTTAGTCAATTTCTACTTTCAGGTAAAATTTTATTTTTCAAATTTTTTTGTTCAATTCTAATTAAACTACTGGGACCACAGTGGTAATTTTTATTATTTTATTATTATAGCGTTCGTGTCTGGCTCAGCATGGGGCCGTGATCATCTCTCGCGTGATCACATTTTGTATTTTTTGTACAAGTAATACGCTTTACTTATTTTTCTTTTGCTTTTTCATTTTTTTTTGGGAATTTTTTTTGATTATTGGTTGTTTTCAGTTTTGGTTAATGGAGCAGCTAAAATACTATTAATAATTTTGGTCAGTTCATTTTTTTTATAATTCTATTTCGGTACTTTGATTTTTTTGTTTTTGGTTATATTTTGCGTGCGAATGAATTCAGGCAATAATAATCTACCGTGGGATAGACCGGCAAGTGCGGTTGTTCATACAGTGTTTGAGTCGAGTGAAAGTAGTGCTTTACCGCGGATAAGTCCTTGGGATAACCATAGTAATTTTCCAGCTCCTCAATCCTTCCGACTTGTTGATATCTACGTGGTTATTATAGTCATAATTTAAAAGTTCATTCTAATTTCATTATTTTATTAAATTATTTACTTTAATTTTTTTTCCGGTTTTGGTTAAGTTTTTTTTGAAATTATTAAATTACTCATTCAATATAGTTAAAAAAAAATTTTATTATTCGATAATTTTTTTTTGATCGGGAATCGGTTTCATTTTATTTAAATTAATTTTACCGTAATTTTAGATGTATATATATATATATATACATATATATTATATATATATAAATTCACTCTATTTTCTTTTATAATTCTTTTTATTCATATTCATTTCAATAGTAAACTCAGTAAACATAAATTCTTTTTGTCCTTTAAATTATATTGAGGTATTAAGCAACACTTTAGATTCCAACACATTACCTTGGGATAGACTGGCGAGTACGGATGAGAAAAAGGTTTTGAGTTGAGCGCTAGTTCAGTATTGACGCGAGTGGTCCAGTGGATAGTAATTTGTGCTCGCAGCTCCTCAAACAGCCCGGCTTGTGGATATCTACTTGGTCATAGTGAGTCTAATTTGAGATTGGTGCTTCAATATATGTTCTCAATAAATTTCTTTAAATAATTAATTAATAATTTAAAAAAAAAAAAAAAAAAAAAAATTTTTCTGCTTTAAATTAAGTAATTCTATCTTGTTTTTTTCATATATATATATATATATATTCAAATATTTTTATATTTAATTTTTTTGGTGGGTAAAATTTTTTTTTTGTAATCTCTTCAATTAAATAATTTGATTTTTTTTGTGGTTGAAAGTGCCAGTATCGCTGGTTTTCATTTATTATTTATGTTAAATTTTAATAACTTTTGGTTTAGGTAATTTTAATTATAACTATAATCTATTCAGTAAATATAAGTTGGAATGTTTTATTTAAATATTGTTAGTTTACATTTATTAAAAATTAATTCTCATTATTCTCATAATTCTCATTACTTTTAAAATCATTACTTTTAAAGTCATTTTTCTTTCTCGTTAAATCCGTTGTTGCGTGTTAAAATGGATATTTCACATCTTAAGGCTGATGAGATTGAAGTAGAATTTTTGCTTCGATCTATCCAACCCAATACTGAGAATGCTGTGAATGAATTAAGGAAGGCGTTGGCCGCAGAGCGAGATGGCACTCAGGACAAACCGATCGAGATGCACAATCGAGCTAAAAAGAAACCCAATGAAGAAATCCTCACTTGTCAAACCAAAGTGCAGAGTCTCCAACAAACCTTTATTGGCATTGAAAATCTAGACGTAGAAGATCAGGTTCGAACAGCTCAGCGTCTGCGGTCGCGGTTACTTCATGTACATGATCGTTTGGAAAGAGCTACTCAGTCTCCTACATATGGACAGCAGGCTCAAATTATTTTAGATATTTGTATTAAATTGCACACGGCGTTAGATCAGTATTTAACTGACCCTACTTTACTGGATCAATCTGTTGAGTCCGCTAAAGGTATTGATGGAGGTCAAGCGTTGGTATTTCAGGAGGTATATCCGGTAGAATCAAAACTGACCATCCCAGAAGTAGTGAGTAAATCCCAACCTAGTCCTGCGGGTAAGATTAGCAATTCGGTACTACATCCTTCAACCTCTAACACCATTACCACGGCAGATAATGCAGTTAACTCTAGTGATCCAGCCGAACTTTTAAAATCATTAATGCAACAAGTGCAATTTCTCACCAATCAGCTTTTAGTAAGACAGACTGCTCCAATTCCTTCGGGGGATAGTATTCCTGTAGTATCCGGGGTTAAAAGTTCTGTTGACGAATATCCTGGCGGTCGTTCTTTGCCAATGGACCCGGCTGTCGTAGCGGCGAATCAAAATATTCAAAAATCAGCCCAAGTTCATTTTCCACCAGCACATACCTCTCAGGGAGGACTCGAACAGTTAAATGATTTCCTTGGTTTAACGTCTTCGCATTTGGAACCTGTCTCTAAAGAGCGTTCATCTCCGGAGCAGGCCACCCAACGTTCCAATTTTCAGTCAGCACCAGATGTTAGAGATCTTCATAATAGTACTTTGAATCCCGTGCCTTCAGCAATTCATAATCCATATACTCAATATAATCCTGATTTCAATAGACGTTCTTTATCTCGATGTGGGATTTCCTACACAGGTTCACCTTCTGGCATAACTGTGGACATGTTCCTTTTTCAGCTGGACTCTGTAGTGAAATCCAACAATCTATCACCTTCCTCTGTACTTCTGGATCTGCATCTTGTCCTGAAAGATGTGGCACTGCAGTGGTACTGGACCTACCGCAGGTATAATCCTTCAGCACCTTGGGATAGTCTCCGTTTAGCCTTCCAAGAAAGATTTAAAGATAGGCGTACTCCCTACGAAATTCGTCGTATGGTTGAGTCTCGCAAACAGTTACCTAACGAATCATTCTTGGAATTTTATCATCACATGTGGAATTTGGCCCTGCAGTGTCACACCCCTTACAGCGACGATGAATTCATACAACTACTGATGAACAATATGAAGCCTGTCCTTCAGTATCAACTTACTGATCGACACTTCTCACATATCAATGAGCTCATCAAAAGCTGTACTTCATGGGAAGATTCTCTAAAACGTTTTCGTTCTCCACCTGATTACTCGATGCACCCTCGTCGTAGTATCAATGAACTCGGTGTTGAGAGAATGTATGATTCAGAACCAGTCGTTCCAATTTCTAATCCGTCAGTTTTATCCGCAGATACGTCAGGAACCGCATATCGCGTTCCATCTGGTGTTTTTGTTCCGACGTCCGAATCTGTGCAACATATTTCTGCGATTAGTCCAAGTCATTCTTATCGTGCTCCAATGGGAACGACTATTACAAATTCTAAGTCATTTAAATCCCCTTCTACTTCAACTACACCTAATGTAAACAATACCTCCAGATCTGGCTGCAATTACATTTGCTATAATTGTTCTGATATAGGGCATGGTTTTCGAGACTGTCCTCGTCCTCACTTGGGTGCCTTTTGCTATCGCTGTGGTCTCAAAGGCACCATTTCAACAAATTGTGTTCGTTGTGCGGGAAACCAGATCAGTGGTTCATGGAGATCGGGGAACCAGGAACCACAGACCATCTCAACCCCAACCATAATTACCAAAGTAGATGCAGTCAGCAATACCGACCCAGAGTTTCGGAAGAGACTGATGCCAGATGGAAAGAATCAGTCGAACCAGTGAAAGTTCGCGTTGAGTCCTTTGACTCCGCAATCTCTTCTGGATCTGGTTCAGCTGGTTCCGACCTAATGGTATCGGACTCTTGCTTGCCTGTTTCTCCACCTGAATGTCGAGTAAATTCCTTTTCCAAATTGGAACACTCCATTCCTTCAACTTCTTCATTTAACAATAGTTCTAATTTTTCTGATTCCGTTCCGTCTCTCCCCAACACTTTTGGGAAACTCATCTCAGCTCAGTTACTTCGCTCAAAAAAATACTGGGAGCAACGTCGGATTTTGCGATCCTTTGTTGTTTCTTCAGTACTCGGTTCTGAGACAAGCGATAAACGGCCTTATGCCGATATTCTTGTCAATGATGTTCCATACCGAGGTCTATTAGATAGTGGAGCGAATGTAAGTGTGTTGGGTTGTGGTTCTGAAAAGTTGTTGGCGGACAACAACCTTCATATTCATAATTTTCCTACTTCTATTCAGACTGCGAGTGGTCAACCTCAGAACGTCATTGGTTATATAAATGTTCAGATTAGCTTTAACTCTCAATCTCATTACATGCGCTTCTTTTTAGTACCTTCTTTAAAGCAATCTCTCTATTTAGGGATTGACTTTTGGAATAAATTCGGCATTACTTTGCAAATACCTGCGTTGAGTGAATTACCGGACTCCGCAGAACTATCTAAGTCTCCTGTTATACAAGAAAATGTGTCCAGTTTAAATTCTTCAAGTGACAATTCGGTTCTACATATTGATCTTAACTCTTCAGCTTTTCAGGACGATGAATATGTACAACAGATCAATCGAGTACGACTATTAAAAGATTGCGATCACAACTTCAAAATTCGTGATAATAAACTCTTGATCTTACCTTCCTACGCTTCTCGTTATACGTCCACTGATTTGTCTGAATGGAAGTTAGTAGTTCCGTTGTCCTTGACTGCAAACTTAATTGAACTGGCTCATTCTTCTCCTACTTCTGCTCATATGGGTATTAAAAAAACTGTGGAACGACTTCAACGGCAATTTTTCTGGTTTGGTATGACTAAACAAATCAAACTTTTCATCTCTAATTGTTTACAATGCAAGATGAATAAGCCTGTAAATTTTAGCACTCAACCTTTGATGGGTTCTCAAACTGAGTCTACCAGACCTTTTGAAAAATTGTTCGTTGATTTCCTTGGACCATATCCTCGCTCCAAACGAGGTAATACCTGTATCGCTATAGTGTTGGATCATTATTCAAAGTTTGTTCTAGTCAAACCATTGCGTGAAGCTTCCGCCTCTTCTCTGTGTAACTTTTTGGAAAATGATGTGTTTTTACTTTTCTCTGTACCTGCAGTGATTACTTCTGATAATGGCAAACAATTCATATCTAACTTATTTAAAGATCTCTTGAAAAAATATAATGTTGATCATATACGTACTCCTATTTACTCTCCTCAAAGCAACGCTTCTGAGAGAGTTAATCGGACGTTACTGTCTAGTATTCGTTCTTATCTTGATGATCATGCACATAATGAATGGGATTGCCATCTTTCTGAAATCACTGCGGCATTGCGAAATGTTAAACACGACGTCACGAATTTTTCTCCTCACTATTTGGTCTTTGGTCAACACATGTCATTAAACGGTTCAGATTATGCTTTACGTAAACTTTTATCTCCTCAGGATGATAACGAAATACATGTGTTGTCCAAGTCTAATAGATTAAATCTTATTCGTGATCAAATAACTCATTACCTGAAAGTTGCACATGAGAAATCAGCGGTTCGATATAATTTGCGTAGTAAAACTAGGAATTTCCTGCCTGATCAACCTGTGTTTGTCCGATCCTTCGCACAAAGTAGTGCTCCTGATAGATTTTCTGCAAAGTTAGCTGCTAAGTTTATTCCTGCTTTTATCACTGATAAAATCGGAACAGTCTCTTATAATATCAGAAATCTTGATGGAAAACCTTTGGGAGTTTATCATGCCAAGGATATACGATTGTGACAAATTATTAGTGAAATTTTTTTTTCTCCTTCCCTCTTACTTTCATGCCTGGCTTTGAGATCTTTTCTCGGGTGTGAGTCGTCCCCACGCTGTAACAACCGCTTGTGGTTGTTATGTTCTATTTAATCTAAATCTGTAATTACGGTTGGAAATCCCAACAAGGTTGCATGTTTATCCACTGCGCTGCATAAAATCTCTTCCACTACACGTCATTCTTTCTTTGGCTTAATTTGTAATAGGAAATATATTTTTTTTTTTGGTAGAGTGTACCATTTAGCATTTTATACTTCTCCGTATTTTGGTCGGTTACTCGATTCGTTTTATCATTTTTTGTTTGATGGTATGTAATGACGTGTAGTGGTTGGTGTGTTGCTTCATCTGTTTTGTTTTGGTTAGCGCGTGGATTTTCCATGTAAATGGAATGTTCCAGTGATTAAATTAAATAGTATTGGTGTGTGCGAGTCGATTTTTGGGTGCGGTTGTATGTATATACGCCACCCGAAATTTATCGGTCGGGTTAATGTTTTCTTTAGTAAATAATTTTTGGGTGGGGGAATAAATTTTTATTTTGTACGCGTCGGGAATTTTATTTTGGATAGTCTAGTTTTTGTTTTTCGAATTGAAAGTCTAGTTTTGAATTCAAAAAGATTAAGATCGTGTTTTTATTTACGAATAAAAAAAAAAAAAAAGGAAAATAAAAGAAAAAAGTTTAAGTTTGGACGTGAAAACGCCAAGTAGTGCGTAGTTGATTGTAATCCATTTTAGAATTAATAATAAAAAAAAAATAGTTTTGAGATTTTCGGATTGTATAATTTAATTAATTTTTTTGTGACGATAAAATAAAAAAAAAAAAATATAACCATAATTTTTGATGATATTAAGTTTGTAGTGAAATAAGTTGAAGAGACTTTCTGTTACGTTAATAATAATTTTTTTTGCTGATATAAACGTTTAATATTCTATGTGAGAACAGAAAACAAATTTTGATAACTTATAAAAATTTTGTGTCGATAATTTAACGGAACTATATTCCGAAAAGTCCATTTTTTTTGAGGATATTTTGTTACAAATCAGATGTTACTGTAAATTAGTCATATGAAAAATCTGAGAAATAATAAAAACAAATAAAAAAATAAAAATTACATAAATAATTAAATAAATTCTAATTGCTAAAAAGGCCAGTGTTTTTATTCGTCCTCCGTTGTCTCTCGACCACGTGAATTCTCAATCAAGTGCCAGACTTGAAAACAATATAATATCCTAAAGGTTGAGTTAAAGGAAAAATATTTGCTTTGGGTGCAGTGAAATCTATTGGCACTTATTCAGTAAAAGTTTGAGTACAGAAACGTAAGGTCTGTTAATCTTATTTTATGGTTGAAAGAATTTGGGTTTGTGGCAGCAACTCCGCCTAACGGAGTGGGGTTCGTGGGTCCAGAGGGGGCTGCTGATTGTTCCTGCGTCGGCGCTGGTAGCTGAATTTTTGTGGTCGGACGGACCAAATTTGTGTTCAGGTAAGGTGTGACGGCCAAAATATAGAAAGAACGCCGCCCACACCGTGTGGTTTTTTTTTTTCTTTCTTTTAACTTTTGTGAGCCAAACTTGGTTTTTTCGTGTTTTCTTATTATATATTTTTTTTTTTTTTTATTTTATATATATAGTTAAATTTTTAACGGGTTTTACAGGTTCCGGGTGGCGTCACATGCGACATCACCCCATAATCGATTCGCACCACATTTTTTTTCTGGTTTTATTTTCATTAACGGTTCATTTTTTTTCTTTCAAATTTTTGTTTTTCTCATTTCATTATTCTCATTTCATTTTTTTCGATTTGGGTTTTTTTCTGCGTAATTACAGTTTTTTCCCTCTTTTATCATTTTCAAGTTTTTAGTGATGTGTAACTAAATAGTTCTTTGTGATCGCGTGAGGATGGGCGGCCTTATGCTGACCTAGGCCTTGAGCAGGGTCGCCGGAGTGGCACCGGCGTCCTTGTCGAACGCAAATTTTGTTTTATGATTATCTACCACTGTGGTCGTGGCACAGTAGAATAATTTTCTTGTCCCCTTCGTTTTATCTCTATGCGGTTTTCAAGCATAGTAATATGTCTGGTAACCCCCACGCCTAGCGGCGAGCTTCAGCCAGTGCAATACCGCAACCAGACCTCTATTGTTATGTTCTGTTCAACAAAATCCCTTTTGGGGGATTTTGTTACAACAGGTTTAATCCGCGGATTCTGAATACAGTCAAACCTGTTTTTATGCGATTTTTGGGCGATTTTTTTATGCGGTAGGTATATTGAATTTTTTATAAAATAAAACAAGCATACAAGTTATTTGTTATTTATTAAAAGGAAGTTCAATTATTCAAAAAATATTTTCCACTTTTAACAACTTTTCTTGGCTTACGGCCGGTATTACCTAAATAAAAAGAAGTGCGAAACCAAATGCCTACTGCATGATTTCAATTTTCCTTTCCTGGGGGTCAATTCTCGTTCTGTGAAAAGTACAATGAAAAGTGTTTTCAGTGAGAAATATAGACTTCCGATTCACGTTCCATGAGAAGGAAAAAAATGACGTCAAAATCTTCTCATATGAAAAAAACTTTCTCACCGAGTATTTTGGTCGTGGGAATATAAATGAATATGGAAATTCAGTTTTATAACACCTAAATTTGCAATTTTAATGTTAAATGTGCAACCAAGCTATAATACTAGTCACTTTAAAACTAATTTATAAGCAAATTTATTAAAAAAAATTCAATTCATTTAAGAAAAATCCCTAAATAATTAGTTTCGTTTAGTTTAAATAAAATTTGGCCATTTTAGTAATTTATTTTATATTTTGACAAGCAATGACGAAAACTGGTTTAACTCTCTATTTACCTCTCTTTGAGAGAGTGATTAAATCGAATTACAAATTATAATCTCTTGAATCATTTATTTAGCTACTATTTGCACCATTTACCTAGCGCACCTAGCGGAAATATATATGCAACTTGATAAAATATGTTTTGCTGTGTAGTATTCAGCGTATTTTCATCGTTCTTTTTCATTTGGACAACGAGAATCGCATATTACAGTTTCGTGAAAAGATACTAATGAGAAAGACGTGATGGAAACCAAATGGAAAGATTTTTTTCATTCCATTTTTTCATAGAACGAGAATTGACCCCCAGTAATCACAAAACGAAATAACTGTGACTATAAAATACTGCAATCAGAGTTAACGCGATCAGATAGGAGAGACAAGTAGGACGCTAAGACGAATTTATGAGACGCAAACTAGAAATAGACTCAAGCAATATGTTATATATTCTAGAGTGTTGTGGTAATTTGCTTGTAGTCGCATAGCTTCTCGATTCGCATCGCTTTTCACATTTACTCTGGTCGCTGCATACGATAATAAAAGATTTTTTTAGGGAATTATTAAATACAACTTCGAAATCAGGCTAAACTAAAACCTCATTCCAATTCTGACTCTGTATTACGGTCAAGAACACAATTACCACCAGACAATTTATTTGGAAATTTTATATAAAAATCAGTTTAGATTGACGAATGTTTTTATATAATTTAAGAAATATGTTTTAACATAATAAAATGTTAATACCCAATCACGACTGAATAAGAACAATCTTAAAACAATTAAATAGTTTATCGATTCAACGAATTATTCTTTCAGAAAATCATTAAAATACGTATACTTAATCCATTAATCATTTTTCAGGCCGAATAAACTGGTTTTTATTAGTTTTTTCTTATTAACTTAGTTTATAAAGTTGTTAAAACTTTTATTAATTTCCCTAGATTTCAGGATATCAACGAGAAATCGGTCAATAAATGGCTATTAATTGAATTGACAACCCGGTTATTAATTTATAATCGTGTTTATTTTAGAATTAATACGACCAGTTAATAAATTCATTGGTTCAAAGAATTTTTCTTCCGAACAATTTAATGAAATGGATTCATTGAATTTTTTTTTTCAGTGTGCGTTGAATGAATCCGTTAACGTTACTGCATTCCGGTTAATGTCCAAAATTAAGACGTAATATTTTTCCGCTTGGCAATTGATGGACCAAATAGATGGCACGGTGGCCGCTATCGGCTTTGCGGGGCTTATTTTGAAGCCTTAAAAAGTTTGATTGTAAATGTTTAAATTGTTTATATTTTTTTTTTGCAATTTGTATCGGTACGCTCTCAGAAGAGCTTTTGAAAGCAAGAGAGTTCGGTACCACAGGAAGAAGTAAGCGCCCGAAATCTTGAGAGGTGTCAACTCACGTTGAACAAGCACTTCGAATGGTGAGAGGCAAGGCGACTCACTTTAAACAAGCCCCCCAAATGGTGAGAGGCCAGGGGACTCACTTTAAAGCAGCACCCCGCATCGTGAGCTGCGCGTAAAACATAAAAATACACATTGATTTAAACGCGGATGCAAATACGGGGAAAAAGACTAATATACAATTGTTTTTATTTTATTAAATACAATAAGGGTCCAACAGGTCGCTAATAAACTGTTTGCGCCTCAAAATCTGGCTACTCGATTGATTTTAACATGAGTTTTCAATTGAAATTTCTTTTGTGTTTTTGTTTCATTTGCTTTTGCGACTGCATGTATTAATTGTTTTGACTTACTTGATTTTGTTTGCATCATCAAAAAGTCGGTGGTAGATTTTCTATGTTTTTACTACTCACAAGGGATGATCCCGAACCCGAAAATTCAAAAAAATTATGAAACTTTGGGAACATGTACATCTCATATAGGTATGTACTACGCAATTTTTTTTTTCTGCGGAAAAACACTTTGACTGGGTGAAATGGATTTTTGAAAGTTGGAAATTTTCCATTCTGCCTCTGTGCAGTACTCGTTTAACTCGTTAACGGTAAGAGATAGAGACAAAGTGTTTGCTTGCTTAAGACAGCAGGACGGTGGGCATGGAAGTAAATAAGGTTTTAGAAATGTCAGTTTTTATCTTTATTAATGAAAAACACAAAAAATATTTGTTTGGATGAATTTTATTAATAGTCCAGTCATTGACGGTTTTTCGCTCAGAATTCTTACGGACAAGACCGATTGACGTGAAATTTGGACAATAAGTAGAGAATGGATCAAGGAACAAAAGTTATATAGCGTCGAAGTGTGCTTTTACGCTGGGGGTAGATACCATTCCTTATTGGGGGTGGAAATTAGTACCCTCAAAATAACCACAGAAATCGATAGAGGGATGAATTCTAAGCAAAAAATGTTACGTCAAGTTTTTTTGATAAATCCATATTTTTCGATTAATTCGCGATTGAAATGCCGATTTTTCATCAAACAAATACAATTTTAGATCGATTTTTTGCGAATAACTCGAAAACATTATGTTTTATCAAAAAAATTATTAAAAACCGAACTAAGCTTATAAAATAACAAATTGATCGTCTAATTTTTATTACCTATAGTGCAATACGAACCGAGTTGTGGCTTGTTAAATAACGGAAAAACGACGAATTTTTGTAGGACAACTTGTTAGGTTTTTCAAATTACCTGAAAAGACTTTCAAAATGAGCTTTAGTAAAAGTCGGTTGCATACGGAGTTATAATAAAAATAAATGGTTGTCTCGTTTTTTCGGAGAAAAAACCAGCAATGAAACAAATGGCTTAACCGAAGAATTGAAATCAAACATTACTCCAGTTACAATGTAATATACTTTATTTAGGTACTAACAACTAATGATTCAATTTTTAAATGATTTTTGAAATTTTTCGAAAAAATTTCAATTTTCCACAATAACTCAAAAACTAAAGAAGACACGTACAAAATGCAAAAGTACAAAAATTAAGGTGTTCTTGCAGATTTCTCTGGGATAAAAATTAATTGAGATATCATCGTTTTAAATTCGCATTTGAGTGCTAGGAACACCTTCACCGAACCCTTTAAACACAAAAACCTCAAAAACGAAGGGTTCAAGGAACTTTCAACTTTATACGCCTTATAGCCCTTGCAATTCCCTGCAAATTGGTTTCTGGAGCGATTAGAAATCTAAAAATTAAGAAAGTTATCGTTAAAAAACCAATCGCGTTTTGCGGTGAAATTTTCGGATTGCTCTCAAACGCATTTTTTAGATGAAAAATTAACATTTTCAATCGCGAATAACTTGAAAAATATGGATTTATCAAAAAAACTTGACGTAACATTTTTTGCTTAGAATTCATCCCTCTATCGATTTCTGTGGTTATTTTGAGGGTACTAATTTCCACCCCCAATAAGGAATGGTATCTACCCCCAGCGTAAAAGCACACTTCGACGCTATATAACTTTTGTTCCTTGATCCATTCTCTACTTATTGTCCAAATTTCACGTCAATCGGTCTTGTCCGTTAGAATTCTGAGTGAGAAACCGTCAATGACTGGACTATTAATAAAATTCATCCAAACAAATAATTTTTGTGTTTTTCATTAATAAAGATAAAAAACTGACATTTCTAAAACCTTATTTACTTCCATGCCCACCGTCCTGCTGTCTTAAGCAAGGAAACACTTTTTCTCTATCTCTTACCGTTAACGAGTTAAACGAGTACTGCACAGAGGCAGAATGGAAAATTTCCAACTTTCAAAAATCCATTTCACCCAGTCAAAGTGTTTTTCTGCAGGAAAAAAAATTGCGTAGTACATACCTATATGCTATATGAGATGTACATGTTCCCAAAGTTTCATAATTTTTTGAATTTTCGGGTTCGGGATCACCCTTGTCAGTCGCAAATAAAATACAAAAAAAAGAGATTTCAATTAAAAATCTCATGTTAAAATTAATCGAGTAGTCAGATTTTGAGGCGCAAATAGTTTATTTGCGACCTGTTGGAGGATATACCCCTAAGTTTTGTTTCTTGTTTCGATTTTTGATGGTTACTAAATTATACAATAAACTCTTTAATTTATATGGAAAATTCAATCAGATGAAAGCCTCTGATGGCAAACATTATAACTACTTAATGATAATTTTAGTACAAAAATACTTCAACATAAAATGTCAAAAATAAAAATCAACAAAATTGAGGTAAGTTTTAATGATTCGATATAATCCAAATTTATACACTAAATATCTTATCTTTCTATTTTCAGTCAACAACTTATAGAATCAAAGGGAGAAAACAAAGAAGCATCTGATGGCTCAACTAGTTCAGATAAGTACAATGCTAATTAAAATTTGTGATCAAATGATTCTTTGTGTTTTCTACTTTTGCTTTTAGGTTATGATGCTGGATGTCAATTTTAAATGAAGAATTAGAAATTACAGTGGATACATGAAGTTGATATACGAAGTTATGTGCCAAATGCTGTCATTTGATGTTAGGGCGTTGACACCGGAGTGAAGTTTCTAACGTTAATTTAAAGTGTAGTTTGACACTAAAAAAAAGTGTAAGACATAAGTGGTAGAAAAAGTGTCAAAAAAATTTACTAACGTTAAAAAGTGTAGCTACACAAAAAAGCGTCAAATGAGAAATAAATAAAAAATCATTTTCTAGAATTTTAATTTAGAATTAATAAAGCAAAATGGTTTTACAAAATTGTTGAAACTTACCTAAATTGGAATTAATTAAAACGTTATTATGTTATTTCAACTAATTTAATAAACCACTAAAAAGTTTTGAATGCTAAAATGAGGGCGAAAGTACAGCATTTAACCAAATAACACAAATCTCAGAGATTTGCTCATATACTCACTATATTCGGTGGAATGGGAATATAATAAGCTGGTCAGACATGCCTATGTCATTCTGTTATGACGAGGTGGGCTCAAATAACAAATTTTCAAAAAATGATAAATTTTCAAAACTTAACAAATTTTACGGAAATTATTTGGAAGCGGTACTACACTAAGTCAATTAAAACAAATCTCAGGGATGTCTGACCAGCTTATTATATTCCCAATCCATCGAATATAGTGAGTATATGAGCACATCTCTGAGATTTGTGTTAATTGACTTAGTGTAGTACCGCTTCCAAATAATTTCCTTAAAATTTAAATAAATTAGGTAAGTTTCAACAATTTTGTAAAACCATTTTGCTTTATTAATTCTAAATTAAATTCTAGAAAATGATTTTTTCTTTATTTCTCATTTGACGCTTTTTTGTGTAGCTACACTTTTTAACGTTAGTAAATTTTTTTGACACTTTTCTACCACTTATTTCTTACACTTTTCTTAGTGTCAAACTACACTTTAAATTAACGTTAGAAACTTCACTCCGGTGGCGTTGACCAGTTCCGCTCAAACTTAATGTATGTATGTGATTTGTTTTCAGGTTGTTTATGTTTTTCAGTTTGGATATTTTAACGCTGTGTGACATCCTGAACACACATCCTTCTCGATTTTGGAAGAAAATAAAACTTCCAAACCCCTTTCAGGAGGTAGTAAGGGATGCTAGGGGTGATGGAGGGGTCATATTCATATTTACTTTTTATTGTCATTTTCAATTCCAGCGCCCCAGAAAACATAGAAATATGCATCCATTTTAATTTTGCATGAAAATTGAAATTTCAACCCCCCAGGGGGGTGGTAACGGAATGGTAACGGGAAAATGGACAATAGGAATAATTTTTTATGGTCATATTCGGTTTCAGCGACCTCGAAAACGTAGAAATTGTGGGGTCTCCCCTCTGGGTAACGACTTTTTTTTTTTTTTTTTTGAAGACTGTTATTTTTTACCGTCCTTAAGCTTAAGCATAATGTAGTGGTATTATATCGTATCCCTTAATTGTTTTCATAATTGTGGGCTGTAAAGAAATAGAACAATAATTATCCTTAAGAAGTTTATCACCTTTTTTTAACAAAGGAATTACAACTGCAGTTTTCAGAGAATCGGCAATACTACCATTCAAAAAACTTTTAGTGATAAAATGCATTAAAATTGAACATATATTTTCTGTGTTATATATTAACATATTGGGACTAATACCGAGAATATCTCTACTGTTACTGGATTTTAAAGCATTATACCAACAATTTCCTACGTAAAACTTGATTAGCAACCGACAATGAATTCTTACTATATTTACCACAGTGCTGGGGTTTATTGAGTATAGTGTGTGAATTTGTCAGAAAGTATATTATTATCATCAACATTTTGGCACAGTTTAAGAAAATATTTCTGAAGCCCTTTATTTGCAGGATGCTTCTTACACTTTTTACTAATTTACTTTTTCTTAGCCATTAAATTTATCAAATGGAATGAAATCCGCAGGGTTTTAGTTTAATTTTAGAATTTTGTTGAATGACATTAGAAATACATGAATCAAATATGAAGTTCACCATAAAAAGAAATCGTGACAAAATGATAACCGGATCACTTTCATCGAATAATCTAGAAAAGTCAAACGTAGAGATCTTGGTAGAAAACACTAAATTATCAACCCTGTTAAAGTTAGCCGAAAGTTACCAGCCGAAAGTAAAAAGTCGATAATGCAGATTACCATATTAACAATCCAGCCGAAAATAAAAATGTTTGTGGTTATCAGCTGAAAGTAAATAGGATACGCTTATAATAAACAATTTTGTAAATAGTCTTACGTGGAAAACTTCGTTTAATCTAATCGCGGAAAATATTTGAAAATCAGAAGAATTCACAAAATTTATATAAAATCAGCCTCTAGAGTGTTATGTCTGGTGATGTATTTTATTGATGTGACTTGTCAATAGCTATCACAGGGAAAAAATTCGGTTCAAGTTTCCCGTTAGAAATCGCGGAAAATTGGATTTTCCAAAAATCATTAGAAAATTTATATAAAATCAGCCTCTAGAGTGTTATGTCTGGAAATGTATTTTATTGATGTGACTTGTCAATAGCTATCACAGGAAAAAAATTCAGTTCAAGTTTCCCGTCAGAAATCGCGGAAAATTCTAATGATTTTTGGAAAATCGAATTTTCCGCGATTTCTCACGGAAAACTTGAACTGAATTTTTTTTCCTGCGATAGCTATTGACAAGTCACATCAATAAAATACATCTCTAGACATAACACTCTAGAGGCTGTTTTTATTCCAATTAAAATTTTTTTTGAGTTTCTCGAGTTTTCCACAATTATTCACGAGGGACTGCAGCCAGGTTTTGCGATATAGGAATATTAAGAAAGGTATTCAATGATAATCATGCATCCTTTCGTTCCTTAGTAGTTTTTAGGTTAAGCACTACCGATTGATATCGACTTCATTTTTTATTTTCGGCTGGGATAACACAATCTGCAATACCGATTTGTGTTTACTTTCGGCTGGGATAACGCAATCTGCATTGCCGGTTTTTACTTTCGGCTGGAATAATACAATCTGCATTATCGCTTTTCAATTTCGGCTGGCAACTTTCGGCTAACTTTAACAGTATAAATTATCAAGCCTACTACGAGCATTAGAGGTCAGAGCATTTTTCTTTAAGACATTAGCGGTACCCTTTACTTCTAAAACTACAATGACTAAATGATGATCCGATAGCAATAAATTATATAATGACGCTGAAACCCTACAAGAATAATCAGAACGGACAAAATAATGATCAATATATGTCGAAGAATGATTTGGTCTCCTAGTAGATATTTAATGATAGAAGGCCATTGATGACATTAAAAACATTATTCATCACTCGAAGGCGGAAAATTTAGAATATCTATATTAAAATCACCCACAATAAAATTCACCAACAAAAATTGAAACCGGAACGAATTGTAAACGATATACACAAATAAATAGTTCACTTTGTTAATACATAACGGCAATTTAATTATGTCTGCCGAATTTAAAGAAACCGATTCGCAAGAACAGTTCAGTCCTCTGTTATAAAGACACATGCACCACTCGCTCTATAATTATTATTGCAACACCCAAAATTAATATAATTAGGAATATTATACAAACATAAATCAAAATCATAAATCCATATCTCAGATAAAAACATAATCGATGGAAGGCCATTAAAACCATATAAATTAGAAATAAATTTATCAAAATTCAAACTACGAATGTTCTGATGAACAATTGAAAAATTCAAGGTATTGTTTAAATTCATCAAAGTGTTAGGCGATTCTTCAAACGTTTGCCTACGTTTTAAAGTAAGCACAATCGCCCAAATATTGAAGGACGATTATTCATTTTAGGTTTTGGATGATTTTAGCTGCTTTGCTTGGCTGATTCGGAATGCACAAGTCCAGAAGAAAACGTCAACTTTTTAGACGATTTTCCGTTTTTGATTTTTGGCGCCGATATTTGTGCCGCCAAATTCTGTTTGTACTAAATTCAAGGGAAATTTTATGTATTTGTCACATATGTTATTATCGTTGAATTTATATCCAAGACCGCCCAAGAAACGTAACAGTAAAGTAAACAAAGTCTATTAGGAAGGCACAATTTGTTAATTTTCCTCGAACCATCAAGAATTACCAAAGATCTGTGTATATCTATAAAATCATTAAACTTTAATATACCAAAACACTTAAAAGCATTTTTTGTTCTTGTTACAAAATTATCGCATTCACTACGATTTTGATGGAGCCGCACATGTTTGGTTTTAGAAACCATAAGTAAAATTTTTATTTCAAAACAAAATTTTCATGAAAATTTTAAAGGTATACAAACAACTTTATATCTCATACTTTGTGTTCATTATTTACAGGCATTCATACATGGTTGCAGGTGGCAATTTTCTTATTTTTACGACATACAATTTATACTTATATGTTTAACAGGTATTTGTCTACTAAAACTCATTAGTTACCGGGTGGTGTAAAAGTATAAAGACACATAACACCATATCATCTTGTAAAATTTATTGGATCATGTTTTAAAAGTAAAGTTATTAGAGCGAAATTGAGTAAAAAAAAATGTATCCTAACCAAAAATATTTTTTTATAGTTCTCTCTCAATGATGTACGCTACACATGCTCTGCTATCACCACAAACTATATAACTAAATACACAGCATACATTCAAATCAAACGAATATGTAACAAAAAAATAGAGAAACTAATTTTCATCATTTTCCACATATGTATGTACTGGAATAGACGGATGGGTGGTTGGATAGAGATGTGTATCCAAACAATGAATTTTATTACAGTTACTTTAACAACTAAAACTTTGCGATTTGTATCCACATCCATATATGAACATGACATATTAAGTGGATGACGATGATGGAAAGCTGGGACTCAAGTGAAATGACGTGCGATAGGAAATATGTAAACATGTTAATTTGATATGGTTGTTTATGTTTTTAGATGGAATGATTTATTTATTACTATATAGTATGCTTGGGGGGTGTAAAACAGTAGTTCAAACACAAAGATAAAGTAAGAAGAAAACCAATTAGTTTTGTCTATGAATTGATGTGTGTACGTTTGTTTGGTATGTGTTTGGTTACGTTTCCGATTTCACGTAATTGTGGTCGTTTTTTCTGCATTTTCATTTGTGTTATGAAGATTCATAGTGGTCAATCCATCATAGTCTTTCTTGAGATCAAAGTTTTTATTTACAAATGTGGATCATTTCAAGTTAAATAAATCGAATTGCATCTTGCAAACAATTTTAATTGAAATTAATCAATGTGTAATGCCTAATTTGTTGAGACCAGTGATGGGGGTGGGGGAAACTCGTCGAAAAGACTAAGCGAGATAGACGGAAGAGTTCTATCAAGGAAAAAATATAAAATATGTCATGAATTTGAAACCAAACACATAAGTAAATTGAATTTATAAAATGTAAACGACCGATTTAAATTTCAAAACACATTTGAATTTATAACCGATAAAATTTATTAGTTTTAATGATACAATTTAGAAATGTGTAACAAATTTAATTATTCCCTCTTCAAATTCATCGGATAAATTTATCGATAGTGACCTGTGGTTGCGACAACAATGAATCTAAATCGTCCGAATCGTACTCATGCTCCAATGATAAAATTGAATTACTTAACGTAATCGAAGTGTCCCAACTAAGCGTGTTTCGGTTAAAATTTTCATCTATCGTTACTTTCATCGTCGGCCATCGAATTATGTCAGTGTCGTATAATAGACTTGTCTTGAGACACGTTATTATTCTCTGAATTCGATTTATCCAATTTTGATTTTAATAGTGCAGGGTCTAGACTGGCAGATAGCATATCTTTGAGCTCGATTCGCCCCTCTTCCTCACGTATTTCTAGTCGGTCGCCATTATAGTTACAGACCAAAGAAAGGGTAAAAATTGTGCTTCTATCGTTTGTAAGAAATGTTGGCGCCACATTTTTTCAAATTCAACTATGCTCCCATTTTTATTTTTGAAATGCTCAACGACTTTTTCGCCATGGATATCTCTATCCCAAGAATATCTCAGACAGCTCGTCGTTAGGGTAGTTCCTCTTTTCGATTTTTTGGAATGTTGGGCCCAATTCAATGCAAATCTTCTATTTTTCTCTTCTTCTATTCTTCTATTATTTCAACGAAACTTTGATACGATTCAAAAATCAATCCACACTAGCCCTCATAAAAATAATAGCAGAATAGACTAAAAGACAAATAGAAGATTAACATTGAATCGGACCCAATACCTTTTGATTTAAGTAAAGCTTGCGCCGCTGAATGGATTTTCTTCATATTTGGTATCTCGATGGCCTTAAGTTAATTATCCTTAATGTGTAACGAATACGAAGATCGCTCATATTACTGATCTGATGGAACTGGATACACAACAGTAGAATTTTAGGAAGATCTCATTTTCTCGTAAGCCAAGCACGATTTACACTAGAATAAGAAGTTTCCATTTTTTTTAAAAGTTCGATAGCTACAAGAGCATCTTTCGCGGCATAAACAATTTGCCGGTCATTTAGTGTGAGTACCTCCCAATATGAGAATCAAATACGCCAATCTTTATCCAGCTCAACATTTAATAAACTCGAACTTAAATTGGCTGTCCACCTTGTTTAAATCCAGTGAGCTGTACAACATAACGTAAATCTAGCGTGCCGGCTACACATATTTCGTAATATTTGGCGAAGTAAGCTGCATCATCATGAGGTGGTACGCCCGTCTTAATAATATTATTGATGAAATTCTCTTCAAGTGACACAATCGATTTAAGGCACATAATCAGTTATGTATGGCCAATTGAATTAGTACTTCTGAACGATGTAAACCACCAACTGTCCACCATTTACAATCGACTCCAATTACATTGTACCATAGACGAATTAAATACTCAAGACGTACTACAAAGCCATATACATTTTTCCATAAGTAACATTGCAACCCTGGATGTGTGTTAGTGTATATTTTGTATAGTATTGAGAATAAAATATTTTACCAATTAGGAATCAGCATTCTGCAAGGCGAGGAGTTTGAGTTGAACTTGCAATGAGTAAACATCAAATATAAATTTATTTTGTGATAATAAAAGTGATAAATAAAAGTATAAACAATACATATTGTTAATAATTTTTATTTTTAAGTGCTTTTGGATTGTTATTGTGATAGTCAAAAAAAAATTAACTATTAAAACAACGGACAATAATCTAAAAAGATCTTGTGATTCACTTGGGAGATAATCCAAGGGGGTTCACAACGATCAGTGAAAGTAAGTGTCTAAAAATGTCGGTTAATGATAACTTAAATGAACGCGGGATACATAATTCCGCATTGGCATCTCCGATTTTACCGTTGAGTGCAAACAGATTTTCGTGTCGTATCCCACCAATTTTTACAAAAATTAATCGCAGTACTATTGAATCAATAATGCGCGATAATCATGTCGCTAATTATCATCTAAAATATACACGAATCGGTATCAAAATATTATTAAACAACATTACTGATTACACAAAAATAACAAATCAGCTACAATCAGTTAATGCGGAATATTTCTCATTCACAATGAATGATGACAAGGTTATCAAATGTGTCCTTCATGGATTACCGCAAATGGACACAGATTTAATTATTAATGAAATTAAAAATCAGGGTTTTGAACCAACGAATGTTACTCTATTAAAATTGAAGAAAGAAAAATATGCTGATGACGCTGTTTATGTAGTAACTTTTAAACATGGAACTGTTAATCTATATAAGCTTAAAGTCATAAACCATATTTCACACATTATATGTAAATGGGAAGTGTTTGAGCGGGTGCAGTATAAACCTACGCAATGTTACAAGTGTTTTCTCTATGGACATGGTGCGAGCAATTGTCATATGAAAAAAAATGTGGTTACTGTTTCTTGGAACACAGTTATATGGATTGTCCAGTCAAAGATGAACTACCCAAACATTGTTGTGTTAATTGTGGAAGCAATCATCCTGCGACCGATGTTAAATGTCCAACTAGAAATGACTATCTAAATATTCGGCAAAATATATCGCTTAAAAATAAAATAATTCGTCAGCCAACCAGGAATAATCAGGATATTCGATTTAATCAAGACAACTTTCCAAGTTTATGTGGTAATGTATCTCAACGAAATTCAGCATCACAAAGGAACTATCGAGATGCTGTAAATTTTAGATCAGTAGACTCACGATCTAATAATTTGTCAAATTTATTTAACTCTAATGAACTCTTAAATATTTTTAGTGAAATAATTACTAAGATCCAGAATTGTAATAACAAATTCGAGCAATTGAACGTTGTTGCAGAAATTGCTTTGAAATATGTCGGTCTGCCATAAACTTATATTATCGACGTGGAATGCAAGAAGCATCAAAGAAAAGAAATTGGAATTGGAGACATTTTTAATAGACTATAATATTGATGTGATGTTGGTGACAGAAACTCATCTGAAGCCTAATATCACACTTAGTTTCAGCGATTATTATATCTATCGTAGTGATAGAATACATTCCCGGTGTGGTGGAGTTGTAATCCTAATTAAGAAGTCCTTAAAACATTTTGTTCTACCAAATTTTAACCTTAAATGTATTGAATCTATTGGAGTGGCGCTTAAATATTTGAACGGGTTTCTAAAGATTTATTGTTGTTACTGCCCAAATGCTAGTGATCATAATTTTCGAAACGATTTAAGTCGGTTTACCCGAGATACCACTCCATTCATTATTGGTGGTGATCTAAATTGTCGGCATCAATATTTGCAATGCCTGAGATCGAATAAAGGTGGTCGTGTCCTATATAATGTCTCTATGAACTTTGACAACTTTTCGATTTTTGCTCCAGACTTACCAACGTACTACGGTTACAGTGGAACCCCAAGTTATTTAGATATTTTTATATCAAATTCTGCAAATATCCAAAAAGTGCATACTGCCCAAGAGTTGAATTCTGATCATTATCCTGTTATTTGTGAATTATCCGGCTCTGCAATTGAGCTAGCTGAGTCTTTGAAATACTTTGATTATATACATTCCAACTGGCAAATAAATTATATTAACTATTTAGTAGAGAACGGAAACAAGCGTAAAATTTCGATCAGAAACAAACAAAAATTTATTATTGCAAGCACAAGCAAAATCAAAACAAAAACATACGAAAAACAAGAAAAAATATTTTTCGAGTAATTTTGCTCGTTTCGTTTTGTTGCAACAAGCAAAATCAAAATATAAAATTTCAAGTAAATCTAGTTGCCCAACTCGGAAAATTTTTTTGGTTTACTTGCAAGCAATCTTTGATTTTGCTTGAAATTTCGAAATTGTGCGGAATTTGTTTCGTTTTGAATTTTTGTTAGTTTGGATTTATTGAAATCACTGAATATTTTAGATATGTAGTATACTTGCATATGTATGAAGGTTATGAAAATGTTAATAAAAATGTTACCTTTCTAGAATGGTGGTGATTAAGGTAATTGAGGCTTAGATGTAAATTTTATGTTCCGATTTTCAGAGATAATTCAAAGATTGTCATTGTACATTAACCAAATAAGCGATATTTGATCAGAAATTTATTGGTTTTACTCTTGTTTTGAGCGCATTTCCACACGCAAAACATTTCATGTTTTTGAAAAAGGTGCGAGTTCGAAAATGCCATCAAAATATAAAATTACAAAATTTCACATATCGAAATCTGGCCGACAAATGTTAAAGAGGTATTTTTTTTAAAGCAAAATATGTAATTTTAACAAACTTTTAAAAGTTATAATCCGGCTTTCAAAATTCAATTTTTTCGTTGTAGAAATAACAAATTTATCAAAAATTGGAAGTGCCGGTTTAAAACCCCGTTCGGAGGTTTTGCGTTTGGCAATGCCTTAAGCAAAGAAAATACTAAAATTTTGTAACTTCTCAAACCTCGACTTAATCGAAATTACTTTAAAAAAAAACGTGTATTACATTTTTATTTTTTTAGAACAAAAATAGTATAGGATTTTGTAGTGCTATAATTAGCATTTAGAAATTAATTAGTTTATTTATAATTAACAATTATCCGAACTAAGATAACTTAAACTCAAATATTGTCAATTTTCTGGATTTAAGTTAGGTTTGGATGTCTCCCCTACAATTAACAAAAAAATTTCATTCGAAAATTCTTTAGTCCTTAAAATGGATCCTTCAGAAATAAGCGACAAATTATAAGATGAACTTTAAAATTGAGGCCAAAACAAAAGGCAGAAGTAAGGCATGTGAGCTATTTCGAGAGAAAATCACCAAAACAAATAAAGTCATACCAAAATTTGTAGCGTCTCGCTCATGCTTTGCTGTAATAAAATACTAAGCAAAAACAACGATCAACCTAATAAGTCATATCTGCGTAAAGCAAAATTCTTCGTCGGCCAATGAAGCCTTTGATGACCCTTTGGTAATCGCTTAAGTTAAATTTCGCCAAACTTAAACGAGTACACCTCGCCGACCACTGCTGCACATTTTTGATTTAAATTAATGATAAATAATACAAAATGCGTTGCTGGGAACGGCAGAAATAAAAACTGCTCATTTTAAATATGCTGCTTTACATGTATATAAATGGAAAATCGGTTTCTATTAAAACGTCTCGGGACCCCCATTTTCAGTACAAGTCAAAGAAGACAAACTGAACGACTTTGATGTATAGATTACGCACATGTAGTTCAAGTTGAATAAATTGTTGTAACCTTTATTTTAGAGCATCTTACCATTCCGATACATATTGAGACATAAATGCATATTAAACTAATTAAAAAAAAAAAAAATAGAATTTCGGGTACCTTATACGTGTAGTATACCAAATGCGTGAAAACTGAAAAGAGCATACTCCTAGGAATTCGTAAGTTTTGTAGATAGTGGTGTACGTTACAATTCAGTTTAATTTGGTAATGGGATTATTCTCTAATAACTTTGAAAATCATCTGGAACTGCCCGTTACTCCGAGATATAATTGGGTTAGTAAATATATCCTCTGCAGAATGCATTTTGTTAAGGTATCAGGAAGATTGGGTGTCATACGATAATGTTTACATTTCTGTCTTAAACACGAAACAAACCCCACATTAATTTATGAAAAAAGGTTCCTTATAAATTGAGTCAGATTCTGGAATGACAACGTATCTGCTTCCTTTATGGATTTGTAGTAAACAACTAAAAATAAAAATATCAAAACATAAAATTTTAGAAGTTAGAATCGGCCTTACAAAAAGTCTTATTTTTTTTTTTGCTTTACTACATAAAATATTCTTTTTTCATCATTTTCGAAATTTAAGCACGGCACTTCACGAACTTTAATTTAATCAATGTGCCGTTTGGTTTTTGTTTACATTATTCAATTGCTAATATGATGCAGAAAATCACTAAATGTTACCTTAAAGTAAACATCAAAAATTTAATTTTATATGCCAATATTTGCAAGTGAGATCGAGTTTGTTTGATATTTTGCAAGCAAATTTTTCGAAAAATATTTACAAGCAAGCAGTACGAAAAACAAAATAAAACGAGTAAATTCAAAAACGAACAAAATCAAACAAAATGTTTTCAATTTTTGAAAAATCAAACAAAAACAATAGTATATTGTGTAACGTGTAGGAAAAACGATATATTCCCGGACGAGTATGGAAGTTGCTGGGACGAGGCGTCAGCCGAGTTCCAGCAACCATAAGAGTCCGGGAATTATAGTTTTTCCACGAGTTGCACATACGATTTTTTCTCTAATCGGCAGTATATCAGATTATCCATTTTATTCATTATATTCTTTAAAATACGCAAAATTTTCCAATTTATATTTTCAATAGATTTCACTATCAAAGTTACCTTAGAATTATAACAATCGCGTGCGATTATACATTATATCATGTATTTCTTAAAAACAGATGATAATCAGTACTAGAAAGTATTCTCTGCCTAGGCAAGGAATACTTTCCAGTACTGTTTTTAGTAAGTTGCCTAGCAACGATGTAGTGTCGGGGATTACTTCATTTTGCTGACAGATAACAAACCAGAAAACTGACGTATTTTATCCGATTTGAGAAAAAAAACTTATTATGGTTGTTCGATTAGACTCGATTTCGCTTGTTCCGTTCTCTGCTATTTAGATGTTCGCTTTGCAAATTTCAATGACTGTCCCGTATTTCAAAATGTAGCCAAAATTGATGAAGCTGTGGAAATGTTGACTAACGTTATTTCACAAGCTAGACTAGAAACCATACCATTAAAAAATGTAGTCCCTAGCGAAAGAGTGGTGTTATCTGCTAACATCTTGCAAACCATCAAAAGCAGAAACTTCTGTCGGCGGCAATGGATTAGGCACAGAAACCCTTATTTCAAAAAGTTATCCAATCTATTGAATCGCAAAATTAGAATGATCTTGCAAATAATAAATGGCAAAATAAACTTGAAAAGATAGAACACTGTTCTAATCAATTTTGGAAAACTTCTAAATACTTTACGCAATAGACCCAAACCGATCCCCTCTTTTAAAATCAATGATAGTACTATATTTTCTAATGAAGAGAAAGCTGAGGCTCAAGCCACTCATTTCGAGAGCACACATTGTTCAAATTTTAACAATAGTTCTTCTCTTGAGAACTTAGTAAACGCTACCTATAATGAACTGCTTGAGACTCACGTCGATTTATCGGAAGTAAAGGCTGTTACAACACATGAAATCGATTGTTTGTTAAAAACTTTGCGCCCATTAAAAGCTCCAGGAATTGATGCCATACCTAATATTCTGTTGAAATATCTACCAAACTCTACCAAACTTTTCATTAAGAATGTTTTCAACAGCTGCCTTAAAATTGCATATTTTCCAGAATACTGGAAAACCGCTAAAATTGTGCCTTTTGGCAAGAATGGTAAGGATCCGTCACTACCAAGCAGCTATAGACCCATAAGTTTATTAAATACCTTGGAAAAAGTTTTCGAATACATTATAAAGGACCGTTTGCAAGATATTCTTGATAATAATAGCATAGATATTCATACTAGATTTCTCATTTCATAGTAACTAAAGGAAAAAAACAAAAACTTCTGATAATTCCAATGTATCGTTGTGTTGTGTATTTTATAAGGCAACGATTTTAGAATGCGTTGCAAATATAATACGTATATGCAATACATCGATAACATTTGAATGGAATTTTTTTTTTTTTTTTTGTGTTTTTAGTCAAATGAGAAATCTAATAATAGTATTATTATCCCGGAGCAGTTTGGGTTTCGTCAACAACATTCCACAATTCATCAAATTCACAGAATTGTTGATGATATAAAAATGAATAAGGAGACGCAACTATCCACGGGCATGGTCTTACTATAGATCTAAAAAATGCTTTTGACACGGTTTGGACTAGAGGCCTAGTGTACAAATTGAAAACTATTGGCATTCCTATATATCTACTCAAAATTCTAATTTCTTTTCTTGAGAACCGCAAATTCTTTGTTCAATTATGTAATTCGCGCTCACTATTAAATCTATCGCGGCAGGGATACCACAAGGGGCTCTCTTAAGTCCGCTTCTGTTTAATATTTTTGTTAATGATATCCCGAAGTCAAGCTTTTGCAACATCGCTCTTTTTGCTGATGATATGGCAATTTATGCATCCCACGAACTAGGACATGCTGTAATTGCTCGCTTGGAGCAATATTTGGGAATAATCAGCTCATACCTTGACAGATGGAAACTTATCTTAAATCTATCAAAGTGTGAGGCAATTTATTTTACGCGATGTAGAGCGCCTCGCAAACTTCCTAGCAGGCCGATACTTTTAAAGTGTCACAACCTCAATTGGCAATCGAATGTTCGATATCTTGGTGTCCATTTGGACTCTAAGCTTACTTTTAAAACTCATATTAACGTAACTGTTAATAAATGTAATAATCTTCTAAAACTATTGTATCCGTTAATAAATCGAAAAAGCAAAATGAATTTTAAAAGTAAGCTCATGATTTATAGGGCCATGGTGTTGCCTGGTATGTATGGTGCACCTATTTGGTGGAAGGCTGCAAAAGTGCATTTACAAAAACTTCAAATAATACAAAATAAATTTTTAAAAATAATTTTAAGAAAACCTACTAGGTACCATACTATTAATGTCCATCAAGACACAAGGTTGACACTCATTGAAAATGAACTAATTCAAAATTTGACTGTGTCAATTTAAATGGTATTTATGTAGGTTTAAGATTAGGTTAAGTTTTAGGTTTTATTTAGGTTTAGTATGCAAAAGAAATGTTACTAAAATGTTGAAATGTTAAGTCTTACTGTAAATACTGCAAAATAATATTATAATTATTTCAATTACATTTTTTTCCTGTAGTAAAGCCACAGAAAAGAATGAACAGATATGGAAGTTCCAAGTCAAGTATTTACATAGAAATATTCAATCAAAAAAATGTATTCCTGCTCTAATCTAACCAGTTAAGACAGAGACAATATAATTCAATATTACATATTTCGCTTCTCTTCTTTGTATAAAAAACAAAAAAGAAGAGAAGCGAAACATATTATTGTATTATATTTTCCCTGTCTTAACTGGTTAGATTAGAGCAGGAATACATTTTTTAGATTGAATATTTCTATGTAAATACTTCACATGGAACTTCCATATCTGTTCATTCTTTTCTGTGGTAAAGCTATAAAAAAAGCTCATCTCAGAAAATATATATAAATTTATATTGTACAAATTTTATTATGCAATAAATATATATTATTATTATTATTATTACTCTGCAAGGCGGGGTTTAAAAAGTTTAAAACGGGAATTTCTTTGTTTTCAAGGAAACATTTTTGTTCAAAAATATGCATTTTTATTGCTTTTTTGTTGTTTTCTTCTCTACACATTTATTTTTATAAAAGAAAACAAATGATCGCACATTGGTTTATTTCCAAATTATACTTTCATGAGGATACAACTTTCACAAAATATGCCATGGGAAATTTTACGAAAAAGCGATTATTACAGCAATAGTATTTAAATTGCCATGCAAAATACGTACCACAACACGTTATTATAGCGGTAGTTTTACGATTTTCACCATAGCAACGCGATAATTTTATAAATTTCACCATAGCAACAAGAAAATCCTAAAAAATTATCTCTAAATTTGTAATTGTGTTTCAATTTCCTTTTATTATGATTGAATTTTTTATACACACCAAAGGAAAAGCCATCCAAACAAAAGCTTGTCAAATAATTTGCATACAACATGAGACAAATCATAGTATCAACACATATAGTACTACCACCGTAGCTTCACCGGTGAAGTGTTAGATGGCGATACCGATATCGTTTTTAATTTTTCAACAAATTTTTATTTTCAAATTCGCCTTTATAGTCAAAATCGCCTAAATGTCATCTATTATTTCTGATCTTTGATTGTAGTTGGCGTCGAAATTTTCTTTTTCGTTCAACCAACGCAAAAACCATATTTCTTTCCTTTGTTCGCGGATTATTCTAAAAAAAAAAATAAAAATAAAATCGTAAAATTTTTATCAATGAACAAAACAAATTCATCCATAATGAAAGAATGAAAAATAAAAATATTTTCACAGCCATTATTTTGTTGTAAAGAAAACCGGTTTTAATATTATTTTTGGTTAAACATTTTTATTCCAATTCAGTTTCTCTGTTTCGTTTTGTTAACAGAATGAATGCCATTTATTAATTTCGCTCGTTAAATTAAAATTGCTTTTAAATGATGGCTGTTAACATGTTAGAAGCTACTTTTGGAAGCAACAAAAAAATTGGTTCATCGAAATACAATATGTACACCCTGTGCCATTGAAATGTTCGATTTCGATTATTTACTATTTCATGCAATTCTCTCCTAGATTTTACCTCATTCGCTATTTTTTTTTTTTGTTTTTTTTTTTTTTCAGCATATTTTACGCCTTATTAGGTATTTAAAACCAAACTAAGGGTGAATATTCATTCGGTCATTGAGTAAACATATATAGAGTATGACACCGCAAATTTCAAAGCGACATACCAGCCGAAGTGTCTAAAAATAGTACCAAAAATCTCAAATGGATTGAGTCTTTGGTTATTGTGTCCAAGAATATATTTTCATTCATAAAAATGTTTACCGTCTTTTTTGTGTTTTTTTTTTTGTTTCATCTTCAACATCTGTTTTCACAATGACAAAACCAACAACAAATCTAATGAAATGAAAACATAAAACGATTTACAATATGGGTCGTTTATTTTTAAAGTAGCGTAGTCGATATAGTTATTGACACCCTAAAAATTCAACATATTTATTGACACTGCTGTATTTCATAAGAATTTTACGTAAATTGAGTTTATATATTGTTAATTTCTCTTTCTCTTTCGATAAAATGCATTGTTCCTCAGTTGATAATTATAACCGTTTTTTTTTACCCACTCTCTCCCAGCCCGACAAAGTATGCCAATTAAAAAAAAAAAAAAACCGGTCGAAAGGAAAAAATCTGCACTATTCATTTATGCAAACTAAAAAAATTGAACCCCTCCCAGTTTTCCATAAAAAAATACCAAAGTTACGTCATTTTAACAAGCCGATATCTTAAAAAATAAAGGTTTTTTCGATCCTCCCTTGGGTGATAAAAACTGAACCTTTTTAAAAAAAAATTGAGCCACCTTTAGATTTTCGATTATTTATATGGTTTTATTATAAACAATAAAAGCAATTTCTCAGTTATAACGGGTGGACTGTGCATGCGTCGGACGCCAAAAATACGCAATCGTGAATAATAAACATTTTTCAGATTCACTTTTGGACTATATACGCTTAACCTTGTCTATAAAAAATTGAACCATCTTTAGGTCATCGATTATTTATATGCATTTATTATAAACAATAAAAATAGTAAGTCCGTGCAAAGCGCAAAGACTCACGACGATACATTGATGCAGAAACAGTGACGCACGTGCAGTAGCTCCAAAATATCTAAGTGCTGGAACCGATATAATTAATGTTTTAGGATCGCAAAATTAAAAGCAAAATACTGACCGTCAGAACAATAAATATACTTTTCGTTTAAGCAAATTACAGAAATTGAACCTTTCCCAGATTTCTGTAAAACATTCCCAAAGTGACGCCATATTGATTCGACGATATCGTGAATAATAAAGATTTTTCAGAATCACTTTTGGACTATATACGCTTAACCTTGTTTAAAAAAAAATTTAACCATAAGCGGTTGTAGCTTATTGGGTTAAAGCTTAGTCGGTACGATAGACTGAGGTACGACTGCGCAAGTGTCACGGGGGTTTGAATTTCGGTGGATGTAAAAATTCAGATAACTTTTTCTGGGTTTTCTCCTTTGATTGTAGTTTTTCCCTCGTGGAAGAGGTTTTTCTGAACCACATGGTGATGTGCGGATCGTGGGAAAAATGATGAATTTTAGATTGATACCCTCAACATAAAACATTAAAGATATACAACCATCTCTCTCTAACTGCAAAAAATGTTGTTTCTCTATACTTTTATTTCTATGCAATAACGTGTCAACTGCAAAACTGTCATTAGGAAAACAAACAGAAATAACAAAACAAATAATTGACGATTGGAGACGTGATTTTAGACAGTGGGTACGACAGTTTGTTATATTTCCGATAGATACGTTTTCTATGTATTTCTTATGGACAAGGTACTGGGTGAGAAACTTTATTTTATTTCCGATAGGTATCGCATTTTGTACTTTTCCAATCGCCAATAAAGAAGATCGAGTTCGCTTTTATTGAATATGATTTTTTTTATTAATATTAATACTGATTTTCCATCGTCAATAGTATAGCATAATACGCTTTATGGCGATAAGCAAAAGTAGATGTCACTACCGCTGTGAATGTGGATTAAGCTCTCAAATTATTAAAATCAGAATGTGGTCAAGAAAAACCTCTTCCACGAGGAAAAACCTTCACACCAGCCGCATGATCCGGAAACTAACCTCAAAGGGAAGGGTTCAATTTCTATAATTTGCTTAAACGAAAAGTATATTTATTGTTCTGACGGTCAGTATTTTGCTTTTAATTTTGCGATCCTAAAACATTAATTATATCGGTTCCAGCACTTAGATATTTTGGAGCTACTGCACGTGCGTCACTGTTTCTGCGTCAATGTATCGTCGTGAGTCTTTGCGCTTTGCACGGACTTACTATTTTTATTGTTTATAATAAATGCATATAAATAATCGATGACCTAAAGATGGTTCAATTTGTTATAGACAAGGTTAAGCATATATAGTCCAAAAGTGAATCTTTAAAATGTTTATTATTCATGATATCGTCGAATCAATATGGCGTAACTTTGGGAATTTTTTACAGAAATCTGGGAAGGGTTCAATTTCTGTAATTTGCTTAAACGAAAAGAATATTTATTGTTCTGACGGTCAGTATTTTACTTTTAATTTTGCGATCCTAAAACATTAATTATATCGGTTCCAGCACTTAGATATTTTGGAGCTACTGCACGTGCGTCACTGTTTCTGCGTCAATGTATTGTCGTGAGTCTTTGCGCTTTGCACGAACTTACTATTTTTATTGTTTATAATAAATGCATATAAATAATCGATGACCTAAAGATGGTTCAATTTTTTATAGACAAGGTTAAGCGTATATAGTCCAAAAATGAATCTGAAAAATGTTTATTCTTCACGATATCGTCGAATCAATATGGCGTAATTTTGGGAATGTTTTACAGAAATCTGGGAAAGGTTCAATTTCTGTAATTTGCTTAAACGAAAAGTATATTTATTGTTCTGACGGTCAGTATTTTGCTTTTAATTTTGCGATCCTAAAACATTAATTATATCGGTTCCAGCACTTAGATATTTTGGAGCTACTGCATGTGCGTCACTGTTTCTGCGTCAATGTATCGTCGTGAGTCTTTGCGCTTTGCACGGACTTACTATTTTTATTGTTTATAATAAATGCATATAAATAATCGATGACCTAAAGATGGTTCAATTTTTTATAGACAAGGTTAAGCGTATATAGTCCAAAAGTGAATCTGAAAAATGTTTATTATTCACGATTGCGTATTTTTGGCGTCCGACGCATGCACAGTCCACCCGTTATAACTGAGAAATTGATTTTATTGTTTATAATAAAACCATATAAATAATCGAAAATCTAAAGGTGGCTCAATTTTTTTTTAAAAAGGTTCAGTTTTTATCACCCAAGGGAGGATCGAAAAAACCTTTATTTTTTAAGATATCGGCTTGTTAAAATGACGTAACTTTGGTATTTTTTTATGGAAAACTGGGAGGGGTTCAATTTTTTTAGTTTGCATAAATGAATAGTGCAGATTTTTTCCTTTCGACCGGTTTTTTTTTTTTTTAAATTGGCATACTTTGTCGGGCTGGGAGAGAGTGGGTGTTTTTTTTAAGCATTTAGTCTAATAGTGCATTTTGTTCGATTAAGTCATCGTGTTACCTGTCATTTTTTTTTATGTGTTACTGGACCTAATTTTGCTAAGGAATACATTATGTAAGTACATCATATTACGTTTATTTATCAATTTTATTTATTTTTTAGTAAATATTTACTTTAGTTACATTTATATATATATTTTAAAGATTAAAAACAAATTTTTTTTAAATAAGTGATTAAGATAATTGTGGTGTCAATAATTAGTTCAATTTATTTGCTATATACAACTATTGACATAAGGTGTCAATAATTGTGTCCTATGGTAATATAATAATTAACACTATGTCAATAGTTGTATTTTTTAGAGGTGTTAATAATTAAACAAATTTCAAAATAAATTTACAGCATAAAATGCCCAAAGTAAGGCGTAACTATTCCGAAGAATGTCTTCAAAAAGCACTTGAGGCGATTAAAAATAAAGAAATGTCCAAAAAAGCGGCATCTAAATTTTTTAACATTCCACGAGCAACATTAATTTTTCGTTTAGGACCAAAATTTACGAAAGTCAGGCCCGGCCCTCAAACCATATTATCTAAAATTGAGGAAGACGTAATTGAGGATTGGATAATCTCATCACAAAAAAAGGGGTTTCCTAAAAGGAAAGAAGACGTTTTAAATTCAGTTAAAGAATTTTTAGAACAAGATAAAAGGGACCATCCGTTTGGCAGTGATAATATGCCAGGAAATGGATGGTTTCGGGCATTTCTGGCTAGACATCCATCTATTTCATTAAGAACACCAGATCCGGTAACCTCTGCTAGTGCAGCCGTAAGTGCTAGCGATATTAAATCATGGTTTACCTCAATTCAAAACTTTCTTGAGGAAAGTAATTGTTTTGATATTTTAGAAGACCCAACCAGAATATTCAATGAGGACGAAACTAATTTCTTACTTTGTCCCAAAACAAAAAATGTACTGGCAGCAAAAGGAGCTCGCAATATTTACGAGGTTGACCGAGGTTTGGCAAAAGCAAACCTTACTGTTATGTTTACATTTGGTGCAGTTGGAATAATGGTCCCTCCGATGATTATATACCCGTATAAGAGGATTCCTGATGATATCAGAAAATCGGTGCCAAAAGACTGGGGTTTGGGTGTCAGCGACAATGGATGGATGACGAAGGAGGTATTCTACGAATATATCTCAAAAGTCTTTCATCCACATCTAATCAAGATTGGGACCAAATTTCCTATTGTATTTTTTGTTGACGGCCATACCACTCATCAAACATTAGCGGTCAGTAAACTGTGCGTTCAGCTTGGAATAATTCTAATTGCCTTATACCCCAACGCAACCCGCATTCTCCAACCAGCTGACGTTAGCGCATTCAAGCCTTTAAAAAACACTTGGAACAAACAAGTTGTTGAGTGGCGGCGTCAAAATCCTGGAGAATCTCTCACCAAATATAAATTTGCTCCTATGCTTGTTAAAGTAATAGATAGTAGCTTTAATCAGGAAATAATAAAGCATGGCTTTCGAGCATGTGGAATTTTTCCATTTAATTGTAATGCCATAGATTATTCCAGGTGTTTAGGAAAAAACAACAACTATGTCCCAGTGCTAGAACCAATCAGAAAAGCAGATAAACAAGTATCATACTATACATTTTCACAATTGCTTGGTTCTGACAAATTAAAGGAATTTGAAGAAGCTAGCAATGGTTTATGCAGTACGGTTAATTGGTCAGATGATTCATGGATTTTATATAAAATGTTTCTAGAATTTCAACCTGATGATTTTATATCAAAAATCAGAGGTAAAAGTTCTGTCAGCACAAATTATTCAGAAGCTGAAATCTTTTCATTCAACAATTTTGTTGACTCACCCAATGTTGCTACAGATATACATTCCATCGATGAATTTTTATATATAAATGAAGATATTGTTGTGGAAGAAAGTGTAGCAAACGTTGAAGTGACTGAAACGTCAATCGCGGAAGCAACACCGCTAAAGGTTGCTTCAATTCTCGAGGATTTTCTGGATTGGCCAATTACACCAGCACGACAAGGCATTAAACCGGTTAAAGCTAGAAAACCATACGTCATTACTGATCCATTGTGGATTAGGGCTGAACAGTTAAAAAAAGAAGAAAAACAAAAGGAAATTATAATTAAAGAACAAAATAAACTTAAAAGGCTAGAAAATAAGAACAAAAAAATTAAAGATAAAACCATGTCTAAATCAAAAATTTCAAGAAAAGGCTCAAAAAATATAGTACATTCAAGATTAGTAAAGACTTCTCTTCAAGATTTGCCAAGTAATTTGAAAGAAAACGATAATGCCCCAAAAATCCGACCAGCTGCTTCAAACGTTGAGTACCAAAATAGTTTTGGTAGTAGTCATGGCCAAGGTTAGTATAATTCCAATGATTACAAAATTCACTAAATGAAAGCTTATACTAATCAAATTTTAATTGCAGTTCTACATTCGACTGATAATTTTTGTGATAATATTGAAAGCTCTTCACCAAAACTCAACAAGTCTCACGTAAAGAACCTTTTTAAAGAAACTGAGGAGAATAATAATTTGCAGGAAAACGATATTGTCCCAAAAATCCGACCAGCTGTTTCAAACGTTGAGTACCAAAATAGTTTAAGTAGAAGTCATGGCCAGGGTTGGTATAATTCCAATAATTACAAAATTCACTAAATGAAAGCTTATACTGATCAAATTTTAATTGCAGTTTTACATTCGACTGATAAGTTTTGTGATAATATTATAGAAAGCTCTTCACCAAAACCCAACAAGTCTCACGTAAAGAACCTTTTTGAAGAAACTGAGAATTTCCAAGATATTGGCCAAAATAGAATTGCTGTTGGTGTTATGTGCTATAAATGTACATATTCTTTAAAAAACAAATTAGGCATAAAATGTGGAAAGTGCACTAGAGAATACCATATTAACTGTATACAACAAATGAACCTCGCTTATATGCCTAAATTTCTATGCAACAGTTGTAAATGATCGTTGTTTAGCATCAATACTTAAATGCAATGTTTCAAACATAGCTTAACTGTTCCTATTAAGTTTAAATTTTAATTTTATGGTATATGAATCCGACGTTATTTTTATGTAATTATTTTTTTAAGTTTTGCGTAAATGAATTACGCGTTTTTTATTTTAAAGCGAAGAATAAAGTTCCTTTTTTACACGAAATAACAAATAAACTTATTTTTTTTCTTGAAGCTAACTAGCTACTTAGCCAGTTAGTAATCAACTATTAAATTACTTAAGGTAATTTTACATGTCAATAGCTGTACTAAATTGTGATGTCAATAATTACAAAGGCGTGTCAATAATTGTGGTTTTCTAACATGTTTTCAAAAGCTTGTGATTTAGCAGATTTGGGAACGCTAAATAAGCTTTTTGTATTTGAAAATCGTAAAGAAATATCTAAAGTACTATATTAACGTTAAACATTTTTAATTCATTGAAATTCAGCCTGGCTACAGCGCTTTGGTTACAACATTTTCTTAAGGGTGTCAATAATTGTATCGATTAGCTACATAAGTTCATATTTCGTTGAAATGAAATAAGGAAAGAATTGAGAATCAGTAAATGAAAAATTATATGGGATTTTCAATTTTCTTGTTTTTTGCATAAGTACATACAAGAGTTGCCACTCGCCCTCGTTTGGCGAGGATTGTCCTCGTTTGACTATTTTGTCCTCGCGTCCTCGTCGATACTGAAAAATCCTCGTCATTTAAAAAATTGTGTTCTTATCGATGATTAAAACCAAAATGACCATATTTAAACTATAGATTTAAACGGCCAGTAATATTTTTTGTTTATTTATTTAATAAAATAGATTTATCCCTTCAATATTATTGGTTGGGTAAAAAAAGTAACAAATTGTGTAGTTTATTTAAAAAAACAACTCTGTAAACTCAGCTAATCAAATCACAAGAAAGCAAGAACAAAATGGTTTTTAAATATAAATTTCTCATCTCTACTTGTAATACAATTTTAATACATTTAAGTTTGGGCAATTAGCAATTATCAATGTATTTTTCAATAAATTACTCTTAACTATTTTTGTTTGCCTATCTGTACAAAAAAATGTTCTAAATAAAATTTGCTGGTTAATTATTACTTGTATAAACACTAACGACTTTAAATTTGACATGAATTTTCTTATGGTAGCGATTGTAACTTACTTACGGATTATAGCAAGCAATAAAAACCTTATTTAAACTGAAAAGTAACTTCTTGTTTAAATAAGAAGAGGCATAACTTCTTATTTTATTACGTTGTGTTTTAAAAGAGATCAGTTTAAAGATTCTACTTTTTATTGAAGTTCAAAGCCGTTAATAACTAAATAATATATTAATATTAAGACTATTTGATTTTTAGAAAAATTTTATAAATTCATTATTTTTTTATTAACTGTCATCAAATGATAATGTCATCAAATTCAAATGAACCTGGAAAAAATAAAAGAAAACAAGCAATGAACTTTAGTGATTCTTGGTTGCAATTGAAAAGATGGTTAAAATAAAAATTTCAAGTGATAAATGGTGCTGTAATTTATGTAGTGTAGAAATATTAGTTTCTAATAAGAGTTTTCGGGCCCTAGAAGATCATGAATGAACCAAAAATCACCGCAGACAAAATTACCGGATGCCGGTTGCAGTGCTGTAATCTATAATATGCCGATTACCTTAGTTGCATCGTTTACCACGCCAAGTAACAGTCAAGTTTTAATATTACTTCTATAAAAACTTAACGGCTTCTATGCAAAACAGAGCATTGCACTGATTTTTTACGACAATCATTTCAAGTGACTACCAGTACAGATCCTGATCACTCAAAAATATATCATGACAAAAAAAAGCTTTTGAAATAACAATTGTAGTAAAAAATCCTATACTTTTTATAGAAGTAATATTAAAATTTGACTGTTACTTGGTGTGATAAACGATACGACTAAGGGAATAGGTCCTACATTATTTAATATGAAAGATACAATTGATGAAGAACTACAGTAAAAGAACTTGTCCATATTTAATATTGTATCAAAGATTGCTGCATAAAATGAATTAAATCTAAATATTTTAACACCAAAATTGGAAATAAAGTGAATTGTGGCTGAACCAAAGCTGAGGCGATTGTGACAGACATATTGGCTCCTGAAGAAATATGCGGTAGACGTTATAAATAATTTCTAACAAAATTTGTTATTGAAAGTAGGTGCTTCGAATCAAAAAAATAGAAAATCCTACAGTATTAAAATATTACACGTTCGGGAACGGAATTGAAAATTAGCTTATAGATTTTTTTGAAACCACAGGTGGTATGTTTAGTGCAATGCATGAATCGTTCAATTCCTTATGTTTATCTCTAGAGAAAATTTCAGCTTTCAGCACGAGTAATACAATTCTAATTTCGGAAAAACAATTATCTGTATCAAAACTTGAAATTGTTGAATCCGTATGTCTTAAAAGCGAATTGTTATAGCAATGTCGTCCATAATTCTTTTAAACGTTGCTTAAATATGCTGTCCTTTGGTTTCGATAATTTTATGCAAAATTGTTTTAATTTCTTTCACTAAATCAGCAAACGGACGGGAAAAGCTAATTTTTTCAGAGTTATTGTAATCTTGAGTTTAGGGAGCTAATCAAACACTAGCCTATTAAATGGGTTTCTTAACTTCCAGCTTTAGAAATACATATACACCCTGCGCCATTGAAATGTTTGGTTTGAATTTTTAAAGTAAATTTTGGAAATACCGCCATTTGATTCAAAAGTAGATGGCAGAAATGATGGATCCTGATTATCAACACAATTTTTACACCATTCCCAAATACATATATTCAAATAAAAAAGAACGGCGGTCCGATACCTCGTAACAATTTGGTAGGTCTTTACAGTGTTTTTAACAAAGTCATTTCAATTCAAAAAGAGTTTGTTGTTGTCAATGGTAATTTTTATTCAAAATAAGGATTAACAAAAATAAAATAATTCATCTCAACCAAAATAATTTAAGAGAAATTGCACTTTTTAAAATCAATAATTAATGACACCGCCCTTGGCTTTTATGATGGCCTTAATCCGGATCGGCATTGAATTGTAAAGTTTGGTTAAATAATATATTGTTATTTCTTCAAGCCAGACTATTTCTATAAGTTTTTTCCGCTATTTAACACTTTCCAGCTTGTATTTTTTGATCTTCTTTCCCATGAAAGGCAAAATATTTTCAACAATATTGAGGTCAGGACTATTTCCTGTTCAGGGTAACGACTCAATCCCAAGCTATTTTTAAATTCGGCTACCTACAAAAATTAGACGTTAAAATTAAGCATTCTTACGTCACAAATAACGTCAATAACTCACAATGGAGCGCCCTGTAACATACGGAGCTGAATCGTCGTGGAAGAGTGGAATACCGATGTATTGAGTCGGGTCCTCAATAGTGACGACGCAGGTTTCGATAATTTTTTTATATTTTTCTCCATTTACTGAATTATCCAGAAGGCGTAGTGATCAAACAAAGGCTGTTATGGCTCCCCAGGCCATAACATATGGTGAAAGTTTTACTACCTGCGAAATATATTCCGTTAAATACATTTTGCCTTTTCCTCGCCGAACACTTATCCTTACATATAGGGTCCAAAGGTATTGATCTTGGATTCATCCGAGAACATGAACCAACTCTCTTGCAATTTGTGAATGTGTGTCCTTTTCTGCCTTTAATTGCAAAATTTTGGCTTTTTCGTCAGGATTTGATCTAGAGCGACCCATTTTAAAATTAACTCTTTGACTACTTAATTGAAACTAAACGAATAAGTCATCCTTATTTTGGTTTTAAATGTGTCATAAGACGTGAAGTATGAAAGAAAAGTAAAAAACAAAACAAAACAACAAAAAAAAATAGTGAATCAGGTAAAACCAATGAGAGAACTGCAAAAAATAGTAAATAATCAAAACCGAACATATTTGGGATTTCACTTTTTTTATTTTAACTATAAGTTGTATAAATGCCTACAAGGCAATTTGTTTATCAATTTGTTAAACTGGATTGTTATTGGAGAAACCAACACGTGCACGCGCCTTTACAGCACATACAGCCGAGAACATTGCAGCTGTTGCTCAGAATGTGTCTGAGCATCCATCAACATCGTGCTCAAGAATTGAACATTTCACGCAGTTCTTTGATGAGAATTTTGCATAAAGTCCTCGGTATAAAGGCGTACAAAGTTCAATTAGTACAGTAGCTGAAACAAAATGGCCACCAGCAAAGTTTTTGGTTCGCTAATTGGATTGTGGAACGCTTGGAAGAAAATGAGTATTTTTACCGAAAAATGCTCTTTTCCGACGAAGCTCATTTTCTATTTTTATAGAGGCTATTCAACAAGCAAAATTGTCGCATTTGGGGCTCATTACCACATTACCACAAATTTGTTGACAATGTCATAACTCAATAAATCAGCATCAAATTGTAACGCTTTGTTCACAACGTGCAACGTGGACCGCACACTCAAATTCAATGATGTTATCGTTTTGCAATTTATCTGAAATAAGTTTAGATTTGTATTCTTGCGAAATGTAATGAAATTCCTTGAACCTCTGATTCTAGAAAAACCATGCCACTAGCTTTTTGAAAGTTGATGTTCTTCGAGAACCTTTACTAGCAATTCCGTAATTAATTCGGAAGTTTCTCCTGGGAGTGACGCAAGTTCAAGTAATTTAACTTGAATTCCATTCCTGGCATTAAAATATCGCATAAGAACTGGGAATAGTTTAATGTTTTTGTGGTTCGAAGCATCAGTAAAAACAGTAATAAAGTTGGAATCTTCGAAATCGTGGTTTACTTTTTGTAAACTAAGTGGAGCCAAGACGTTTTTGAATATTGCTTTCGATTTACAAATCACATGAAAACAATCCATATCAAGATATAACACTCTAGAAGCTGATTTTATAGAAAGTTTCTAATGATTTTTGGAAAATCTAATTTTTTATTGAGAAATTTTTATTGAATTTTTTTCTTGCGATAGCTATTGACATAACACGCTAGAGGCTGATTTTTGAGCAGGTTTTGTCACTTAAGAATATTGACAAACATTTTCAATGCTATCCATGCATCCATAGTAATTTTCGGCTAAACACTATCGACTGTTTACGACTTAATTTTTTACTTTCGGCTGGTAATTTTCGGTTAACTTTAACAGTATTCAAATATGTACTTAAAAGTGCGTTTTTTTATTCGCTATCCGGAGCTGCTATCGAGAGCCGTCATATGAAAATAGCTCCGGATAGCGGCTCCATATAAATAAATGGAGCCAAATATTTTTTATTTCACGTTTTCACTTATGAATTAAATTAAAAATTATATTTTGACGTTAAATAAATGTAATTTACCAATAAATAGCACGTCAAATTTAAATTTAGGTGTAGAAAATTGACTGCTCCGCATAGCAGCTATCGGGAGCGAATAAAAAAACGCAGCTTATGTTGATTTCTTTTTTTTCGAATCCACGAACCATTCAATTATGCATACAATGCGAGTACTCATTCGTGCAAAACTCAAAATTATAAATGCTTCGGCGAAAAAAAAAAAAAATAAGAAAATTTGGTACAAAAATTGTAAACCACATTCAAATTAGCATACAACTAATTACAAATACACTTGCAAGAAAAAGTCTGCGTACACTTTATAATATTTATATCTTTTTTAAAGCAAAATCTAAAACCAAAAAAAATATCTCTTAAATTTATTTTGCAATCATTCATTGTTCTATATTCTATTAAAATACGCAATTAAGTAAAAACAAAAACAATAAAAACAAAGAATAACCAATAAAATAGAAAAAAAATTACTAAATTTGAACGGAAAAAGTTTGCGTACGATTATACATAGGAAATTTCCATTGCAGTTTGACTCGTAAAATGTTGTTTTATTCTCTTTTGTTATTTAATAAAGTTAATACATATTTCGTTTTGAAGGCTGAAGGAAACAAGTTAGTGATTTTCTGTGAAAGTTTTTCATTATGGAGCCAAAAGGAAAGGAAATTACCGTAAGTGAACGTAAAATAATTACAAATTTATGGAAAGAAGGCAAAAGTTTTCGGGAAATTGGAAAATTAGTTAAAAGAACCCATTCATCCATTCAGAGAGTAGTGAATAATTTTAAACAAACAAGATTACTTACATCTAAACCACGGTCTGGCCGTCCATCGAAATTATCATGTCGCGAAAAACGTGATATCATAAGAACCATTAAGAAAAATCCACGAACAACAGCTTCTCAAATTGCAAAGAATATTGAAATAAAATTCAATAAAACAATTTGTCCTGACACCGTTAGAAAAATTCTCAAAAAGGAGGGGTATCATAGCCGTGTTGCACGAAGAAAACCATTGATATCAAAAATCAATCGGTTAAAGAGAATTAAATTTGCAAACGAGCATATTAATAAGCCAAACCAGTTCTGGGAGAAAGTCATTTTCTCAGATGAGAGCCAATTTTGCATTTTCGGTATCAAAGGACGGAATATTATATGGAGAAAAACAGGTACAGCAATAAATAAGGAAAATTTAATACCAACTGTAAAACACGGTGGTGGTGGAGTAATGGTTTGGGGGTGTATGGCGAGTAGAGGTGTGGGACAATTAGAATTTATTGAATCTACTATGACTAAGGAGGGCTATTTAAATATTCTAAAACAAAATTTAAAACGAAGTGCTGAAAAGCTGGGCTTGCATGACGAATACATATTTCAACATGACAATGATCCAAAGCACACCGCTTGGATTGTAAAATTGTGGTTGTTATATAATGTACCAAAACAACTGCACACACCTCCACAATCACCCGATTTAAATCCCATAGAACATCTATGGGATTTACTAGAACGTAGAATTCGCCAACATGACATAACCTCCAAAAATATGTTGAGGGAATTATTACAAGAAGAGTGGTCCAAAATCAGTGAGGCAGAAACCTCAAATCTTGTCCGTTCGATGAATAAAAGATTAAAAGAAGTTCTTCAGAGAAAAGGATACCCTACCAGTTATTAATTTACTTTTTGTAGATGTTAAATAAATAAACTATTTTATACCTTAAATTGTTGTACGCAGAGTTTTTCCGCCTAATTTTTGTTACTTACTTTTGTTTAGTTGGTTTATTTTTGTTTTGTTTTTTTTTATTTTTTTTTTATTGATATATTGTGAAATAGAATATGTTAATGAATATAACACAAAATAAATTTATGTGAAAAATGTACGTTGTTTGTTTATTTTTGTGAGTGCATTTTTTAATGTGCGGGTGTACGCAGACTTTTTCTTGCAAGTGTACATAAACAAAAACGTAATTTATCCTTTTTTCATTGTGTATGGAATATGAATGAATTGAACATTAAAGAATTACGGTATTTAGTGTATAAAATAAGCAAAATAGAAAATCAATAAACAACAATGCGTAAACACGCCCCACTTTTTTGTAAAAAAAGTAGTAAAGTAACAAACCAAAAAATGCGATTGCAGCGACATACTGAACTCGTAGCGGCGAAATTACCCGGTGTCATTTCTATATGTAAATATTTTTTGATTCGGTTTCAATTAAGTAGTCAAAGAGTTAATTTTACAAAGTGTCGCTCTAAATTAAATGCTAACGAAAAAGCCAAAATTTTGCAAGCAAAGGCAAAAAGTACACACATTCACAAATTGCAAGAGTAATTTAGTGTAACCAAACAGCAATTAGAAAGTTTTTAAGGCACTATTCCGAAAATCAAACGATAATTTGGCTCTAATGCAGAGAGGAGAACTTCTGTTTCAACAAATCGAATTTCAGATATTTAGATCTTAGCAAAGGTTTGCTATGGCTTTGGAGCTGAGAAGTTAGCTTTTAATAGCAACAACAGACACTATTTCAGTTCATACTATTAAAAGGAACTTGCTTTATATGCTTGTCGACCTGCGAGAAAATCATTACTGACAGCAAAAATGGCAGCTGCAAACCTCAAATTCGCAATAGAATGAAAAAACTGAATGCCCAGGGACTGGCGTTGGTTCATATTCTCGGATAAATCCAAATTCAATATCTTTGAACCCGATGTAAGGACAAGGGTTCGGCGACGAAAAGGCAAACGGTATTTAACAGAATGTATTTCGCCGACAGTGAAAAATTCACCATATGTTATGGCCTGGAGAGCCATAACAGCCTTTGGAGTTTGTTCACTAAGCCTTCTGGATAGTTCAGAAAGCGGAGGAAAATATAAAAAAATTATCGAAACCTGAATCGTGATTATTGAGGACCCGACTCAATACATCGGTATTCCACTCTTCCAGGACGATTACTCTCCGCGAGTTATTGATGTTATTTGTGAAGTAAGAATGCTTAATTTTAATGTCTATTTTGTTTAGGTAGCCGAATTTAAAAATAGCTTGGTGATTGAGTCGTTATCCTGGACAGGAAATAGTCCTGACCTCAATATTGTTGAAAATATTTGGTCCTTCATGGGAAAGAAGATTACAAATTACAAGCTGAAAAGTGCCAAAGAGTGGAAAAAACTTATAGAAAAAGTATGGTTTGAAGAAATAACAATATATTATTTAATCAAACTTTAGAATTCAATGCTGATCGGGTTTAAGGCCATCATAAAAGCCAAGGGCTGGGTTATTAATCATTGATTTTAAAAAGTTCAATTTATCTCAAAATATTTTTGTTGAGATGATTTATTTTATTTCTGTTAATTCTTATTTTGAATAAAAATTACCATTTTCAACAAAAAACTATTTTTCAATTGAAAAAACTTTGTTAAAAACACTGTAAAGACCTACCAAATTGTTACGAGGTAGGGCGGTAATATTCCTTATCAGACGTTATGTAGGTCTAAAATGTCGGATTACCGTTCTTTTTATTTGAATATATTCGGAATAGTGTAAAAATTGTTTTGATAATCAGAATCTATCATTTTTGCCATCTACTTTTGAAGCAAACGGTGGTATTTCCAAAATTTACTTTAAAAATTCAAACCGAACATTTCAATGGCGCAGGGTGTAGATGGGGCATTTGCATTTAAATCTCACATGTTTTTGTCCCCAAGGATTTGTGATGTGAAAATATCTTTAGCGGCAGGAGTAAGTAAAAAATTGTATAGAAATCGGGTTACGGAAACAAAAATGCCGAACAAAAAATATTACTGGTATGTGTGAATATCGATAAGAACAAAAAATAAATAAAACGTCAAATCAATGCAAAATCTACGCATACTCAGGCAATATACAACATCATCCGGCATTTCAAAAACATCGTGAGCCGAATACAAAAAAAATCTAAAAAAAACCGCCTACTTTAATTTATTTTGTTGTGAAAATATCTGATATATATATGGCAGCAAGTGTTTTTGAAAATGAAAATTACATACGAGTAAAAGGACCACAAATTATGCTTGTGAAGTGTAATAGCTATTTACGTTACAAGGGCGGTAAATGAGTTGTTACAGTACGAGTTCGATGTTTATTTGAGAATTTTTAACGAGTACTGTAACGATCATTTAACGGACGTTTAAGCTGATTTTGCTTTGTTCAGTGAGTTTGCCGTGACCATTTACTACTATGGAGGTTTAGGTGATTAATTTAACAGAACTGTACTTTGTTTATGCTTAATTATTGTCAGTAAGGTTCGTCCTCCAAATTCAAAATAAAATTATAACTTACTGACTTTTTGAACCAAAAATGTAACTTAGTTTAAATACTGAGCGAACAACGTCCGTCTTTATGGAGGGGTTCCTGAACCTTAACGAAATAGCTTGAAATGATTCAATAGTTATACAAAAAAGTTTTCACATAAATCTTTTGCGAGTTGAGGGTGAACTCGCTCGTTGTTTTTTTTATTAACCTTAGCGAGTATAAAATATAATTAACACGCTGGCATAGGGATTTTATATGATCAATCCAAGTGAGTTTTGGGTTTAATATTAGTCCTAAGTTATTAACTGTCGGCACAAATGAGATAATATCATTGTCTAAATAAATCAGAGGTGCTATATTATGAGAATTATTTCTAGAAAACAGTAATGCTTTACTTTTAGTGGGATTAATAGCAAGTGAATTATTATTAGCCCATAAGGAAACAATTTTAATATCAGCATTAAGTCGCATGACAATCGCATCCAACTCTGAAAAGTCGCCACCAATATACAATTGCAAATCATCAGCATAAAGATGATATCGACAATTCCGAATATGCCAAAGCAGATCATTAATATAAATGGAGAAAAGTAAAGGCTCCAATATAGAACCCTGAGGCATACCAGTAAGTACTCCTTGAATACTAGATTGAGCTTCTCCATGCTTTACGAAATGTTTGCGGTTGCTCAAATAAGAATGAAGCAACATAATAGCAGAACTCGAAAATTTATAATACAAATGTAACTTCTGAAGCAAGTGGATATGGTTAACACAATCAAAAGCTTTAGAAAAGTCTAAAAGGACTAAAATACCGAATGAATTACCCTTGTCTAGAATAGCTGATAGATCATCAACTATATGCACCAGTGCAGTGGTAGTGCTATGACCAGGCTTATATCCTGATTCGAATTTGCTTAAAAAATCAAACCGGATAAGGTGTTCGGTAATTTGGAGTTGAATAGTTTCCTCTAGTACCTTTGATAGGGCCGGCAAAATACCTATCGGATGAATATTACCAATACCAGAAACCACATCCTTTTTAGGTAGAGGAATGATAAAGAAACCGATTTCGTTAAACATTGGTTAATAATAAATGTGATATGAGGCAGAAATAATTCAATAAACAATTTCAGTACTTTAAAGTTTATATTATCATATGCCATCAAATCCGATTTAACAGCACGAATCGTATTCAGCACCATAAGCTCATCGACACAATCAAATACATATGCGTAGCTTACCGAACTAATAAAATTCGAATCAGGTAAAGGTAAAACACCAAAAGAATCACTAAACTTACAAATTCCATTCAAAATTTCCTCAGCAGAAAACATAATGACTGCCTCATTTGATGTACCTAGAACTCCAAGTTTTTTTTAAATTGACCCATGTTCTTTTAGAATTGTATACATTCCCAAAATAGAATGAATGCTTAGCTTCATTAATGCATTTGTTGGTTTTATTTCTATAGAACTTAAAGGAAACCAAATCATGCTCCAGTCCATATTTTTTATATTTTTTATAAACCAAATCTCTACGCTCCATTAAATCCAAAATATAAGCATTTAACCACGGAGCAGTAGGACAACTATTTATAACTCTCTTACGAGGCACACAAATATTATCTAAATGTAAAATGTTTAAGTTGAATTCCTCAACTATATCATTCACATCCGGATAAAATCAAAAATTCGACCAGTCCAACGAAAAGAAACAACTTACAAAACTCTCACGATCAATCGCTTTAAAATCAGGAACAACAGTATAGGAAATTTTATCCCTGACACGACAGAATTTATAGCACGCAAAAACCAAGTCGTGATCAGAAATAGCAGGAACATAAACAATATTATGCCTATGAGGCTCATACTAAATTATCAAATCCAACAGGCTGTTATCCAATCTAGTCGGTTTAAAAGGTAAATGTAATATAAATTGTATAAACTCAAGCAATCACTAAGTTTATTGTTAGCCAACATGTTAAAATTAAAATCACCGCAGCAAATAACTTTTAGGCATCTCAACTCAAGCGAAGCGCTAGAGCGAGAGAGATGCCTTATATCCCCGCTATTGATGTCTGTTAACAAGTATTAAGTCGAAAAGTACTTATCCGATTTTCATGAAACAAAGACAGACTTATAGACCTTGATGAGATAAGAACAAAATGGTATGGCTAAGCTCTTTAGGTGGTCGGACTCCAAAGTTATAGACGCTTAAAGATTTCCTTTACAATACATTCACGTAAAAAACAAACAAAAAACAATGAAAGTTCATAATAGAACCAAAAACGAACAAAAATGTTTATACACCCTGTTGTACGACTGAGTGCTCCAAGAGCGATCAATGATCAATCACGGTGATGCTCTCTTATACCTCACCGTGATCATCACATGTCCCCATAATTCGTAAAAAAAGAACGAATAAAATGCGAACATTGTAAATTTACTCATGAAAAACAAATTTAAAAAGCCGAAGATTTCTATTTTGTTTGCTTTATACATCTATTTCATGTTTTTAACGTGCTATCTCAAACAAAATGTCTCGATTGCTCACGCAAAGTACAACTGGGCATGTTCAAATTTTTTTTTCCTTTCAATGAATTAAAATGATTTTGTTTGAATGTACATATATAAATTAGTGTATATAAACTAGTAAGTAATATCAAAGATGATATTATAATGAGATGACTCCTTCAAAGCAGAATTTTACTGTATGTAGATATTTTTATAGAAAATGTAAAACTAAAAAGAAGAAACGCATTTTTCTAGTTTACTGTACAATATACACACCTACTATAATTCTGCTTGTGTATTTTCAATTCGAAACTTTTTCTATTTTTTCATGTTTACTTTTAAAACCTATACAAACTAATTTACTTTTATTTTGTGTATTTGCATTGACATTTCCATTGCATTTCCATTTTAGTTTTAAATCTTTTTTGTGTTGTGAAGTACGCTTAGTCTCTGCAAATATTTAAACAAAAATGAATCAATCAGTATCGGGCTTGAATTGTATAGTGAGTAATTGCCATAACTCGAGACGAAATTCTAAATTAAAATTATTTCGTTTCCCTAAAAATGTCGTTCAAGCAAAGGAATGGTTAATTGCATGTCGCATAATACCTAATCCATTCGTACTTGATAATTTACATAAAAGACGAATATGTAGTGCCCATTTTGATCTCAAGTTTATCGAAAAAAAGAGACTAATAAACACAGCTATTCCATCTCTTCATCTACCTTTGGATAATCCGCAATCAGAGATTGTCAATTTAGAGTCAATGGTTCTTAATAAAGCGTCGACAGCTGAAAGTAAGCGAACAATTAAAACCGTTGATCAATATAAAAAACAAAATCGCGAATTATTACAAGAAATAGAAAATCTTAAATCAAGATTAACTAAAAAATCAATTAAAATTAAGTATCTTACTTCCAAAGTGTTCACTCTAAAACGAAAAATTCAAATTTTATTAGTGAAAAATGACAAAAAATGGAATGATATAATTCTAGAGAGAACTGACCTGGAACCTACGGCTAAATCATTTGTGGAAATGATGGTTGCACCAACTAACAGGAAAATGTATTTACCGATTTACAAAAGCAACTAGCACAGACCCTTTATTTTAAATCTCCAGCAACTTATATTTTTATGAGAAATTGTTTAAAATTTAATTTACCGTCTAAATCATCGATAAATAGATGGAGACTAATAAACAATTTGAGGCCTGGATCAAATGAAATACTGTTAAAAGGACTCATATTAGCAGTTGGATTTCTTGATGATAGAGGAAAACAGGTGACATTAATTTTTGATGAAATTAAAATTAGGCAAAATTTAACATACAACGAAGTTCATGATGAAGTTCAATGTGTTCAAGATTTTGGTGCTTTTAGAACGCGTTCATTTGCGCAATCCGTTTGTGTTTTTAATTTTTATGGTCAGAAGCATATGCTCACAATGGAAATTTATCTTAAATTATTATTCCACAAAAACCAATATTTCTGGTTCAAACCTTCAAAAAATTGTATATGAAAATTTAAGAATTTGTGAAACTGTGGGCTTAAATGTTGCTGCAATAATTTGCGATCAGGGTAGCAACAATAGAAAATGTTTTAAAAATTTGAACGTTACCTCGGAGCATCTTTATTTTGTATATAATGATAGAAAAATTTATTGCCTATATGATATTTGTAATTTAATAAAAAGTTTACGAAATAATTTATTAAAAGGTACAAAATATGATAGTCCGGATGGTTTAGTTTGTTGGAGTGTGATTCAAAAATTGTATAATTGGGAAAAAAAATGCGACCACAAAACTTTGTCCTAAACTAACATCAAAGCACATATATCCAAATACATTTGAAAAAATGCGTGTTCGATACGCCACCCAAATTTTTAGTAAGAGTGTTGTGGCTGGAATTAAAACCGCAGTGGATTTAAAAATATACCCCGATCCTGAATTAGCTATATCAACAGCAAAATTTACTGAAGTTTCTAATAATTTATTCGATTGTTTAAATAGCAAAACACTCTTTAATTCCAACCCTTATCGATGTGCTTTGGCTGAAAATAACAAAATTTTTCAAACATTAAACAGCTATTTAATTTATTTTAAAAATACAACATTTAAAGGAGCTAAATCTATCTATTGCATTGATGGTATAGTGCAAACCATTAATGCGGCAATACTATTGGGAACTGAATTTTTTAGAAATCCAAATCTAAACGTTAACTACATTTTAACGAATCGATTAAATCAAGACCCAATCGAAAATTTGTTTGCTCAGGTTCGATATAAAGGCGGTAACAATAAAAACCCATCCGTTTTTCAATTTAATAATATCCTGTCACAAGTAATATCGTCCAAATTACAATTTAAATCCAATTTTTCTAACTGTGAAGCAGACGGAGATGATTTTTTAAGTATCGAGTTTCAAGAAGAGGATCAGCGGAAAGGCACTATTTTACCAGAAATATCAGAAGAACTAAGCGAAGAATTATGCGAATTTGGGGAATCGTTTTATGTAACTACAGCAATTGGAGAAAATTCCATGAAATATGATATTTTGTTGGTTATGTTATTTTTGTAGTAATTGGTAAAATCGATTGCTTAATATGTTTGAAAAATATGTCGTCTAAAAATAACATCCAGCTGGACAATGAATATTTTTTATACAACAAAAATTATTATAATGATAATAGTTTTGGATCACTAAATTGCCCAAAAGAAGACTTCTTTTTGCTATGTAAAATGCAAATTGAGAATTTTCGCCGCATATTTCAAAAACGATACCACGAGAGGCATATTAAACAAACTATAATGGATAGTTGTATCGAATTAGCCAATAACGCTCCACAATACGCTGAATAGTATTCTTCAAATAATAGCTGCTTAGAACATCGTTTAAAAATTTTGAATTTTATGATTAAAGTTCTTATAAAAAAGCATTGCCAATGGATGCTAAACAGTCTTAAACAACAAACAAAGTTCTCTCGTAATTCACGGTTAACAATTCTACAACAATAGAAAATATCATTGTTGTTTGTGTTTTCTATCAAAACGGATCAGCATTTGTTGTTATATCATTCAAAAGAGAATAAAATCATTTAGGAATATTATAAGTTTGTGTTTTTATTTTATTTATAAGGATTGGAAAAGCCCAAAACCAGCTTTAATAATAAAAATGAACTGTTTTTACAAGCCATTGCTTCACAACACGGAACACTCAAAAAAAATTGTGGAACACCATTAGGCCAGATTTATTTTAATATTAATGCTACCTTAACCGTTTAGCACTTTAGAACCATAAACTTCATCCCAGCTTTTTCACAAATGATCAATACCTCGTGCAAGCGCAATAAAATACTCCAACCGCAACAAAATCAACTCACTGTAAACGTTTCTTAAGTATTTGCACGGATGCGATTTTGTTATCCAATAAAGTTCTATTGCATGAGCAATATTCTTAAAATATACCCACAAAATAATTTGCTTGTTAGACTAGCCTTTTATATTTTATAGTTAAAGCAAGCCAAGAAAAATACAACACCATTCAAACAATATGCTATTTTATTATTTATGTTGCACATTGATTGTGTGTGAGTATAGAAATGTAGAAAAGGAAACAGCAAAAACGAAATTATTTTGTTGTAAACGTGTATACAGTAAGCAAAAAAATGTTTTTATAAATTTTATTTAAACTGGAGGCTCCCTTCGGTATGATGGAGGTACCCTAGATTTATTTTTATATTTTGCACTGATTGAACTATCTCTATTATAATATTATCTTTGGTAATATATACCTTAACTATTATTTCTGTAAGTGTTAGTTATATTTTGTACTGTTTTTAATTCAAATTGAATTATGTAAAGATTATACGGGGATACGACACTAATACTTACAGAAATATGTAGTAAGTTTTATTTTGTGTTTATACCGCAAACGCAATATACTATGGCTTATATAAACATTTTTGTTGGTTCTAGTTTACGAAAGAAAACAGTATGATTTTCTATTGGTGTTAATTTTGTAAACTAGCTACTACCAGAACCATCTTGATGTGAATAGAGCCGGCATGTGAAAAATGAACTTAAAATAAGGGATATAGAAACACTGAAAATTCATTTATTTTCATAGTGTTTGTATGAAAAAAACGCGATTTCGATTGACGATTAAATATGAATTAAAAACTAAACCCAGTTAAATAATTTTTTAAGAAATCGCTAACAACAACTCACTGTCTTACTCATTTAAAACACAGATTCTCAAATTTCCCTATTTTCCAGCAATAATCAAAAGAAAATAAGGGAAATTAAATTAAAAAACATTCTACAACAACAACAATGTGTATTAAAAAGAGAAAATTCAGTTTAATGTCGTCATCATTTGTCCACATCTAAACCCAATGGTAAGAAAAAAGACAACACGCCTCCGCTCAACATTCAAAATTTAAAAAAAATCAAAAAGAGCCAAACAGAATAAATTAAATCAATACAATGAGTGCGAAAAAAACAAAACATCAAAACAATCTAGCATGCTTTGCAAATTCAAAATAACTATAGAAACATATTCGAATTCAAATTGGAATGGAGGCAATGAAAGAGATGATTATTGTTTTGTTTATAAATTTCTAGTTATGTTGATGACGTATATATTACAAAAACAACAATATTTAAAATTTCAAAAGTACCTTATTTTTCATGGCGATTTTCAGTAAGAAATAAACATTTTCAAGACTTGATTTTTCAATCAAATAATATTACATGTTTCATGAACATTTTCATATAAAAACAAAACAAAAGCTCATATTTCTAATAAACTAAAACTGTAAATGAAAATAATCATTTTCCCATATAAGTTCATAGTAAAGAAAAAATTTTATGTACCTTATTTTAAGCTTAGTAAAAAATACAGTCGATACTGGAGGCTCTTATTTATACAGTAGGCTCTGCTACTACACAGTATGTTGTAATGATCACACAAACAATGTTTGAACAATTAGTGTGAACTTTCATTGATAATTAAATGATTTTGTTTGAATGTACATATGTATGTATGATCAGGAATACATTTATTAAATTCGTCAAATTTGTTGGTTTGATAGAACACATCGCTACCTCGGAAGAATACTGACTCAACTCAAAAAACATATATTTCGAGAAAATGCAATTTAAAAATTTTAATTAAATTGAAATTTAATTATCAAATCCTAAAAATATCCGAACGAGAAGCAGTTTGGCCTATACAAGAAATGTAGATTTATTTAACTGTAATGGAGGTCCTTTTATTTATAAGTTTACTTTAAACCTTGTATTCTGAATATTATTCTCAACCCTTTTGACTTAAAACACTTTTGCTAAAAATATTAAATAAAATATAATCATCTGGTAGGTATGAATTTTCATGACTTACAACACTTTTGCTGATAATATTAAATAAAACACAATATATAAGAATGAAAAATAAAAAAATTCCAAATATGTAGTAATTATTATTTAAAAAATTGGTTTACAAATTTTCATAAAATTGAGAATAGTACCTGGGAATTAACGATTTCTCAATTAATTGCAATAACCCTTTTTTTTTGCTTCAGTGATTCCTGTTTTACTTGTGTAGGCCTTTTTTAGTTGCAACTTCTGCTTCTTATTTAATTTTCGTCAAAGGGGTACTAATAAACAGTGGCACAGTTTTGAAATCTTGTTCACTATACGAATTTTTATAAAGTAGCTGGTGCGGTTTGTCTCGTTCTAATTTTAAAACTTTGACTTCACTAATCTTAAAAATTTCTCCATCAGTATTTTTTTTATTACACTGGTTGAGATTCTTAAAATCCAAAAAATCTTGGTAGCATAGCTTATGAACCGTATACGGCTTACCAGTTTTTTTAGCTGACATTATAATACTTACATACTGATCGGGAACATAAATAGGTGCCGACTTTCTTGCTTTTTTGACCTGTCGTTCAATTACTGAGTGGGCACAGTCTCCCTCATTTTGGCTATGGCCAGTTATAAAATATTTATGTGTAATGGATTCTATCGTATCAAATTTTGAAATAGCATGCATATACATGCTAATAATATTTATGTTTTTATTCTGCCCGGCACAGTTGTCCGAATAGAAAATTACATTAGTGGATTTTTTATCAGTGTCCTTTTCATTAACAGATTTGTGGATTTGCTCGAGGTATCGCCATACGCATGTAGCTATTTCGTTCGATCCTCTATTGGCTTGCTCTTCGTGCCAAATATAACAGCTCACATCATTTGAAATGCGGTCGAAAATCGTTAAGTTAAATACATTTAATTTTGAGAGGTAATAAAATGATGATACGTCTCCCCGAGGACAAGGCAACACTGCTTGCAGATCGTATACTGCTACAAAGCCACTAGATTTTTGGTCGTTTTCTTTTTCGATGCGGGACAAGACTTTTTCTCTCAAATAGGTATCATATTTTTTTTGAATTTTGGCTTTTTCGGTTTCGTTCGAATTTTTGAATTGCGAGCAAAGTTCATTCACACTGATCCTATTTAGGACTAAAGAATGAAAGATTAAATTCTTGGTTAAATATGGCTTAATACATCTGGTAATTGCCATACTCCAAATGTTCATTTTGACACATATCTTTGTAATCTCTGTATAGATCACTAATAGTTTTACCGCCTTCAATATATTGTCTCGCACTACGGGCGCGACAATAATGACTGTCGATTCTCGGAATTGAATTAATATGATGTCGAATGGTGTCTTTCACTTCATCAGGAACGCTTGAATGGTTTTTATGTTTTCCTCGAGATTCTGTGGAAATTATTCCTGTTTCACTAGAATTTAGTTTGTCTTGGACGGTTCGAATTACTCTACCACTGATGCCTAACGTAGCTGTAAAGAAATATTTACAGACTCTTGCTTTGCCCTCTGTGCGATCAAAATAAAACGCACTATTATAACCACGCTGGCTATTTTCCATTCGATAACGATATTTTGGTTGTACAGTTGTCATATTTGCGGCTATGAAATCACGTTCCCTTTGCAGATCGGACATTTTCCAATATTCGTCAAAAATGGTTTGTCTTTCTTCCTGTGATATTTTTTGTGAACATTTTAGTCTACACTTTTCACCACAAGGAGGCATTAATTTCCGGGCATCCCTAATTGTTTTTATTTTTTCCAATGTTCCGTCGTCCTTTTTAATTATCTTTGTATATTGATATTTTTGGCCGCTGTTCCTTAGCAGCTTCGATTTGTTCTTTTGCCAATTCTGCATGTTTTCTTTCTCTTTCGACTGTTTTTTTTTAGTTCAGAAGCAAATATTACTTTTCTTTTTGGTACCTCGTTTGATTCTGCTTGAATCTTGCCGAGTTCTTCATCAGATGAAGTTTCTGAAGAATACGACTCACTTGAAGAAGACTTTTCATAATTGGGATCGACATCTGAGTCATCGGAATCGTAAGACCTAACACTGGTTTGCTTATCACTATCTAAAGTAGAGTCAGTGTTTCCATTTGTATTGTAGGTTAATTGTATTATAGCATCTTAAAGAGAAGATAATTGTTTTCATTTATAATTACAATTTTTGCTGATTATGTTAACTTAAGTAACCTCGTTCAAAAGTGCTACAACGTGGGCTATCTGAGTTTACAAATAATTTATTTTTTAAATTATACTAACCTTCAAAATTTCCGTTGTATTGTTCAATCTCATCTCTAACCGCATTTTGCTCTTGAATACGCCAAACGGTGATATTTGATTCGATTTCAGCATCGCGTTCGGCAAAATTTGGTTCAGTTTCATTAATATCGTTTCCGATAAGATTTGGTTTGCCTTTATCGGAATCATGGCCGATTGCATTTGGTTCGGTTTCTGTGGAATCGTGTCCGGTAATAATTGCTTCGATTTCTTCGGCATCGTGCTCGGTAATAATTGCTTCGGGTTCTACGTTATCGCGTCCAGCAATCATTGCTTCGGTTTCTTCGACATCGTGTATAAATGCTTCGGTTCCTTCGGCAACGTGTCCGGTAATAAATGCTTCGGTTTCTTCGACATCGTATTCGTCGTATTCGACGGTATTTGGTTGGGATTCTTCTGGATTGCACCCCGCGTGTTTAATGAGTTTTTGTATAATTCCACCTTTCAGAGTACATAATTATATTAATTTACAATAATAATTTAATAAATGATAATCAAACAAACCTTTGTCGGAAATACCGTTGTGTTGCGTTTGCATGGTACCATCTATAACGACATCCTGTTCTTGAATATGCCAAACGGCATTATTTGATACGATGGCTTCGGAATCGTACCCCGCTTTTTTTCTTGCTAGTTTAATCATCAAACTAGCTCTAGATGAAGGATTCATTTCTGCAGCAAAAACAAATAGTAATCCATGTAATAAACCGCCAGGAAGATTATTACAAAATACAGTTTATTGCTATTCTTACCTATTTGTTTTCTTCAATAGTGGAAGAACTCTAAATATTACTTTGAAAGTGACTAAAAAAAACATCGCAAATGTTAATTAAACTGAAGATTTTAAACAAAATAGACACAACACAAAATAATTCAACTTAACGGGACAATAAACGGCACTCTCCAATAATGTATATAAAATCTATCTTATTAATTCTAAAAACCAGTATGGCACATTACAAAATAACACCACCCAAAACATTTAATTTATTTTTGTTTCAACGAGAATATTGTTAAAAACCTTAATATGACACTTATAACGAAAAAAAAAATAATAAACGGCACTTTCCAAACTGTATACATAAAATTTATCTTTATTCTAAAAAAGAAACTGACACATCACAAAATAATACAATATAAACAACAAAAATGTACTTACTTTTTTAAGATATAATGTCCTAATTCAAAATACAACACTTTTCTCGAAAAAAATTAAATCAAACTACTTAATAAAATGTCTCAATCGAAAATGTGACTGTTTAGAATATAAATGTTGATGTGTACAGTTTAAACCATTCGAAACAACTGAACTTGTGACGATGTTGAAACAAAGATCGAATGAAAATCGTTTTTTCAAGAGTGACATTACTGCTATCTGGTGGATCAAAGTGCAAATTTAATTTGTGCCATTCTGCCACATAAAAATATAGTCGATTTAGGATAGTTTCATGCGAAAAAGTCAAAATCCATTTTTTTTGAGTTGTGCCGATATTCTTCCGAGGTAGCGACATGTTCGAAAGAAAATGATTTTGTTTGAATGGATGTATGTATATAAAGTAGTGTATATAAACTAGTAAGTATGCAATGTATATAAACTATTTTTCTGTAAGTGTTACTTATATTTTCTACTGTTTTTTATACAAACTACAATTTAACACTAGAACTACCGACCGGTTAAATGGCCGGTTATACATTTATTAAATTCAATTTTTTTAATTATTAATATTTTTGTGGGAATCTGTGTAATGGCTTTTAATATGACAACAAAGTAATTATGTTAAAATTCATCATAAACATCCAAAAACATATTAACATAATAATTAAAAAAATTGAATTCAATAAATGTACAATTCGTCATTTTGACGGGTTGGGCTTCTAGTGTTAAAATTGAAATATATAAAGATTATACGGGGTTACGACAATAATACTTACAGAAATATGTAGTAAATTTTATGTTGTGTTTATACCGCAAATACTACGGCTTGTATAAAAGCGTTTATTTTTAATTACGATAGCTAAAATATCGTATACATATGTATATGTATTTGCTAAAAAATAAAAAATTTCAATTTATCGTCTTAAATTAAAAATTATCAACGATGAATTGAAATTTTGTATTAAAACTGTTAAAATTTTAAATTCTGTTCTTAGTAAATGCACGATGTCATGGCTATCGTTAATTAAAAACAAACGCTTTTTATTATTTTAATCGAAAAATCGTTCTCGACGCTCCTTCTCAATGTGTACCGGCCTTAATGGTATATGTAGATATTATATAGACGGAATTGTTGAGTTGAGATGCCGGTAATGCGATTACATCCTGTAATGGGGTTCCTACTTTTTTCATACTGTAACACATATTGAGAAAAAATTATTTGTAAATTATTAATATCCTCCGTACAAGCGGGAGGCGGGTTATAAACAATCAAAATAAAAATTTTTCCAAACCGTCCAATAAGTTCAGCAGCCAAAATTCCAACTTTGCCAAATGTGCCAGAAAAAAAATTTACATACTTTTAATACCAACCCCACCCCATCGTGTATTATTTATACGATCGAAACGTATTAATTTATAATTATTAATAGGGTAAACACCCAATAGCAAGCACCCTTAAGAAGAGACACAGCTTTCTGTGCTTATAAATAAGCAACTAATATTCTAACTCCTATATGTTTGTGATAAGATTAACTGTGGAACATCCAAGTGTTAAATCAAGTAACAATCTAGGGTTTAAAAATAAATAACAAATCGGTTTTTGATCATAATTCACAGCACGGTCCATTTTCCAGTAACGGGCACTGAAAAACTAATAACAAGCACCTATTGTTTCCCAAAGTGGGCATCTTTTTTTGGAAATTTGTTAATTAGACAGATGCAATTATTAATCAATTTTAAAAAGGTATGGAGTGACTTGTTTGAAATTTCTGAATTTTACAAAAAAAAGTACTTGCCGCTCAAAAAACAAATGATATCTTAAAAACAAAGTATATTACAAAGCGGAAATTGTTGATTAATGTACAAAGTAGAATCCAGGGAAAAATAATACCGAAAAGAAATCCGCTCAGTGCGAGAATATGAAAAATCAAATTGATAAATGCAATATTAGTTTAAATGCCAAGGATTTTGCGAAAATGATATTATATCGAAATTCAAAAACGTCGAAATACCCAGTCGAACAACGAAAGATCGCCCAAAATATATTTTTTATTTCTCCGCTAGTATAGATTTCTTCGAGTTAATTTAGAATTGAACATGCCGTCTAAAAATTCAATAATAAATTGGATGCCAATTAAAAATCTTTCCACCGGTCAAAATCAAAATGTCATCGAAACTTTAAAACAAAAATTTCTAAATTTGTTAATGGAAAACCGAAATGCTGTTTTGTTGTTTGATGAAATGAAAATCAGACGTGACTTAGAGTACGACGGAAAGAAAGATTTAATTCAAGGATATTCAGATGATAGGAATGAGAGAAAGCCTGAGATTGCAAAATATGTGTTAGTAATTATGGTATTATTAAATAAAATTAGAATCCAGGTCCAAGCAATAGTTTGTGATCAAGGGTCTAATAATAGAAAAGCTTTAAAACTGTTGGGTGTAAGAACTGAAACTCCTTATTTTTGTTTAGAAGGCGAACAAAGAAAAATTTATGCTATTTATGACATCCCGCATTTGATAAAATCGATCAGAAATAATCTGATGCGATCAAATTTTAAAATACCAGACGGCATTGTCAGCTGGAATATTTTAAAAGAATTGTATGAGTCCGAAAAAAATAATTCAACTAAACTATGCCCCAAGATAACATATCGTCATATATATCCAAATACATTCGAGAAAATGAGAGTTGCTTTGGCAACTCAAGTTTTCAGCAGAACAGTAGTTGCAGCGATAAGAACAATGCACGAAACGGACAAATTTACACCCGAAAATAAAAAATACGCTTTGGCAACAGCGAATTTTTGCGAGAAAATGGATAAACTATTTGATAATTTGAATAACAAACAAAAATTTTCAAAAAATAAAAATCAGTGTGCTTTAGAGGAAAATAATCATATCGTCGACAATTTAATTTTGATGAAATTATTTGTTCCAAGAAAATATAGAAAAGTATATATTAACTGCCAGGTTTAATCAAGATCCCCTTGAAAATATATTTTCAATCATCCGAGGAAAAGGTGGTAACTGTAAAAATCCATCTCTTTTGGAATTTAGTCGTATTGTGGCTCAAATAATGTGTTTAAAATTACTAAAAAATACAAGTCTTTCGAACTGTGAGTTTGATGATGAGGAAATGATATCTAATATCGCTGAATTTAACGGTGATGAAATTCACACTGAAGGTCCAAATGGCCAAAGCCCAGAAACTGAAATGTCAGATTTAACAAAACCAATTCAGGATTATTTTGAAATTGGAAATTGCTTGGATCAAGGCGAGAGCAATTTAAATATTGATGAACCTTCTCTTAAGTACTTTATTGGTTACGTATTTTTCAAGAGTAACAAAAATATAAAATGTGAATCTTGTAAGTTGTTACTAACAAAAAAAGATGAAACGATTTCTTTAAAAAACGAATATTTTATCTATTTTAAAAACTACACTATAAATACGGACTTTGGAAGTTTAAATGCCCCTTCCGAACTATATTTTAAGTTGTCCAAATATTGCTTGGAAACGTTTTCCAAAATTTTTAGTAACACTCCACATATAAAAAATATTAAAATCTTTATAAAAGACAGATGTAATGAGATATTGATATCACAACCTGAATTTGTCAACTTGTTAAAATCTAATAATGAATGCTATTATCACCTTCAATCAATATTAGATTTTATGATTTTAGTTTTGCTAAGGAAGCATTGCAAATGACCGCCAAAACGAAACTTAACTCGCTACCAGACAAAGAACGATCGTACCAGGAAACGCCTTACAAAGAGCTGATATAAAACTGCCAAAAATAAGTATACCACATTTCTCTGGTGAATATACTGAATATCCGTCATTTTTTGATTTATTCTCAACTACCATTCATGATTCAACTATACTACTTTCAAAGGATCGTTAAAGGGAGAAGCAGCCGCCTTGCTTCGAGATATCAGTATTACCAAAGCCAATTATTCGGAGACATTAAATAAATTAAAGAACATGTGTGATCGCAAAAAACATAGTGTTAATTCATTTAATCGTACATTCGTAGAACATCCTCCTCTCCATACCGCTAATGCTGCCATAATGAAAAATTTACTGGATTCAGCAGATGAAGTCGTGCGGGGTCTAAAAGCCCTTGGTACAACAGCAGAATCTCATGATCCTTGGATAATTTACTGGTTGGTAACCAAGTTAGATGATAAAAGCAAGTGTATGTGGGCAGAAACGTCAGCAGAAATGGTTTCCATTTCTCAGAATCTTGATAATTTCTTTAAGTTTCTACAAATTGGAATTGATGCGCTGGAATCGTTAAGCTCTTCACTTAAATCAGGACATTCTAAAAATGTTGTAAAGGGCCATGTAGCTGAAAGCGAATCAGTCACATACGCGTGTGCATTCTGTTGACAAAAAAAAAACATTCCTTGTTCGACTGCTCACAATTCAACAACTTAGCGGTCAACCAACGAAGAGAATGGATTAAAAAGGATCGACGATGTTTTAACTACCAATCGAGGCGTCGATGTCAAATGTGGTCTGGTAAACACCATACACTACTTCATGCTAATGTAGCCGAAACCGAAGAAGCTATTCAGAGCGGTCCATCAACGTCAACATCAGAAAAACCAATCACCAATCTAAATGCAACAGTTATGTGCTCTAACAGTGCTAAAGTATTAAGACTACAATCGATTTTGCCGACAGCTTTAATCACCGTACTGGATGTGTACGGAGAACCTTAAAAATGTAGATCATTATTGGACTCAGGATCACAAGCCAGTTCAATTGCGGAATCCTTTGTGCAGCAACTAAACTTGAAACGAAATAACTCACGAATATCGGTTAGCGGCTTAAGCTTAACTAAAGCTGGGTTCACCAGAGGACGAGTAACAGTAGTTGTACAACCACCAAATCGCAAAGATAACATCACATTTACCATCATTACCTATGTATCAGCAGAAATGTGGGGCACAATGCAGTTAGCTGACCCAGACTTTAATAAGCCAGGTGAAGTAGATATTATAATAGAAGCTGATAATTTTTTTTAGTGTTGCTAGACGGAAGAAAACAGCTCAACAACGATGGTCCAATTATGCAAAATACGATATTTGGCTGGGTACTATCAGCAACTTGCGGAGAAGAACCCGAATCCACGACATCATTTTTAGCCAATAACTATTTAGACCCAAAGCAAATTTAGATGCGACTATGAAGCGATTTTGGGAAATCGAATCGATTACTGAAGAAAGAAGCATTTTGTCAGCTGAAGAAAAATTGTGTGAACAGTATTTCACAGAGAACGTTAGGCGGAACCCAGACGATACCCTTTAAACAGCCATCGATTAATTTAAGCAACACATTAAACATCGCTGTACAGAGGCTACGGAGCATGGAGAGACGGTTCGAGAGGGATCCCGAGTTCAAACTGTTATATCATGCATTCTTGACTGAGTATGAGCAGCTGCATCACATGGAACAAATAAGAGAAAGTGAAATGACCAACGAAGAATACTATTTGCCACATCACGTCGTTTTAAAAACAACAAATCCCACGACATTAGCTACGTGTAATACAGGCCAATCTATCAACAGTAATTTAGCTTCTAGCAGATTGTTTGACACATAGGGCCGTCGGATCCAATCTCTTATTATCGCTTGTTAACAGTCACGTAGGGATAATACAGTGCATTATTCCTAGCAATAAGATGTCCCAAACAAATAGTTGAAGTACACAAACATTCCAACCCAATTGCGTGTCACGAGATTAAGAAAACTGTTTATGTAGACGACCTAATGACTGCTGTAGATACAGACAAGAAGGAATACAATTAGAGAAAGAGATCTGCAACTTTTATCTCAATAAGGGTTTCAATTAAGAAAATGGTCCTCAATTTGTCCAGAACTACTAACTTCCGTGCCCAATAAATAAGACATTGGTATAACATTAAGGAATTAGATGATGCAGCGAAAGAGTCTTCACCACAAATAAAGGTATTAGGCGTTAGTTGGGATCCACAAGCTGACAAATTTACGTTCAAAGCGTCACTCCAGAGTCACACAAAGGTTACAAAACGCATCGTTCTTTCTGAGGCTAGTAGATTGTTCGACCCGCTTGGGTGGCTGGCACCGGTAGTTATCCAAGTTAAAATCTTCATGCAGAATCTTTGGATACTAATCTTAAAGTGGGATGAGCCTTTATCCGAGGAGCAGAAGCAGCAGTGGAAAATAATACGGTGCAATCTGCAAGAAGTCGAACAAATTACTATACCGAGATATATAAATTCGTGGTATTTGTATAACTAGTGACGGCGAAAATAAACGTTGCTCCAATCAAACAGGTATCCCTGCATATCCTGGAGTTATGCGGAACTGTACTATTAACTAACTTAATTAAAATTAAGATTGATAAAATGAAATGAATAAATAAATAAATAAATTGCAACTGTGAAACTAGTCTCAAAATCCACAAAATTTTTGCATGGACAGATTCGAAAATTGTACTCGACTGGCTTGCTAATGAACCCCGTAGATCGACAACATCTGTGGCTAATCGAACTTCAATAATAATGGATGTAATACCACGGAGCCACTGGAGACACGTGCCATCATCAAAGAACCCTGCAGATTGTACCAGGCGTGGATTGCTTGCCTCAAAACTTCGAAAGCATAGTTTATGGTGGAAAGGACCTAAGTGGCTAAATTACCATGAAGAACATTGACCACGACAAGAGACCTATTATTGCTGCAACCAACAAGTACGAGCAACAAAGGTATAAGCGTTCGGAAGGTTCCTAGCTAATGATCTGTTGGATACAATATTAGCCAAATATTAATCGCTTTTCAAGCTTCAGAGGATCATCGCATTTACCTTTCAGTTTATCACCAACTCACTCACGTACAAACCTAAGGAAGCAGAGAACTAGATGACATTCCGTAAAACCACATAAGCTGCATTTCGCATTTAACATTTTATGTGCGTACGAATAAGAAAAGTCATATCATCAAGAAATATCCGCTCTCAAACTGGGAAGTAATATACACAAACCGATCTGTTTAAATTCGATAAACCCATTACTGGACCGAGATAACCTACTTCGAGTCGGCGGCAGAATTGAAAACAGTACAGCATCTTCCAGTACAAATCATCGGGTGATATTACCTCCAAAATCCATTTTGACAAGGTTAATTTTGGAAGATCTACATAAAAGCCATAACCATGCAAGTAACTAAAAAATGTGTTACATATGTATGTCGACGATACAAAGCTACGTTGCAACAACAAATAATAGGAGAGTTACCAACTTGACGGGAGTGGATTTTACCGGTTCACTATTAAATTAATCCACTTAAAGAAAGGTAGAGGGCAACGAACTCACAAAGTGTACATATATGTGTATTGGTGTGTCTGAGTATAAAAGTAGTTCTTTTAGAGCTGGAATGAGACCTCAAGAGGTTCGTAGAAAGAAGAGGCGTTCCAGCTGAAGTCTATTCAGACAACGGTACCAATTTCGTCGGAAATCTACTAATTTTTCTCAGTTTCTTTCAAGAAATTCTATCTCCTGGCAATCAGCCACATTCCATCTAACACGAGTAATAGGCAAAACTATTCTAACGATTGAGGCGACGATTGACATTATTAACCGAGGTAGAAAGCTGTTTGAACTCAAGGCCTATATCTGCGTCTTATCAGTTGATGAAATTGATCCACTAACCCCAGGCCACTTCCTCGTTGGGCATCCGTTAACAAAAATTCCGGAGTTAGATGTCACAAAACTTAATCCAAGCTACCTCACTAGATGAAGAATGATCAAGCAACTTTCACAACAGTTCTGGAAACGATGGCAAATTGAATATTTAACCTCACTACAACAGTGAACCAAATGGAAGCATACTCAAAACCATCCATACAAATTACGCCGTCGTCATAATAAAGGAAAACACGCCTCCGAACCAATGGTTGCTTAGAAAAGTAATTCAACTTCATCCAGAAGCTGACGGCAAGGTCAGAGTTGTTACTTTACAAACTAAATCTGGAGAATTCAAACGGCCTATACACAAATTATGTTTGCAGCCTGTGCATAATAACACTGATGAAATCAAGACTACGAAGTCAAATCATACTGCGTCTGAAATGAAATAAAATCTATCAAATAAAACACGAAATTAAACTTAATTAATACTTATCCGGAACATCGATACGTCAACAAATAAAATCAACTTCCAGAATATTGAACGGAGTCTCTAAGGGGCACCTTAGGGCAGCAGTTAAACGCTGGGAGGATGTGCAAAAGTACTCTTACTGGCGCGGAATTCCAGGTTTGCGACAGGCGAAGGAATTTATTTCACCTTCGTCGGCCAGGGCCAAGGAATGTCTTGTACTTAGGAAACCTGAGTTGAGGCTGCTTACCGGCTTCCTCACAGGTCACATCCCCTTAAGGTATCACCTAAAGAAAATGGGCCTAAGTTCGACGGATAGATGTCGCTTCTGTGACATGGAAGCGGAATCAGCGGAACATGTTCTGTGCCATTGCCCAGCCATTTTCTGCAAAAGGTTACAACATCTAGGAGGGAGAGTAATGAGCCCGGATGGTATGCAGCACCGGCCGGCAGTATTGTCAGGTTCATTAAGAGCCTGAATATTGACTGGACGGCTCATTAAGTAGGGTCCATGCACAAAAGATCTTTTAGGTCGCAGGGCGGGGTGGCTTGAACGCCCACATGGCCCTCAACTAATAATAATAATAATAATTGAACGGAGTTCAAGAGGGGAGGGCACAATGTTCAGCACCTAGAATTAAAATAGATTTTAAGAACACGTTATTTATACATTAAATAAATTATAATTATTGAATTTTCCATACTAATTTTTATACTACACATCCAGGATTTTTGTGCCTTTTCATTTTAATATTTAATCTGACGGAAATTGTAATTCGAATTATGTAGTATGCAAATTCGGTGCATTTTGTGTTCGTTTTCTCGTATTTAATTTGTAATTTCGGTCGTACCGGTTTTTCCGTTCATTTTTTTACATGAAATTTTTGACTCACCCCCGCTAAACATGTTTTCACATCAAAAATATATTACGGCAATTATTCAAATAAAGAGTATCGATTAATCGGTTACCATTAATCGTCTTTGTATTCTCTAAGCGGACCCACTTCGCTATAAATATAAATTTTAAAAAATTTAATATTCAATCCGCAAGCAATATTGCCAACGCCTATATAAAATGCACAATTGAATTTTTTTATTGTTTACCCAAGCAATTTACTTAAAAAATTAAAAATAGGAAGCTGTTTATTGTTACATCACATTTCAGACATAATGCTGCTATTTTCGTGCCAATAATAATACAAAAATAAAAAACTTCGATCAATCTTAATTTATAAAGTTTGCTTTTAAAATCTGTAAATTTTCATGTTATAGCTAACTTTGGACAGACTTATGCTACATATTTCTTTGCACATCAACACGCGAAATAAAAACAAAATAACAAAGAAAAAAGAACCCAAATATCCTGCCAAAGAAGTTTACGAAGATTCGAGAATGTGGAAAACGTTCTACTTTGTATTTCCGCGGAAAAACAATAAAACGGAGCACAACTAATGAAAAGTAGAATTTTATATATGAAATGAGCATAAAGACAAAAAAATGAAATAAAAAAAGTCAATAAAAAACGAAAATTTTGATGGAAATATTAAAATTATATGATTTACCTTTCCCAACCACCTCTTTTTATAACTTGTGTTCTATAAAACGTACATTAAGTTTGCGTCAAAAACTGGGAGGAAAAAAATATTCGTAACGTTTTATAGGGTTTTTCATTGACATTTTCTTGGAATTATTTAGGTGAGATTTATTGTATGCCAAAAAAAACACATTCGCCCTTACAATTATAGGGCCAAATTGATTTCCGACTAAATCGATGGTAAACAAAATTTTCATTTTCATTTTTTATCAAGAATTATTTATAAAATTGAACGTGAGTTCCTACACACAATTAGTGTCGTAAAAATTGTGATTTTTTTTTATGGATTTTCCGAATAAATTAGCAATATAATTAGATTGGCGTGTCCGTATTTATGCGAAATGACACAATTTATTTACATTTTGTTGTTTGTTTGTTGGATAACGGATACCATGGGAAAAACAGATTGAAATTACGTCCTACGTCAAATATGGTTCAGAGATTAGCGTTAATAAGCTAAAAATTAGGTTGGAAAAATTCAAACGAATGATAAATATTTCAAAATATCGGGGGACAAACTGATGAAATAAAATTAGCAGAAAATACCTAGCCGCAAGCAAAAAGTTGTTAATACAGATTAACTGCCTATAAAAAATATCCACAAGTAACCTTCAATTGTATTGGTGCAATTTATCAAAAAAGAAAAAATTAAAAAACTGAAATTAAAATAAAACTTTGAAGTACAAAAGTATAAAACTGAAATCGAATTTAACTTTAATTGAATTTATTTGTTTATCTAATATAATTAAAACATTGACGTGTGGCCTCTGCGGCTAGAGGATTGTTCATCATAAATCCCGGGATATCCCAGGAATATTTTACATTTTATTTTATTAAGTTTTTTACAATATGTGAATGATTTTAGAATTTCTTTATTTACTTTAATCTCAAAACTCAAATTTGTCAAATGAAAAGCTATCAAACACGCAAAATGGAAGTTGTTTCAAATAATGACAGTGCCAGTTGTAGATACAATCATCATGATTAGGAAAAAATTTGAAGTTGATGTTAAAAACCGATGTTGCCTTTTGTAACAGTTGGAAAATAATTTCTTTCTTAATCATAAGGCTGTGCTCAGAAATGTCTTCCTTATTTCATATATCTTTTCATATATTGCTAGATATGAACCGTAGCTATAAATTGCAGATGGGGCTTCAGATGCTAAAGATCTTTACATCAAAACGTTGGTGTACAAAAGGGCACCAAACATAACAAAAAGTTATAATTTAATTTTTTTTCTTTTGCATTTGTGGAAAATGCATTTTTAACATTTCTTGAAAATATATTTCTTGCAGATTCGCTTTTTGTAAGAATTGGCAAGTTCAAAACTTTATTTACAAACTTTCAAAATTTTTGTAGTCATTAAGCGCACTGCCTTCCAGTGATCGGAAATTCATATTAATTAGTTACCTAAGTAATACGATATTAAAGTGGAAGAAATTTAAACGGTGGTTACATCTGGATTCTGACAAAATTTCGAATGTTACGCGCATATCTTTCAATGGTACTATATATTAAATTATCGTATACGTTTTGCAGTTCCGAAAAGGAAGTTTGCACATAGCTTGAGATGGTAGCGGTGACTTCTTAAAGGACAATGTTAGGTTTCTTTGACCTAACATTGTCAATGACTATGTCAATGTTAAAGGACAATGTTAGGTTTCTTTGATGTTAAGTTCTATTGAAATTACCAGAAAATACGAAGCCCGATTTTTTTCGCTAGGATGTATGTTTCGGAGCTCCTTCACCAATCAAATCATTCATGGTTAATTCATTAGAAAAATAATTTCAATTTTACGAAAGTAGGTGAAAATTTAAAAAAAAAAAATTGGAGTTTCTATAAGAGAGAGAGTTTCTATTCTAAACAAGTGCATAATTATAAATTTTTTCAATGCCATTTAAAGTTGTAAAATCGCAAAACAAACATATTCATCAACATAACATTTTTCCGTAATTTTCTGCGATTCCGAGATGATATTTCCGCTTAGCTTGTAAGTTTTTACAGATATATAATGGAAATTGTGGAGAATTCGAATAAACTTAGTGAGATTAAGTTTAATTTAAGTAAAAAGTACTAAGATGTCTTAATGATTGAGAAATCATAATGTGTTGAGTACGACATTGGCGCTGCCGCAAAATTAATTAAAAAGTGTCGGGCGTTATTGTTATATGCTACTAGTTCATTTTTAAAAAGTTCGTATATAAGGTGTATATTATAATTTTAAGGTATTTATTGAATTCTGTTGATTTTATTATTGAACATTTGACAAACTTAAATTTTGAAGATAAACTAAAAATAAAAAATATGGGTAATTATCAATAACAACTCCAAAGCGTCAAACAGAAAATTCAACAAAGAGTGGTTTAGTCAGCGAAACATATAGAGTCTATAGAAAATAGTAATTTATTACAACGTTTTGGAAATGTAAATATTGCGCAACAGGTGGACACAGCTTATAAAAAGGAGCTTATGAAACACAATAAACTTGTTGATGGTAACCGGTATGTATATTGAGAAAAATTCTTTATATCATTAAAATTTGTGGTAGCTGCGTGAGTTAGCCCTTCGTGGTCATGATGAAAAAGCTGACTCAAATTAGCCCGGAGTTTTTAGAACCATATTTGAATATCATTTTGTAAAAGTGATCCAAGTTTGGGCGTATATTATGCTAGTACAAACGATCAGCCAATGGGTTAGCCGGAGTCATCAAAGAGTTACTGCAATAATTTAATATCACCAGTGGCCAGCCTATTGCCCAAATATACCATGGCGCAGCGGTAGGCAAAAATTTCCTCACGTACAGTTTGTGCACTGGTATGCTCATAAGGTAAATTTAATCCTTTTTAATAATAATAATAATAATAAAGCTTTATTTAATGTATAAGCCGTGGCTTTTGTACATAACACCAGTGTTGTGCGTCTACACGTAATTTAAGATTGTCTACATTTAAGTGTCGACAATAGCGTAGACAATAGTTTTTGACGTAGACAATGTAGACAATGTGTAGACAATGTAGACAATATGTAGACAATGTAGAAAATTCGTAGACAATCAAATTTTTCTTGTTGTTTTTTCCTATGTATAGATTTAATTACTTCTGCGAACTACGCTTATATTTGAAGTTCCTAACTCAACCATATAGCCAGAATTGATAACCTAGAGCAAGGAGACCAAAAATAAAACATTCTAGGTTTAACGAAGAACTATATGCTATAATTTCGCAGGGATACAAAAAAAACGCTAAGAATAATTGTTTAGATTCAAATTCAGTAGTTGCAAAATAATTTGACAAATTAAGTGTAAAAGAAGAGATGGAGTTGAATGAGGAATTAGCCAAATTAGTATTCATATGAACCGGCCCTTAAGATTGGTGGAATCGAAACATATTAAGTCATTTATTAAATAGTTAAGACCAGCTTACGCTACTAAACTTCCAGGAAGAAAAGCACTATCAACGACTTTATTAGACAATGCGTATCCAAAATGCATTCCATTTGCTAAAGCCATATTAATAGATGGTTGGAAAAACAGTTCTATAGCAACACATCTATGCTGCATCATGTCATTGACGAGCAAGCCTTCTTACAAGCTTGGTAACTAACAGGTGAAAGCGAAACAGGAGCAAGATTAGCCGAAATTTTGCTGCAATCGGTAGACATTGCTAAGCAGCTATACAACACTAAAGTATATACGGTTGTTTCCGATAATGCAATTAGGTACTATGGTCAAAATGGGAAAACTTACCAACCACGTTTTATTGCATAGTACTTGCAATAGCCATACCGCCAACTTGTTGGCAAAGAACGTATTGAATATAATAAGCAATAACAGAGAAGGTGACTACATACTGTATTCAAAGAATACAAGCACGATGGTGCTCATACAGAGATGCTTACCGCTCTCTAATCAAGAACTTGGAGCAGATGAAGATCGTAGCAGCTGAGTCTAAAATTAAAAAAGTTAAACAAGACGTTGTTAAACTCATTTTTGACGATCAGTTCATTGAACGGGTGAAGGAAAGTTTATAGATGTTCGAACCAATATACAATATCATTAAAATGTGCCAATCGTCTTCATTTTCAATTGCCGATGCGGATTATTTGTGGTTAGATCTTAAATTGCCAATTAACTTTAAATTGAATTTGAATATTCGGAAGGAAATGGCTCTGAACGAATATGCCTTGGCAGCATTTTATTTGCATCCTCATATGGATATTGGCAAACTTACAAAGGATCATTTAGAAAAAATACACAATATTTCTTTAAAAAATTAAGCGGAGTGGGGATCGAAGAATGGGATGAATTTAGATATCAAAGCACATATTTCAAAATGCTCTATGAGAAAGACATAAAAAACCGATAGTTTTTTGGACCATGGCTGAAATAAAGCATCTCATTTTATCGCAAATGGCAAAGCTATTCCTTAAAATTCCGGCATCATCAGCACAAATTGAAGAAATCTTATTTTCTGGCTGGGCATACGTGCATTCGCCAATAAGGAATCGTCTAAGTAATTGTCAAAGTTTTTCAGAAAACTTGCCAAACCAAAGAAACAAACCAAAACTTTTCGGTTAAAATTGATTGAGTAATACTATTGACGAATATGGTACGATCTACGATGTACTCCAGCGGACAGAAGTGAACTACAACATAAATTTGCTTTATGAAGTTACACGGAAATAGTGTCCGAGTAATTTTTATTTTTATTTGTTAAAATTGTAATTATTGGGGAATCTATTTAATCCAATACGTTATTTAAAATGAGAGTTTTGTATATTTGATTCATTTGGTACAGTTTTACCATTTTAAATAACAGGATCCTGTACTTAAACTTTGCATAAATTTAATATAAAATTCACTATAAATAAATCTTTGGGGCACTAAACGTTTTTGAAATTAAATTAGTTCATAAATTTACTACGTTTCAATTGATAAATACATACAATTTAAACTTTAACATTTTTAAAACACTTTTAGTAACACAAGACACTTAATATGAAATTTTTGTACTTTTTAAGCACAGTATTCTCGTATTTAAAATGATAAGACTGCGCCAAATGAATCAAATATATAAATATGTATCACACTTTAAACTATGCACGTGCATATTGAATTAATTCCACTTAAATGTGAAGTTATCAAAAAATTTTGTTTCTGTGGATTGTCGCCGCATTGTCTACATTGTCGACATTGTCTACATTGTCGACGTCATTTTTTGAATTGTCTACATACATTGTCTACACGTGTAGACAATTGTGTAATTACGCCATGTAGATTACGCGGCACAACACTGCATAACACATATTTACAACAGTATAATAGAACAACTTAAAATTAACAATACATAATAACATTTCAATTTCCAATATAACAATGATTAACATATATACAACAATGTACATAATTACAATATGTACAAGAACTTTGATTCTAAGTAACTAATTTTAACATAAGTGCTTTAAATTTATTAATCGAACTTATATTTTTAAATTATGTAGGCAAACTGTTCCAAGTGATAATCGCATTTATTAATCCGGAGTTATTGTAAACATTAGTTCTACTAACAGGCAAATTAACGTTCCCAGTTCTCAATGACATTATTATTATTATTAGTTGAGGGCCATGTGGGCGTTCAAGCCACCCCGCACTGCGACCTAAAAGATCTTTTGTGCATGGACCCTACTTAATGAGCCGTCCAGTCAATATTCAGGCTCTTAATGAACCTGACAATACTGCCGGCCGGTATATGGTGCATACCATCCGGGCTCATTACTCTCCCTCCTAGATGTTGTAACCTTTTGCAGAAAATGGCTGGGCAATGGCACAGAACATGTTCCGCTGATTCCGCTTCCATGTCACAGAAGCGACATCTATCCGTCGGACTTAGGCCCATTTTCTTAAGGTGATACCTTAAGGGGATGTGACCTGTGAGGAAGCCGGTAAGCAGCCTCAACTCAGGTTTCCTAAGTACGAGACATTCCTTGGCCCTGGCCGACGAAGGTGAAATAAATTCCTTCGCCTGTCGCAAACCTGGAATTCCGCGCCAGTAAGAGGACTTTTGCACATCCTCCCAGCGTTTAACTGCTGCCCTAAGGTGCCCCTTAGAGACGCCGCAGAAGGGCTCTGGTCCAATTAATGGAAAGGCAGATCCCTCGCGGGCGAGGACATCAGCTGCCTCGTTTCCCACAATTCCAGTGTGCCCTGGCACCCAAACAAGTGTTACCTTATTTGAGCTTGCCAGCGATTTAATAACCTTCAGACAATCCCATACCAGCCTTGACTCAATGGTAAAAGACCTAAGAGCCTTTAAGGCCGATTGGCTGTCTGATACGATATAAACCTTTGCGTCGTTTAGGCCTTTAGAAATGCCTATCCTAGCACAAAGTTCTATAGCATGCACTTCTGCTTGAAAGACGGTTGCATTGGTACCCAAGGACTTCGAGAGTGATACTCCACTCCCATGTATTCCTACCCCCGCCCCATCTTCCGTTTTTGATCCATCTGTATACCACACCAATGACCCTCGCTCAAAGGATGGTCCCCCTGTACTCCACTCCTCCCGGTCAGGTAATCTAACACAAAAGGGTTTGTGGAAATCCAGTTTGGCTGGCATACAGTCGGAAGGCATTCCTATAGTGGGATCTGTCTGAAACTCCTTAAGGATCTCCAGATGGCCCACCATATTGCCTGGTTTGATGTTACCCTCCGCCTGCATCTTAAGGGCCATATTAACAGCATCCTTTTTTACATGCAGATGCAATGGAGTTAGTCCTAGGAGTGTCTCCATTGCTGCGGTCGGACATGTTTTCATTGAGCCCGTAACCCCAATGCAGGCCATACGCTGAACCTTATTCAATAAAGTTTGCGCTGTCCTTTGTTGAGTTTTAGGCCACCACACTAACGATGCGTAAGTGATCATAGGCCTAATAATTGTTAGAAATGACCAGTAGATCATTTTTGGTTGTAGTCCCCAAGTACGTCCATAGAGTCTCTGACAGGCCCAAAAAGCCTTAGTGGCTCTATTATGAATTTTTTGTATATGTTGTTCCCAGTTCAGTTTATTATCCAGGATAACCCCTAGATATTTAACCTCTTTGGAAAAGGCAACAATAGTACCGTTTAACGAGGGAGCTACAAGCGAGAGCTTTCTCCTCCTCGTAAAAGGGACAATGACAGTTTTGTTTGGATTGACACTAAGTCCTTCGTTGTTACACCACTGCCATATCAAGTTGAGTGCATTTTGCATGAGATCAGAGATGATATCATCAAACCTGCCTCTAATCACGATAGCCACGTCATCCGCATAGCCCTGGACATCAAACCCATGGCTATTCAGGAGGACCAGCAGTCTATCAATAACCAATGACCATAAAAGAGGAGACAGTACACCTCCTTGGGGACAGCCCTTTACGGCCCTGATGGTTACTGACTCGCCACCTAGTGTGGCTGTAATATCGCGATATTTCAGCATGGAGCGGATCCACCTAGTTGTAGACGGCGGAACCCCCTTCTCCATAGCTGCCCTCTCTATTGAACCATAGGAGGTATTGTCAAATGCCCCCTCAATGTCCACAAAGGCACACAGGGCAATTTCCTTAAAAGCCACCGCTCTTTCAATCTTCGTGACTAGACCACTAAGAGCCATCACAGTGGATTTGCCAGCTTGATAAGCAAACTGGTTCCGATGCAGTGGGTTATTTACAAGGATTTCATTTCTTATTTGATTATCCAGGATTTTTTCCATCGTCTTCAATAGAAACGATGTTAGGCTAATTGGCCGATAAGCCTTGGGCTGGGTGTCCAGACGACCCCCTCCCTTTGGTATAAAGACCACATTTACTTTCCTCCATAGTTTCGGAATATAGTTAAAAGCATAACTTGCCCGAAACAACTGGACCAAGCTGGGGAGTATTTCCTCAATACCTCTTTGAAGTAAAGCCGGAAAGATACCATCCCCTCCAGCAGATTTGAACGGTTTGAAAGAGCCAATACCCCATCTCATCTTGCTGGGTGTGAACATTTTTCCAGAGAGGCTCCAGATCCTACTGTGGGGTGAATAGTCTACCTCACTTGAAGGGTCATGCGGGTCCTCCTGGGTACCTACCACTATTGAGTCCGGAAAGTGGGTACCTAATAGTAACTCCAGGGTTTCCTTCCGGTTTTCAGTGAACATCCCGTTTTGCTTCTGAAGAAGCCCCAAACCATTTGAGTGATCTCTAGCAAGGACTTTCTGGAGACGAGCTGCAGAGGGTAATTCAATAATTCCCTCACAGAAGTTTCTCCAGGTAGCCCTTTTGGATCTTCTTAATTCCAGATTGTATTCCGTTAAGGCCATCCTATACTCGCCCCATTCCCCGGTGCGTTTAGCCTTATTGAACAACCTTCTAGATTTTTTCCTCAGCTTACTCAGCGCCCCGTTCCACCAAGGGACCAACTTAATGGACTCTCTTCGCTTAACTGGGCAGCTGTTTTCGTAAGCCGAGTGTATAGAATTATGCAGCTGGTTTGAACAGAATTCCAAGCCCTCTGGAGACTCTATGTTCCCCATTACCGAGGGCATTTCTGATTCGAGTGAGACTCTATAAGAGTCCCAATCGGTCAGTTTTGGAATTCTTATCTCCTGCCGCTGCATGGCCTCGGCCGCCAAATCGAATCTGATGTGCAAGTGATCCGATAAGGAGGCCTCTTCAGACACATGCCAATTTTTAACAAAATGACTAAAATGCGGACTAGCGAGGGTCAAATCTAGGACCTCCTGCCGAATCGCATTTATGAAAGTAGGTTTCCTTCCCCTATTGACAATATCTACATTATTAGTAATTATATACTCAAAAAGGTACTCACCCCTATTATTGATGTTTGTGCTGCCCCACACCGTGTGGTGCGCATTTGCATCGCATCCTATTAGGTAAGCCAGCCCATTGCGCTGGCAATGAGCTATGAGCCGCCTAACTTCAAGAGGAGGTATCGTTTCCGAGTCTCCAGGAAAGTAGGCGGAGGCCATTATAGCCTCCTGTTTCCCTCTTTCACCCAGAACCTCCACCATTACCGCCACTAAGTCCCTGGAGATGAACTCTGAAATGGGAATAAAATTAATTTGCGAGCTGGCCAAAATGGCCGCCCTTGGACTCTCAGTTCCATTACAATAAATCAACTTACCCATTTGTTTTGGTATACCTTTAATTTGGTTACCTATTACCCATGGCTCCTGTATTAGAGCCATGCCAATTTTCTGGCAGATAAACCTACGACAAAGGACGTCCGAAGACGCCTTTGCATGATGCAGGTTTATCTGTAGGCAGGTTAAGTGTGCCATCACTGCAGCGACGTCTGCTGAAGGCCTGCATTAGCCTTCTTGCTCGCACCGCCATTGCCAGATGGCGAATCCATGTCCTCCATCTTGCTGCTGCTGTCCACAGCTGACTGAGAGCCACCAGGCTTCACCAGTGGCTTGCGCGGGGTGACCCCTCGCGGGGCCATTCCCCGTACAACCGCTGACGCCTTCCTCTCCCTTTCCCTCCTTCTCCTCGCCTGTCTCCTGGAAAGGGCCGCCACACCAGTGGTTTTAACCACAGGTGTGGCCCCGATAGCCGCCACAGGTGCGGCCTCGATCGCCTTCACAGGTGCAGCCACGATGTCCTCCACAGGCTTGACCACTTGGGGCCCGCCCCTGGAACCTAGCTTTCCACCACCCTGGCCCCCCTTGGGGTGCAGTTGGACAATCCCAAACTTAAAATTGATTTTGAAGTCAATTTGTTTGAGCTTCTCAACCGATGAGTGGTCCATGGAGAACGTGCAAAAAGCTGAAGTGCCTTTCGCCTCTCTCCTGACCACTCTCCAGTTGATCGCCTGCATGCCCTCGTTTTGGCTTCTGATAAAACCCAGAAGCTTATCCGTGGGCAATTCGGCACTGTTTGGGAAGGTACCAAACACGATCCTAGCTCGAGGCAGGTTTCCCGCCTCAGCTACAATCAGCTCTGCACCTTCCCATGGCTTAATAGTGCCTATGGTCTCCCTGAGCCACTGTACAGTGGCCCGGTCGGCACAGGTCACTACCAGCCAACCAAGCCGAAGCTGACTGCCAAGGAACTTAGGTTTAAGCTCCTTGGCCTCCTGCTCCAGCACCTTATCCAAGATTCCCTCCTGGACAGCTTTAAGCTGCTCTCCAGTGAGGGCAACCTCAGGAAAGCCAGAGGGTAAGATCCCAATGCTCTCTGATTCCGCAGCCTGCCTGAAGGTAACTCCAGGCCGGACCGCAGAACCCGAGGCCACCAGGACATGTTCTTCCCCCCTGGCCTTTTTTTGTGCCGGTGAAGTGCCGTCCTCCGAGCGGTCCCTCTTTGGCGGTTGGTCCATCGTAGGAGCGCAAGTCTCCTTCCGTGGCCGCACCGCCAGAAGCCTTGTCTCGCTACCGGGCGCTTTGCCCTCAGCCAGAAGCTTCCTGTACCGCTTTTTCGCAGCCCCACACATTTTTTTCACATGAGGAGCCGCAGCAGGTTTGATGATGTCAACCTGCTCCTTCCGACACTCCCCGACGTCCGCACTTTCCCCTGTTTTCACAGAGGAGATCCCCCCACTTACGGGGGCCAGTTCCTCATCTCCTGAGGTTACCATATCGGAATTGAGATTTAAGTTCTCAATCTCCGAACGGATTTCCCCATCCGATGTGTCAACCATTCTCAATGACATACAAAAATTTAATTTATCATGCAAGTATAATGGTACACCCGATTTAATTATTCGGAAAATAAAAACAGCAGTTCTATAACAGTAAAATTCAAACAAGTTTCTAAGGTCATGAACATATCTCACACAATTATTAAAAGTAACCACAAGTAAACGTTTTGAGGAACTATCACAATTAGAAAATATCACGTCACAATAGCTGAAAATATAGGTATAATTAACTTTTAACAAGATACAATGCGTAAGTCAACTGGATAAAACTTTTTATTAGTCTGAGCGAATATAAACCGTAATTAACACGCTGGCACAAAGAACTTACATGGTCATTCCAAGTAAGTTTTGAATTCAATAGTAATCCTAGGTTATTATGTTGGAACAAATGAGATTATATCATTGTTTAAAAAGAGCACAGGTGCAATATTATGTGAATTATTTCTAGTTAGCAATAAAGCTTTACTTTTAGTTGGATTAATGGAAAGTGTATTATTTTTGACCCATGAAGAAATATACCTAAGATCTGCATTAAGTTGAATCACGACCTCATCTACTTTTAACAAGTCACCACCAATATACAGTTGTAAATCATCAGCGTAAAGATGAAATCGACAATTTAAAATATGCCAAGGTAGATCATTTATGTAAATTGAAAAAAGTAAAGGGCCCAAAATTGACCCTTGAGGTACTCCAGCAACTACATCACGCATGCCAGAAAGACCCTCGCTAAGCTTTACAAATTGTTTTCGATTACTCAAATAAGAATGAAGCAACAAAATAGCAGAATTGGAAAACTTATAATATAACTTTAACTTTTGAAGCAACAAGATATGATTAACACAATCAAATGCTTTAGAAAAGTCCAATAGGACTAAAACTGCAAAAGAATTAGCTTTGTCTAATATAGCAGATAGATCATCAACAATATGCACAAGTGCAGTAGTAGTGCTATGGCCAGATTTGTAACCAGATTGGAATTTGCATAAGGTAAAATACTAATTGGGCGAATGTCACATATATTGGAAATTACATCCTTCTTAGGTAGGGGAATAATCGAAGCCTCCTTCCACACATCAGGAAATACTGATTTCGTCAAACATTGATTAATGATAAAAGTGATTTGTGGCAGAAACAAATCAATAAATAATTTTAGTCGAATCCGACTTAATTGTGCGAATTGCATTCAATACCATAAGATCATCGACACAATCAAAAGCAAAACCAAAACTATCACAACTAATAAAATCATAACCGGGTAAAGGCAAAATAACTAGCGATTCGGTAAGTTTACTGATCCCTGCCAAATTTTCTTCAGCAGAAAAGTCAATGACTGCTTCGGTTGATTTACATGAAATACCAAGTATTTTTAAATTGTTCCACGTTGTTTTAGCGTTATGCAAATTCCCAAAATAAAAAGTATTTTTAGCTTGATTGATGCATTTGTGGGTTTTATTCCTTAAATATTTAAATGATTCAAAATCGAGCTCTAATCCAAATCTTTTGTATTTTTTGTAAGCCAAATCACTACGTTGCAATAAACTCAAAATATATGCATTTAACCACGGAGCAGTGGGACATTTATTTATACTTGTTTTACGAGGCACACAAATAGAATCTAATTTTAAGAAATTTGAATTGAATTCCTCAAGTGTATCATTCACATCAGGATAGAAATAAAGATTTAACCAGTCTAACGAAAAGAAACAACTTGTAAAATACTCATGATTGATTGCTTTATTATCAGGAACAACTGTATAAGAAATTTTATCTCTGGTACGATTGAACCTATGCAGGCAAAAATGAAGTCATGATTAGAAATAGCAGGAACAGCAAGCTGCCCAAAAGAAATAATATTATGCTTATCAGCCTCATACAAAATTATCAAATCCAGTAGGGTGCTATCCAACCTAGTCGGTTTATAAGGTAAATAAAATAAATTATGTAAACTCAAGCAAGCGCCTAGTTTATTGCTAAGCAACATATTAAAGTTCAAATCACACAACAAATAACCTTTTCATACCGTGGCAAATATTCAGAAAAAATTATTTGTAAATTATTAATATCCTCAGAACAAGTAGGAGGCGGGTTATAAATAACCAAAATAAAAATTTTGCCAAATCGCTCGACAAGTACAGATGCCAAAACTTCAACCTTACCAAAGGCGCCAGAGAACAATTTGCTGACCCCCAAAGTAGACCGAAAATAAATACCAACACCACCCCATCGCGTATTATTAATACGATCAAAACGTATTAGTTTGTAATTATTGATATGGAGCGACTTGTTTGTAATCTTACTGTTAAGAAGAGTTTCAGATAAAGCGAGAAAATCCAATTTGTGTATCTCTAACAGTATAGTAATTTCATTAAAATGTTTAACCAAACTACGGACATTTAAATGACCAAATATAGAACAATTTATATTTACCTGCAGATTATCACTTGGAACAGTTTTACTACAATACAAGTTGTTATAATTTAATGGGTTGTACTGTTGGCGGCAGCGGTTGTCCGAAACTTCTCTTGTGGAGGCAATGTTGTCCGAAAGTTTTGATTATTAAATTCCCGAATGTGTACCCCGGTCGGCCAAGTATTTGTATCAAGAGCCTTAGCCCGAAAATCTGCTTTTATGCCCAATTTATAGCAAACAAACTTCAAAGATTCAATATCACGATGTTTGGGGACAAGTTAAAATACTTTGCAGTCCTCAATCCCCAAGCATGTTTTAGGTATGACCGAAATATCACTTTCCTTAGTATGAGGATTGAATTTCGAAACGTGTAACTATAATGTTGGTGTAGCTGTCACTACCCCAAAATTCTCCGTAAATGGCTTAGTACCACAAATTGATTTCGTACTCTGATGTTGATGACTCCTTTTATTAACCTCAGGCGAAACAGCACTGGAATTCAGAGAGGATGACGCCACCTTAGCAAACGTTCTTGTTGTAGAGGACGAAGATTTTTCCATTGCCGTAGGAAGTATAATTTCACTTGATTCGTTGGCAGCAATCTGAGTAGACGTCCCCGTTGCACAAGATTGATTAAATTCACCAGCCACACTGTTATTTTCAACATCAGCTCGAACAACTGGCTGACTTATTGACATTTTGTTGGTAATTGACTGCAGAGAGATATCAATATTTTTAGTTATCTCTGTCAATTCACATAATTTAGTGACATGCAAATTATAAATTAATTTGCAATTGTCACAAAACCAACAAATATTTTCAGAGCCGCTTATCAAATCAAATGCAGCTTTCCTGAAACCTGCACATTTGTAGTGTGCAACTTTCTTGCATAAACCACTGCAACATGTTTTATTATTTAAAAAAAAAAGGTGAACACAACAAAAACCAAAATTTCACTAACAATTAACACAATATTTACATTATGTATATATATATAATATTAAGATAGTTTTATACACATAAAATGTCTACAATTTTAATAATTTATTATATATTAAAATTGGGCAAATTTTCAATATTAGAAAAAAAAATTATATTTTTGACACCACAAATAAAAACATCCACGTTCAAAGGCAATTTGAATCCTTCAATCGGTGTGTTCAAAGGAAATATCAGAGATACGTATATATTGTTTGTTAATTTGTCAGGAAGGGGTACCTTCATTTTTTCGAGTTCGCCTAAAAGAATTGATAAATCAATTGAAATATTATCATGGTCAAATACCACTAGATGGAATTTTCAAAGCAGTCAACGTTATCAATTAAAAAATCAAAGATTTAAAAGACTGTATGGAAGCCACTGAGAATGATTTACCGTTAGATATGAAAAGTATTCGTGAGGCAAGTGTTTTTGTGTCATTGTTAAATAACATCAAGTTTAATACGATATTAAAGTATTTTTCTCATGTTATGCCACAAATCGACATTTCATATAATGTACTCTATAATGCTATAACAAAATTTAGTGAATTTATTTGCAAATTTAGTAGATGCCATTGTTGACAGCGTTGCCGAAGTAGAGCTTAAAGTCGACAGATCACGTTCAATAAATAAAGTAAATTTGAAGCGAATTCTTAAAGTAGCTTGTAACGTGATAAGAATACATATAGCTGATCGATTTATAAATTCGGAATATTTAATAAGTAGTCAAGTTTCAGACTGTACACAATTTCAGTTTTATGCTCAAAACTTTCCTTGTGATTCACTGAATACTATAATGAATTTATATCCATTCTTGGATAAAGAGCATCTGAAAACTGAACTATGTACATGCAATTTATCGGCTAAGAAATATTTTCGCTTCCGACAACACAATAAGTGCAATGGTCAAAATAATTTACGATAATATGAAAAGAAATATAAAGAAATATTTCAAGAAGTTCTAAAAGTGGCTGAAATTATTATCACAACACCAATGTCAAGGACGGCAAGGCCTGCCAAAATACATCTTTCAGATCGATGCTTCAAATATATTTGGTCATGAACAAACGGCTCGGGAGCTCGTCGATGATGGGTAATGGATCTTTTATCGTCACCTCTGTCAGTTTACGGGCAGCACAGTCGAACTTTACCGTTGGGCTTCTGCACGCACATTACAGGAGAACTCCACGAACTCTCTGATGCCTCTATTACATGGAGCGGAGCAACCTGTTAAGTTCCCGGTATAAGTAGTCCTACTTAGCTGGAGAAATAGGATAGTAACGCTGTTTGACTAGTTTTGCACCCCTACATGAATTTTTGCGCTAACAGATTAGTTTTTAATAAACCTTCATCGGTAAATAGTGGGAATTTTTCTATTGCTCTGTTTAGAGGCTCCGATTCTTCCAGGGCCAACTCACCCTTTGGTACCTCCTTTGCTTTGGAATGTTCAGTAAATTCCAAAATTGCCATCGTAATTATATTAAACTCTTTCCAAAAGTCGATCCCTAGATTAGATATAATGTTTGCGGTAGATTAGGAACTATACATGAATTCTCATAACATTTTCAATTCCATCAAAATTCATCAGAGCGAATATGTGCCCCAACACTCGTTCGCTGTGGATACATTTGGCGATAAATAGTGAATTTTGAATACTATTAAAATTAGCCGAAAGTTGTCACTCGAAAATAAAAATATCGTTAATGCAGATAGTATGTGCCTTGGCTATCTCAGCCTAAAGTTACTAGCCGACATATTTAAAATAAAATGAAAAATTAACAAAACAACGTAAAAACTGGTATTTTCATGATGTGATTTTAGGAATTATACTATAAGTTTCATCAGAGAAGCCAAATATCAATATTAAAAATTTGAATAAGTGCAACCTTTAAAGTGACATTTCTGGAAAGAATTTCCGTTAGTAAGTCTAGCCAACAGTTATCTCCAGGGCCTAGATTCTGATCAAGTGACAAATGACAAATGACAATTTTTTGTGAAATTGTACTAATTTGAACTGCTATAAAATGACAATATGGTTGTGAGTTCTAAAATGCGATTCTGATGATGTGACTTTTTCAAAATGTCACAAGAAAAAAAATGACAAATTGAACAAAATTGTCATTGATTTGGTTTTCCGTGACTTTTCTCACTGTATTTTAAAATAAAATATTTATGAGTATATTTTGTTAATTTTTATAATTCCTATGTTATAAATTTTAATTGTTTACATTTTAATTAAAATAAAACAATATTTTATCTATTTTTATATATGTATATAATGTGTAGCTGTAACTGAGTGTGCATCATCGAGCTCTTCGTAAGCGACAAATGCTCAGAAAGATTTTGTGGTCGGGTTTCTCGAGCATATTCTAGAAACTGCCAAAAATCAGTAATTATTTTAGAATATTAAGAAAAACAACAATATATCAAATTTTATAATTAACCAATTTTTTTAATAATTTTAATTATTTAAATTTTATATTTTTGTAAATAACCAACACAAGCACTTGAGAAAAATGAGAAATCTCATTAAAATTGACCTTAAAATATAACTTCGGTAAACTAGAAATGCAACTACTGTAAACTGCTGTTAATGTCATAACTCATTTCGTCAGAATCGCAAATTTTCTGTGACAATATTTTGTACTAATAACAAAATGTCACGAAAAATTGTCACTTGATCAGAATCTAGGCCCAGAAAAATTATCAGGCCAAGTTTCGTGTGAAAACAACGTTAAAAGTCTGTTTTCTGATGATTTTGTTGAAATTAGCGGAGACATATTCTGGGATAATTTTCTGCTCTTTCTAGTAATATGTTCTGAAAAAGAGCCGAAGCATACCTACTCTAGGCAAAAAAATTGAGAAAAGTTCTTTCAAAATATTTTGGAAAATGGGAACTGACTTTACTGCTCTTTATAGTAATATATTCTGGAAAAGAGCCGGATCACATTCTGGAAAAAACGGTGGAGAATTCTATATAAATATTTTGGAAAAGGGGGAATTTAGTGGTCTTTCTAGTATTATATTCTGGAAAAGAGCCGATACGTATTCTGGAAAAAAATTGTGAGAAATTCTTTAAAATTATTTTGGAAAAGGGGAGAATTTACTCTAGGAATAATTGTTGGCTAGGCGCACTAATTGAACCACTTTCCAGATATGATACTTTAATGGTTGAATTTATACAAATTTTTACATTTTATATGGGCCTTTTATTCAAATGAATTTTCCCGGGCTTCCCACATGAAACGTGCTCTGATAATTTTTGTAGAGATAAGTCTAGGCTAGACACTTCTATTGAACCACGTTTCAGACATGACACCATGAAGGGGTTTTTTATTTTTATTTTTTTTTTTTATTTTATTTTATATATAGGAGGGGTGTTAGCAGCCCAGAGCACTGCGACCATTGAGGCCTAATGTGCGTCCCTAGAGGTTCTTAGCTTAAATGTAGGTCTATGTCCTTGATAAACGCCGCTACCTGAAGCAAATCCAGTGGGTCGGCATTAGGCCACTGGATTGTGTGCGCATCGAGAAACTTGAATCTTTTTAGGATGATAGCATCGCATGTAAAGAGTACGTGTTCCGATGTCTCCTTACCGCAGTTACAAAATCTGCACTGGTCCGTAAGGGACTCCCATTTTATGTAGATGGCCATTAAAAGGGCCGTGCCCTGTTAAAAACCAGGTAAGGGATCTTAGGGACTTACGATCCATCATCGGTGCCTCTCCCAGACGTATAATATTGTAACTGAGTAATTTCTTGGCCTGTCTCATCCCAGTGGAGGACTCCCAGGGTGAAACCCTATAGATCCGCTCCCAGTCCCTTATACCTTCTGCCAAATGGGGTTTTGAAAAAGCGATGCTGGGACTGGGACCCAGGAAATCCCGGCTTGCTTCCGTTTTTGCACAACGGTCTGCTGCCTCATTTCCCTTAATGGTGGAGTGGCCAGGAGACCACAAAAGGGTGATTTTGTTTGCTTTACCCAGTTCCAATAAATTGCAGTAGCAGCTTCAGACCAATTTCGAGTTGAACACTGAAACTCCTAAGGCTAGCGAGCTGCCTGGCTGTCCGAGATTATATAGATCTCGGTCTTCTTATATTTCTTTTTGAGACTTTGAAGCACACATACCTCAATAGCAAGGGTCTCTGCCAGAAAAATTGTGGGGGTGCTACCCAGCGGTATGCATAGTTCTAGGTCAGGCCCGACTATCCCTGCACCGGTACCCCCGTCTGACTTTGTCCCGTCCGTATACCATACAGAAGCATGGCGGGGGAGGGAAGAGATAATATTCTCAACCTGTGCCCTATCCGACAATGTGATGGTGAAATTCCTCCGACAATCGATTGTCCTTACCATCAAATCTGATAGGTGGATCAATTCCTCCTTGAGATTTAATTTATGTAGAATATTGTTGTGTCCTGGCCTCATGGTTTTAATTTTTCCAGTAATTTTCAGGCTCAGACCTCTTGAACCGGCTACTTTTTTAATGTGTCCCAGTATTCTATCAAGGGCAGCTGTTGGACAAGTCCTCATTGGTCCAGTTGCACCCACACAAATTAACCTCTGGAACTTGTCCAGTATTGTTCGTGCAACAGTCTGCTCCGTCTTAGGCCACCATACAAACGCCGCATAAGAGACTATAGGTCTTAAACGGCCCGGTAGAGCCAAACCAACATTTGTGGGCTTAGTCCCCACGTTTTGCCAATCATTCTTTGGCAGATGAAGTAGGCCTTATTGGCCTTGTTTGTTATATGATTTAAGTGGGGATTCCATGTCAATTTCTGATCAAGTACGACACCCAGATATTTAACCTCCTTCGACAGTTGGAGAGTTCCGCCCCCCCCCCCCCCAGGGCTAGCGGCGGGAGAGCAGTTTTCCTCCGGTTAGTAAAGAGAGTGCAGCTGACCTTATTAGGATTTACCGTATGGCCCACCTCCGTGCAAAAATGAGTTACTAACTCTAGGGCTTGTTGCATTCATTCCCCTACTGTATTCGCGAATTTGCCCTTAACCATCAAAGCTAGGTCGTCCGCATAGGTTATGTTTGAGAAGTCTAGATTTCTCAGTCTGGTAAGTAATTGATCCATCACAATCAGCCATAATAGGGGAGAGGGGACGCCTCCCTGGGGACAGCCCCTGGTGGCCGCTATAGTGATGGTTTTGTCTCCAAAGGAGGCCGTAATCCTCCTGGTTTTTAGCATGTTTATTATACACCTTACGGTGGAGGGGTCTATGCCCCTTGTTAGTGATTATTCGTGAATAATCTCGAAACTAGTATTATCAAAAGCTCCCTGTATATCAATGAAGGAGCATAGTAATAATTCCCTATTTCTGAGGGTGTCCTCGATTTCCGATGTCAGTTCGTGAAGAGCTGTTTCTGTTGATTTCCCTGCTTGGTAGGCGTGCTTCCTAGAGTCCAGAGGATGACTTTGGAGGGTATTGGATCTAATACAAATTACCAGAATTTTCTCCATGGTTTTCAGTAGAAATGATGTGAGGCTAATAGGTCTATAAGACCTAATCTCCTCTGAGGATGTATTTTCCGCTTTTAGGATAAAAATCACCCGAACTTCTCTCCAGCGTTTTTGAACATATTCCAAGCTGTGACTGGCTCTGAAGAGTATAGTAAGAAAATTCAGCAAAATCTGCAGGCCTTGCTGTAGAAAGGCGGGATATATGCAATCCCCTCCCGGTGATTTGAAAGGTCCAAAAGATTTCACTGCTCAGCTTATCCGTTCCGGCGTGAAACACTGCCTCGAGAACTTCTGAGCTGCCCTTGGAACCAGATACGGATGTACACTACTTGCGTTGGATTCCTCCTGATCCCTCAGTATAATTCATTCTGGGAAGTAACCTTTCACTAGACATTCCAGAGTCTCTTCCCTGGTTGTGGTTGTCCCTCCACCTGGTTTCCTTACAGACGGCGTAGGTAGCTTGTCTATTTCCTCACAGAAGTCTCTCTAGCTTAACCTTTTGCTCTGCCTGAGCGCTATGTTATACTGGGTAAGGGAGTACTGATGAGTAGTCCAATCTTTCGTCCTCTTAGCCCTATTAAAAAGTTTACGGACATTTCGTCTCATGTTCTCCAAGTTTTGGTTCCATCAAGGAACATCCCTTGTACCTCTGATATGCACAAGTGGTGAGCTTGAGTGGTAGGCATTAATTATTGCCTCTGTAACTTCATTCGCTACTCTGTCGAGGCCTTCGACAGAATTTATCGAGGTCTGCAGACAAGTTAAGTTATCCAAAAGTCTATCGTTATAGACTGGCCAGTTGGTCCATTTGGGTATCCTTACCATCAACTCTTGTCTCGAAGGATATCAAACCTGATGTACATATGATCTGAGAGTGATGCTTTCTTGGACACATACACAGTACCTCTCTCCTAACTGCATTCACAAAGGTCGCATCACTCCCTTTATTATTTACTGCTAAGTTGTTACTAAGACAGAATTCGAAAAGTTGCTCACCTCTTAAATTGGTGTTGCTGCTTCCCCAGACTACGTGGTGTGCATTAGCGTCGCAACCAATGATGAATTTCTGATGATAAATCATGCAATAATTCACGAAGCTCTGTACCAATGCTGGAGGAGGGTAATTCTCATCCCCTTGAAAATATGCGGAAGCGATGTTAATCACCCTCCTACCACCTTTAGGTAAGGGCATTTCTATTGAAACAGCCGCGATATCCCTAGAAATAAATTGGTTAATAAAGAAGATATTGTCCCTTGAGCGTCAAAGAATTGCTGTTTTCGGCCTATCTGCAGCCGTGCCGTAGACTAGCTTACCTGTATTGGCCGCAAAAGCTTTTATCTTCCCATTATTGCTCCTGTATGAGCGCTATATCCCAGTCATTGATCATAAAAAGACGATTTAGGTTGTTTGTAGCCGTCTTCGATCGATGCAGATTAATTTGCACGAACCTCAGTTTTGTTGTTGTTGTGGTCTCACCTTAGATTTGGGTTTTTTATTCAAGGTTGATGCCATCCTTTAGCGTCGTACTTTAGCCTGTTGTTCGGTAAAACGAGCCAACAGTTACCGGAGACATGACCAGAGCCTGCTGGAGCTCATCCTAAAGGAAGTTTACGGAGCTGGTGAACAGCTTTTTCCCCCTTTCCTGTAGACGCCAGACCTGCCCATGAAGGGTTGAATTTATACAAATTTTTAAATTATGCTCCTCTCATGAAACTTAACTTGTAATTACCATCGCAAACAGTGACAGCCAAATAAGCCTGTATACAGCCATAAATTCACTATATAGAAATTCCAGTTTATAGGTCGTTTTGTCAATTTTTCATGAAATATGCCGGCTGCTAACTTTCAGCTGAGATAGCCAAGACACTATCTGCAATACCGACATTTTATAACTTTCGGCTAACTTTAACAAGGTGAATTTTGTAGCGATTATCAATGCTTCGGAATTGCTCGATAGCGTTTATATCGAGAGTTATTTGACTTTTCTTCGAATTTGTAAGTTTTTGGTATTTTATGTGAAATTTGGTTTTACGATATTTATAATTGAGGATCCTGAAGCGACTGGACTGCTCTATTCGGTCCGGCAGCGTTTTCGTTCTTGGATATGGTGGGACCAGTCAGTAATCGAGGCTCGTTCTCCTAGACGGTTGGAGCCTCGATGAGCCGTTTCCGGAGCATCTAAAGCATTTTGGTTTTATATTTTCCCGACCTACCACAACCAAAACATAAAATACCATTAACAAGCCCGGGACAATTAATAAATATATGCCCAATATCTTGGCAATTTTAACAAATATTAATATTGGAATTATTTGTTATTGCTGCGTGAGTAAGCTCCTTCTGTTTGATTTCTTTGATACTCTAGTATTTCAGCTGGTTGTGAAAATCTGTTAACAGAATAGACCTCTTCAGTATGGTATGGTATCCCCAACTTTAGGGTTATAGGGTTTTGAATTTACAATAGAGCACCATATAGTGGGTCGCAGATGGTAGTTCCGGATGCACTCTCTAGAGTGTGGGTTCAATAAAAATGTAGATTCTATTTCCTGCCAATTTTTTGATTAATTAAATTTGGTTAACAAAATTCAAAATAATTCGGTAAAATTCTGTTATTACGGATGTCAAAATTCAAGTGAATAGCACAAATTTTTCAAATAATCTTGAGAAAATTTGGGAGTGAACCAGAGGTTGGCTGAATTCCTCAAAGTCATTGTTACCGTAATGAGTAAAGTCCGCGATACCCGCTACCCGATGATGACTAGGCTCAAATTTACCTGGAATAATATAACTTATGATCTGGTCCAGTTGTGGAAATGATCAAGGCCCTATCATACTGTAGTGACTAGCGTAAAAAATAAAGAGAATAAATACGCTAAATGCTCGTTATTCCAGTTTCCATAATGGTTTTTACATTACTCCAAATCTACATGTTTATTACCTGTGCTATATAAGTAAACTTTATAACATCAATTATCGGATAGATTTAAAACTTTTAACGCCACATTCAAGCGCTGAATTAAATCTCATAAATAAATTTATGTTCTTGTAAAAATGGTGCAGAATATTAAAATAAAAACATTGTAGTCCACAAGCATTATATTTTTAAATTACTTCCGCTATCGTACTCGTATAGTATGTAGTTAAATTTATTGCTTACTGGGTTTGAAAAAAACAAATCTTAATCTCACAAACTTTATCAACAAGGATTTAGAAGACAAGTAAAAAAAAAATCGTTTAAGGCGAAACAGTTAAAAGTTTTTGCAAACCATACATTTTGTGTTATTTATTATTTCAGTGGCCTGTCTAAATTCCGTTTAGCGTAAAGACATTTATTTCACAAAGTTTTGTAGAGCCTCATAATATCCTGTACTGTATTAGAATTTTCAAATTTTTATTTATTCGGTGTTTAAAGTGACTCACTGTAATTAGAAAAAGTTAACTGTATACTATGTACAATATTAGTTGACATAAATGTGGGACTACAATTCCCCAGAGTCTAAAAAATGTGCCTAAATATAATAAAATAAGACGTTCATTACAAAAAATAATGCCATTATATGATTTTTATCATCATATCTACATAAAACAGACATAAAATGTTATGTATTATGTATGTAGATACATAGAATGTTTAATTGTAATTTCATACTAATAATGACTAACAACCATGTCGACGAGACGATAATACATTCATTCCATTTTGTGTGCCGTAATGTGTGTTTGTATGTGTGTGGGGAGATGATATGGTACAGTAACTGATACGATGTTATACTTGATCCGGAAATTAATCGAATGGTACGAGTATGTGGTATAAATATATAATCTTCAATATTCACATATTTTATGTTGTAATTAACATACAATTTTATACGTACGAGAATATATCATGTTTAGATAAAATCTTGAGATTTAATTAAATTGAATAGTTTAGAGAGAAAATCGATCGTTCTTCATGAAATTGACTTAAATAAATGTTTGCAATGTCAAAGGCCAAATAAACATCTGTTTGTCTTGAGCGATACTGTTGCCGATTTTTCTAAAATTCAATCGATCACAGTACAAATTCATTATGTATAGTGTGTAGAGCCGTAACCTAAACCAAACAATGAATTTTAGATGGTGTAGGCTCATGAATAATAATATTTTATGAGTTTCTATTAAAATTCAATTCACAAAACCTTTACATATTGGTTTATTTGTAAAGAGATAAATTGAAAAGGGTATAAATATTTGGTACAACATAGTCTTAACTATAACATCTTAATGTTAAATAATTTTTTTATCCTTAAAAACCGCATAAAATTATAGTTATAAAATATGCTATATCCTCCCAAATGTCAAAATTTAAATGTTTATAACCAAAACCACCATACAAAACATATAAAACTTAAAGATTTATGGCTTAGTTCGTTTCAACAACCCATATACATATTTTGTAATCACTTTTCACAATATTGCTGCAAAAAAAGTTTTGTCGTAATTTTTTTTTTTTAATTGCAGTCAGATAGTTAAATCTGTGTACATATATCTATAGTTTAGTGGTGGAAAGTCATTGAAAAGTCTGGGACAAACTTCATTTAAAATTTATTTTTTTATCTCAATTTAATGCTAATATACATATATAGGAAAATAGATAAAATAATTTATTAAAGTACGTTACCACCCAAAAAATTTTCATTTCTAGTCGATTTAAATCGAAATATTTTTCCGTCTGATTTTTTTATTCGCCATTGGAACATCACAGCCAACAACAATGCGCGCTGAGCGAAATCAAAAATTACATTGAGAATATATTTATGAAAATTAACATAAATATATTATGGAAATGATTATGTTGGTGTTATGGTCTTTTATGTTTTATCATCACATTTTCCATTTGGTTATGGCCCTCGATTATTTTATTTCGTTCTTGAAAATAAAATTCGAGCTTTTTACATTTTATTTTAGATATTTTATTGATTCTTCAAAAATTTCTAAGGGTAAGGCCTAGTACCAGCGAGTCAAGTAAACAGCGTAATATAGTTCAACTGCTGTTTGAATTGACTCGCGGAGTCGTCAAAACTGGCCGATATCTCAATTGCCGTGATCATATTGGATTCAATATCAATGTGCTCAATCAATATGACTTCTGGACTTACAGCCGACATCAACCTCCGCTTACAATCATAATAGGTGTTTTCGGAAATTGATCCGGAATAACTTCAGGCTAACTTTCGACCATTAAACTTATTCACTTATTTATGAACAAAAAAGATAACTTCAGGATAATTTAGATGTTATGGTTTTAATTTTTTTTTTATAATTAGCTGTAAATATAAATAAATATAAAAACGAATACATTATTATTAAGATCAATATGAATGTGTTTTAAACGCGAATAGAAATTTCAAATATAGGGTTTTCACTCCAAATTCAACCTTTTATCCAAATCAAATTTACCTTTATTCAAAACATATTCTTCCTTTTCAATATCAAATTCAACCGTAGACGATATAAAACCAACAGAATTTATTTAATTTAAATTTACTGTATTTAAATTCTAGATACAAGATAATAAGTTAATATGTATAATAAAAAACCTTTATTATAATAGGGGCATAAATTCATCTTAAAATTCGCCCTATAGTTATTAATTTATTATAAACTTTACCTAAGATATCATCTTAAAATTCACAGTAGAATTCATCCTAAATTTATCTAAATTCAATGTAACATTATTCCTAAATTTACCGCGTATAACGTCTTCTTAACTAAAAATAAAAATAACCATAAACTTCACCGTACAACCCTTTAAGGCTGGGTCCTAAAATTCCCCATCCTAAAATTCTCTATCAAATTGACCATAAATGTATCCCAAATTTACTTTAAAATTCTTCCTAAAATTAGGACAAATTAATTCTAAAATTCACTTTTAAGTTAATTTAATTTGTTATTTGGGCCCAACCCACCATAACAGAATGGCATATGCGCATCTAACCAGCTTATTGTATCTTATTAATCCAGATTTGTAAAAATTAAACCGGAATTTACCAATAAATGGCACCACCAGTCAATATACCTTTCGACAAACCACGTCATCGGTGCCATTGTTTTCTATTGATATTTGTCAAGAACATCCTATTCATAACCATACAAGTTTGGTACAATAACGCATGCTTTAACGTGTTGAAAATGTCAAGTTTTGTGCCTACATATTACGATTTGCGGACATCATTGATTTTTGATGTGAAAACATCTTTAGCGGCAGGAGTAAGTAAAAAATTGTATAGAACTCGGGTTACGGAAACAAAAAAGCCGAATAAAAAATATTTCATGTATGTATGTGTATATATCGACAAGAACAATAAATAAAACGTAAAATCAACGCAAAATCTACGCATACACATGCAATATACAACATTATCCGGCATTTTAAAAACATCGTGAGCCGAATACAAAAAAAACTTAAAAAAAATCCGCCTACTTTAATTTATTTGGTTGTAAAAATATTTTCTATATATGGCCGCAGCAGCAAGTGTTTTTGAAAAGCAAATTACAAGCAAAAGGACCACAAATTATGCTTGTGTAGTGTAATGCACAAACGGCAAACCGGCATTTCAAACCGTCAAATCAAATAATTGACAAAATTGTTTGTTTTTCAATATGAAAATTATTAAAAATAGTTCGAATCTAAAGTTCGACCTTATTCGTAAAAATTTTAATTAAAATTGATTTAATTTCATTCAAAAACTCCAATTTTATATTTTGACGAACAGATTTTGCTTGACGGCCGGCAAAACATAAAATTGGGGATTTTGAATGAAATTAAATTAATTTTAATCAAATTTTCTTAGAATAAGGTGAAACTTATAGATTAAAATTCTTTGTTAATAATTTTCATATTGCAAAGTGAAGCAACTTAGCCAAAAATTGAGTTTGACGGTTTTAAATGCCGGTTTTCCGTTTTGCATGCGGGGCAATGCCTTAAGTGACTCAAAAAAATTAAATGGAAATAGCGAGCTGTGCAAACTGCATAATACCTACATTGTGCATAATAAAATAATAATTTTAAAATTGTTTAATCGGTATGCTTTGTTATTAGTGTTTTGCCCTACCGCCTTTATAATTGATATGAATTTACGGTCAACATTTCGCCCTAATAGAACCGCTTAAGTTAATTTATTTTAAATTGATCAATGACAAAGCGATGCGTATTTGCTTTATTCAGCGAGTTTGCCGTGACCATTCACTATTATGGACACTTGAACAAGATTGCCGTGTATGAGTAATGATATATTTTAAAGCGTAGATGGCAGGTTTAGGTGATTAACTTAACAGAACTGTACTTTGCTCATGCTCAATTAATGTCAGTAAGGTTCGTCCTTCAAAATCGAATAACTTATTGACTTTTTGAACCAAAAATGTAACTTAGCTTATACACTGAGCGAACATCAGCCGTCATTATGCAGGGTTTCTCGGTCTCATCGAATTGGCTTGAAATGATTCAATAGATATTTATACATAAAAGTTTTCACATAAATCTTTTGCGAGTTGAGGGTGAACTCCCTGTTTTTTTTGTTATCATTTGAAGAAAACTGCTGCAGAATCACATCGAATGCTTGTCAAAGCTGATGGTGAGCATGCTCTTGGTAAATTACAATGCTATGAGTGGTTTAATAAATTCAAAAGTAGTGATTTTGACGTGAAAAACGAAGAACGTGGAAGACCACCAAAAAAGTTTGAAGACAGTGAATTGCAAGGATTGTTGGATGAGGATGAAAGCTGAGAAAACAGTTTCCGCATAAACTGAATGAAAGGCACCAAGAAAATAGAAAAGCCATTTGCGAAATGTTGCTCGCCAGATACAAAAGAAAGTAATTTCTTCATCGAATTGTGACTGGTGATGAAAAATGGATCTATTTTGAGAATCCAAAGCGCAAAATACCTTGGCATGATCCAGGACAACTATCGACAACGACTGCAAGACCAAATCGCTTCGGACGGAAGATAATGCTCTGTATTTTGGTGGGATCAGAAGAGTGTGATTTATTTTGAGCTGCTAAAACTTGGTGAAACCGTAAATACTGAACGCTACCAACAACAAATGTTCAGTTTAATCGAGCTTTGCGTGAAAAACGAGCAGAATATGATAAAAGGCAACAAAAAGTGATTTTGCTTCATGATAATGCACCATCACACAAGGCAGAACCGGTCATGGAAACGTTGGAAGCACTTAATTGGGATATACATACCTTCACATGCGGCTTCATCATCACTTATTTTTTATTTCATAATTATAAGTGGCGTGCAAATGGAGATCTGTGACACCTTGACAAACAACAAGGGTCGAATCACCTCTCTGAATGAGGGTATGTTGTCCTTCCCACAACCCATTATATATAATATGATCAGCATCGTGGTTTCATCGGACATGTTCTGGTTTTGCAAACTTCTAATTTCAACATAATTTAAATAGTTTATGATTCAATTGATATGCCCTAAAAAATTTTATTTCAAAACGCAATTTAATCTGGTGTATGTTCTATTAGATACTGAAGGCGGCGAATATTGTCTGGGTTAGCTGTATCTGGAAAACCAAAATTTGCAAATCTAATTTTTGATTTAGAGTATCGACCGTAATATAATTAGTACGAGTGGTGTTCCAAAGTATTTCTTGCCGTAGGATAATGTTTTATTTAAAAAATTCTGATCCAAGCCCAACTTTATGGCTGAAAAATTCTTTAGGCCATGAAATAACAGGTGTGATATTAGGAACTATTTGGAGGATGTATAAAGTTCTTATTATTTAAAATTTCACTAAATTCCATCAGTAAATGTGCTTGTTCCATTTGATGCTGGAAGACTACATAAAATGATGAATTAGCTTAGTATATAAAAATAAATTTGGTGAATATAACTTTTAGTTTAAATCCAACTAAACATCATTGGCAGTGTTCCGCAATATTTCTTAAATTTGAGCCATGATTTAATTGAGATGTCCGACCCCAGACGATATGGCTCCAGAGACGAAATTAATCATTTATATATAGGAACTACTTAAAAACTCGGCTTCATATTTGAAACCTCAGATTTTAATAAATCATTAAATATAACAAGTTCCAAGCAAAGGCAAGAACTTTACGTGGCATAACCAAACAACAACCACCATCGGAGAGCTCAAAATGGAACAGCTAAAACGAAAACAACAAGAGAAGGGAGAGCAGCTGATGCAGGTGAACACAAATTACAACAAAAACGAAGATCACAGGAAAACAAAAAACTATCTCGGAAATAGAATCGCTAAACTAAACACAATATTTAGCGAATACTTAGCAATAATGAGCAGCATCCATATCTTATAGTGAGGAAACAAGTTTCTAACACATATACGTATGTAGCTGCTAGATGATATGCTGCTCCAATTAGATAACGGCCACCAACAACGCTGACAATAAACATTCCAGAAAGCAACCTGCAACTTTCAACGTACTCTCTACACAACAACAAGCAACGGAAGAGACAACAATGCTACAGAACAACTCAAGGAATAAACAACCAGCGGAGGAGCAAGAAGTGACTAAAACCCTAAACATCCATTATATATTAGTAACAGGTCACTGAAGCGTCAAAAATGGAAGACAATAATAAAAAAAAGTTGTTTAGAGGCAAGACGTTCTGATGCGACAAATTTATCAGAAGCTAGCCTCAATAGAGTACTCACTGCGAATACCAACAAAAACCTCAGAAACACCTCAGAATCAATAACTACTAAGGGCATGACACAAATCTTTCTGGTCAACCAGCAAGGCCCAGTATTATTGCCAACTGCAATAATTAAAGCAGAAAACAGGAAATTGGAAATTCACCACGCTGAGGCCACTAATAGATCCAGGCTTACAGGCAACATTAATCTCTGCAAAGACCGCCAAGAAGGTTCATGTGAATATTTCTGGCATACACGGATATAAGGCTGGCGTTTGTAAGTATGTGATGAACCAAAAACTAGCACCAAGGTTCGAGGGAGACTTCCGGTTAGAGATTGAAGCCTTATTATTCGACAAATTAACACAACAACTAAGCGAGACAAATGTCGCCACCACCAAATGGACCTATCTGCAGAATATACAATTAGTAGATCCATCATACTACCAAGCTCAATAAATTTAGGGGCAGACTACTATCTATCGATAATATAAAACAACATAACAAAAGGCGTGTGTCAACACACAGAGTTCGGATGGATCAATAATTGGAAGTATGGGTGATTTAGAAAGCCAAAGTAGAACAACCATGGTGTCAACAAACCAAAGAAGATTTATGAAGATTCCGTATACAAACAGCTTTATCATAAATTCATGCAGGGATGCATCGAGTTAAACCCCATGAGGTTGATCCAGGAAAGACGAACTAGCTGAAAACATAAGTTACATACCTCATCATGGTGTGATCAAAGAAAATAGCACAACAACCAAGCTCCTAGTAGTTAGTGTTTTGATGCATCTTCCAAAACAACGAATGAAGTATCCTTTAATGACATCTTGATGACCAGTCCCAAACTACAGGAAGAGCTGACCGATACATTACTGCGTTGCGAAACATAAAGTTGTGATGACGGTCGACATAGAAAAAATGTATCGCCTAGTATGGATTAATAAAAAAACAGACGAGACTACCAACGAATATTATGGAGAAGTAATCCTCCCTGCCAATAAAAAGCTTATAGATTAAACACGGTAAGATATATGTAATCACCGCAGGGAGCTATATAGCAGTTTATTATAACTAGTCAAATCCCCCACGACCAATGAGCTGACGGGAACATTCAAACCAAACTAACCGATTGCATTAAAACTCTGGAGATTTTATACAATCCCCAAACAGATTATTTTGAAATCGATATAGTCCGCTTGCAGTTAACTAACAACCAGCCCACGAAACGCTCACTGCTATCTGATTCATCAAAGTTATTTTGACCCTGTAGGATGGCTGTCACCAATATCAATTCATGGCAAAAATTATGATGCAGGAAGTATGGATAATCGGAATAAACTGGGATTAACAAATTCCAGAAAAGATACGCAAGAACATTAGGACAAAAGGAACTGCACGGATTTGCTGATGCCTCAGAAAATACGCTTAAACTGCATCTGTGATTGCCGCGCTATAGTTGACTTCGGAGAAGTAAAAACTCAGCTGCAAATATCCAAAATACGAGTTTGCTACTTGCTATAACCAGAACAAAGCAATCAATCCCCCTCCTCGAACTAAATGCAGCTGTATTATTACCAAAATTAACAAAACATGTACAAAATATCATGCAACTTCCCGGTCCGATTCAACTATCATAGGATCAAGGGCGACCCAAGCAGGTTTAAGAAATTCGTAGAAAATAAAATCTCAACCATCAAGAAGTCATTACCATCAACAACATGGCAAAACGTGAAATCTCAAGATAACCCGGTAGACATAAGACATTGCTTCACGTGACATAACACCTAAGGAACTCATCAATAACAAATTGTGGTGGATGGACCACAGTTCCTGGGAACAACAACATCGCAATGGGAGACAGCCCAGGCAAACAATTGGAAAGACAACCTACCAGAAGTAAAGCATCAGCTGAAACCATAGCTGGAAAAGAAACTAGTGCTATTGACAATGATAAAGGAAACACACCCTCTCTTAGAGGAATTTAACAAGTTCTCAGCGTACAATAAAATACGGCGCATATTCGCATATGATTTGTGATTTATCAACAACAGCAGGGACAGAAATGTCAACAAAGGTTCACTAACAGTGCAATAACTACAGCGAACTTTAAAGTTAAGCATATATTGCATATACATAAACAAAATCTAAGAAGCTACACACACTCAGAAAAAAAACATGTAAAACCAATAAGAATTCATATTGAATTAATGAGTTTTTACCATTAAAATTGGTCAATGCGATTTCTCCTATTATTGCTATAGTTGGAAAACTATTTAATTTATCGTACCTTCAGAATATGTTTTTCAATAGTTCATACCATTGAAAATTAATGAGATATCCCATTATTTTCACAGAGTACAGAACATACTTTTGAAACTTTATTTTTCCTATTAATTTATATATGATTAATACTATTAACCCAACGTGACCCGTTTATTAATTTAATTATGCAAAGAACTATTTTAATTCTTGCGTAATATTAAAGCAATAGTTCACACCATGGAAAATTAATAAGACATCCCCATTATTTTCATAGGTTACCATCAGAACAATACTATTGAAAGTATTATTGTCCCCTATTAATTTAATATGATGTGATGCTATTAACTTAATATGACAAATTTATTAATTAAATTCTATAGACTATTGTTTAAATATTTAACAGTGATGAAAAACGTAACGTGTAACGTAACGCAAAAACGGAATACCGTATTGAATATTTAAAAATAGTGTTACAAACGTTACACAATTTAAAAAATCGTACATAACGAAATCCGTAACGTTATGGCCCTTTTTTATTTCCGTTATTTCGTTACGTTTTGGCTCATTTAGTTTCACAATATTGGCAGTATCTTCGTCCCAAACATTTAAATACAGCATATCCTAGGTAATACCTTATAGCACAGTCGTCAAAATTTAAACTCGTGTTGTCGTTTGACAGTATATGGTCCAACAATTCATGTTAACTTCTGATTGATTACAGATGGCTGAGACTGGTTCCTCTCTGGTAAAATCATCTACATTATCACTGGCTTCAATTAATGTTAATTCCAATGGTTCTTTGGATGGTAAATCACTTGCAGTTATCAAATCTTGGATTAGTAGTTCATCGTCGTCTTCATAACAATTCGTTAAAGATGAGTTTTTTAAAAAATTTATTGACATTATTTGTCCCAATAAGTAATTAAACTCCTTTACAGTAGGATTTTGCCTATTACCTACTCCTCCTCGTTGCCTAATTAGGCCAAAAAGATTTTCAATAGGATCCTGATTTAATCGAACTGTAAGTATGAAAAATATTTCACTATTTTCTAACATCAAACTATTTAATAATTGTAATACGGCATTAATTGTTTGTATAAGCCCTTTGAAGCAATATATAGTCTTCTTTTACACCGGTTCAATTGATTTGATATATGGCAACATTTCTAACATGTTTAAATAGACTTGTTTGTTAATTTGAATTGCACTTTTATGTTGGTTCTTATCATTTAAGACTCTACTATTTTAAATTGTCAAACAACCTGTCAATTTTTTCGACAAAATTTGCGGTTGATAATGAAACACCTTGAACGCTTGGTGAAAACTGGTTAAATTGACTCATCGTTCGAATAGCACAGGCAACTGTCCAGCTGAAAACTTGTGTTGCGTATGTATTTAGTCAGTTTTACCTGGTTATGACAACATTTTCATCATGTTGAAGTACACGAACGAACAACGTTTACAAATAATTAAAATTTATTGAGGTAGTTAACACCGCCAAATTTAGTCCCGGACTATACACTATATCGACCTAAACTGCATAGGTCACATGGTGTAAACGCTAGTTACCCCAAATTGGGTTAGACAAGTAAAATGTTTGACCTAACCTAAAATAGGTCAACTAGAAATATGGTGTAAACGGTTCGACCTAAGAAATTTCGAATTTTTCAATAGATGCGATTTTATTAACTATCATTTTTACAGCACAAATAATCAATAAAAATATTAAAATTAAAATTAATAAATGATATAATATTAAATATAAATACATTTAATAAAATATTTGAATTTTTGACATATGACCCAAATGCGACCTATATTTATTGTGATGTAAACGGTCGGTAAGTGGACTAAAATAGGTCACCATTTAGGTCGGTCCACTAAATATTTCGTGGTGTAAACTACCTCATTACAAAAATCCCGAGTCCGTGACGCAACTTCAAGAGCGTTAATTCCAAATTTTGGTCGTAATTATCATTCCAGTAGACAAGCAATTCATAATCTAGTGAAAAAATTTGAGTGTAAAATATTCGCTGTCGGATGTTCTCGTGCCAGTGCGACACAATTATTGCTAGAATTATTTTATAAATTTATTATGATTTTTAATAATGACAATAAAGTAATTATATTAAAAATCATCAATAATTTCCAAAACAATTCTAACAATAATTTAAAATAATGAATTCAATAAATGTAAATCAGTCATTTTGACAGATCGGTAGTTCTAGTGTTAATTTCGTTGTAATAGGTGAAAAATGGCCAACTTCTATCCTGATTGGGCATAATCTAGAACTTCATGCAAAATTTCTATTTCCATCTCAATTCTGCAATTTCATTATAGTTGGATAAGAAATAGCAAAGCTTCACCCAATTGGCCATATTCCAGAACTTATATAAAATTCAATTTAAAATCCTACATATATCCATCTCACATATCGAATTTCATCGTAATCAGATAAATTACTGTTTCTTTCAGCCATACGATCGTGTACAATAATTTAAATATACGAGAGAAAGAATACAGAACAAAAAAAAAATTAAACTGATAATTCCAACTACAACATTTTTACAACAAAAAAAAATTCAGTTTATTTCTGTAATGTACATAACATTTTACGCTGTTTACAACATTACAACGAAACGAAACTACATACATAAATAATAAATAATTTAGTACATACATAGTTGTCTTTTGGTTTAGTCGTTATGAAAGCGAAAAAAAAAAAGATCTTTACTCAAATTTACAGTTTTTACACTAACAACACACCCTTCTGAAAATAAATAAAAATTTTGTATATAGAAATTATATAGAGTAAAATCGATAGTGAAAATGATCGAAAAGAGAATAAAAAAGAACAGAGAATAAACAGAGAATTTGAGCTATACATTGCAGTGTTTTATTCTCTTCAAATTGTTGTTTTTGTAAAAAGCCAATTTCAAAAATCAGAAATTTTTTTGTTCGTAGGTTTCCTTCTGTTTATGTTATTTTTTTCTGTGCTGTGAGCGAACTTCAGTCCAGCTTTAATTGAAAGTGTGTACGGTATATTAACTCTAGAATTAGTGACTTTTGCGGAGTTTTTGTAAGGTTTATGGAGCGCTTCGAATCTCATACACCACAAATGTTTTAATGGGCCGAACTTGCGTATCGCAGTCGGATAATGGACCATAAAATGAAATTTTGGTTTTAGTGTGTCCTTAAATAACTTCATATACAAAGAATTATGCTTCGATATCAGGTGTTGTAAAGAGTTTATATCATTTTCATTTAAAACAGAAAGCAAAATTAAGTCTATTATTTTTATTAAAACTATTAAAAACCCCCATATTGGGTCGTTTTCTGGGACTAAGTCACCCATCATCAACGGAAAATAATTAACAAATGTCATTGCCTCACGAGCTGTCATTTTTAAGCTATTCGACTTCAATCCCGCCATCGTTAATGGTGGCGAAATATTGCCAATTTCAGTCTGTCCGTAATTAAACATCTGTTTGCGGAAGTTAAAATTTTCCAATGAAAACAATTTCGATGTTTCAACAAAATATAGTATAATTTTTGATAGATCATATCTACAAATGCCTTCAAAAATATCGTGCATAATGTCATAACAAAAGTTATCTATAGCATTAAAGGATGGAATTTCATTAAAAACACATTTCTCCCTAATTCCTGTGATTGTTTCATCGTTTACGGATGTGTCAGTTTCATAATTGAAGATATCGCGGATTGCATTTGGATGTTCGATAATATCTTCTTGAATTTCAATCTTCTTTCTTTTGCAAGACCGACAATAGAAATTAGAATTGAAGCTTTTTCAAAATCCCAAAAAAGTATTGAGGCCTAAATTATCACCAATAACAAAGGTTAATATAAAATGAACATGAAATGTTTTATTATTGACAACAATAGTCACACCTGCAGTTTCCAGTTTTGTTATTTGGTCAATAAATGGTCTTAATGTATAACCATTCCCAAATGCTGATCTGTCTTTCGTTTTAAAAAATCCTGCTACAAACATATTGTTCAGTTTGGACAGATGGTGTTTAGGTATAGTTGGGAAGGCATAATAAACCCCACAAACAGATTGTTCTTTAGCATGCGAACCTAGGGGATTATCAACAGCAAAATCATCTAAATATAATATATATGGTATTGTTAATTTCTCATTGAACGATTTAACTTTTGATTTCCAAACGCTTCCATTTATCAAATTACAAAACACACCGGGTTGGGTACTTTCTAAAACTTTGGTGTTTTCTAAAGTTTGCTCTAAGATATTCTTAGATTCAAAAAACTTTTTGAACTGAAATTCCAAAGGCATTAGTATTCCAGTTGTTTTATTTGAGTCGATCGTTGGCGAATTATTCATAATTATTTCACAAACTTCTTCATTAATTATGTACTGCAATGGTGTTTTATAAAAGCCTACACGTTATAATTCTTTAATGAATTTATATTCTGTATTGACGTTTTTGAATGGATAAATAAACGATTTTAATAAATTTTGAGCTGTTTTTCTACTTTCCGCATTTTCAATTAACGGTAAAATCTTAGATGAGATAACATCTGCTAACGGGTTAGTAATTTCTTCTTCTATTGTATTTATAAAATAAGACACATTTTTCCTGTTAAAATTATTGTTGTTATGTAGGTTAAGGGTAAAGTTAAGTCCATTGAATTCTGCTGAACCAGCTATTTCTATTTCTGGATCTCCTGCACTTAAAACTTTATTTCTTTCTGTTTCTATATTATCATGATTGCTACATGATTGTTGAGGAACAATTTGATTGTTACATGATTGCTGAATCTCAACTTTATCAAATACATTTTTCAAATTCTTATGGACCCTGTCCAAATGTCTTTTAAAATAAGAAAGATCTGCAAACTTTTGAGAGCATTCGCCTTGCTTGCAGAGAATATGTTCATTTATTTTAATGCTATGGAACGATTTTAAGTGGTCAATTACATTTTTTGATGAGCAATATGACAAAGAACATAAAAAACAAGTAAACATTTTGTTGTTGATATAATTATTTAAATTTTTTTTAAATCATTAATTCATTACCAAAACATCTCATAATAAACTAATTTCTTTCAAAATTATTTTCTTCGAGAAAATTGATTAAATTTAATGTATTGGAGCTTTTTGTATGATAGTATCAACAAAGTTATAAAAAAAATGTTCAATGAAGTTATAAACATTTTTTCCTTCGATGGGATAGGTAAAATTCATAACGTGAAATAATTTAAATGTTGTATCTAAACATTTTAAAAAACTGGTAAATTTATATAATATTCCGTCGTAATAGGTAAAAAATGTTCCCAATGAAGTCAATTCCGGTCCTACAATAATAATAATGGGTTGAAACGTCATACCTCGGTCATACAATTTTTTTTTAATTTCTCCAGTTTTTCTTCATATTCACTGACACTTATACAGTGCAGTATTGTTGAATCCCGACAGTCAATAATGCTTGGCTTCCACTTTTGTTTTACCTTGTTGATTGATGAATTTGATATTATTGCAGATTTCAAAATCGAATGCAATAGCATGAAAATTATGCAGTCTTGAGAGTCTGAAATAAATAATATTTTTGTAATTAATAAAGGCAAAATTGTTGGATTAAAAAAAATCAGTTGAAACCAGAGCTGTAAATTTTCATGTACGGGATAATTATACTGATTATGCTCATTCTAGTACATTATACAAAATAAGATAATATTTTCAACAATACTGGGGATTTACAGACCAGTACGTTTATGCACCAGTACTTTTCGAAGTTCAAGTCCATAAGTTCCAATACTTTTCTGTTTAGTACTTAGCACTTTGCAATCCCTATAACTGCGAGTAAAAAAAATTCAAAAGCACTGTAAAACTTCATTGCACAAAAAATAACAAGTAACAAAGTAAACAGTACTTTTACTTGAAAAATACAGGTTAAGTACCTGAACATATGCTTAAGTATTTAGAACATTGGACTGAACATATATGCTTAAGTATCCAGAACATTAATCTTTATGGTACTTGAAAATCACTTCAGTAAGTATATTATAGTATTTTACAGCTTTAGTTGAAACTATTTTTAAAAGTTATGATGAAAAAAATGGCCATGACTTGTTATAAATATTTGAGTACAACTTACTTGTTTCTATTTCCTTTTGCAAATTTTTAAGTATAATATGCGATGGTTTGTCTTTTATGGACTTGTTGAAATATGGAACGACGCGTTCCTTAAATATCGTCCATTTGGTAAATATAGTTGATGGGTTGTTGGGAAACAAAAGGTTATAGTCGATATCAACCTATTAAATGATTTTATATAAATTTACATTAATAATTGTACATAACTAAAGTTCATATTAAATTACCAATGTATGGCCAAGACTATGTTTGAAGAGTTGCCATTTCTTCAAAACGTTAACACCTTCCTTTAAAATGTTTTCCTTCCTAATATTTAGAACAGTTGCCCATTTCTCTTCAACCTCTGCCCACGGCTCGTTGTTGTGACTTAGCCAAATAATGGTACTTTCTTCGTCGGCTGTAACTGGTGTATCGGACGTCAAAGCTGAAGTTACAGTGTCTTCAGAGTGCAGAACTATATAAATAGTTAATTAAAATAATCTATTGGCCAAAATTTGTATTGTTTTACCTTTCTTTTCGTCGCTCAAAGATTTGTCTAATTTCCTTTTTTTGACGCGTGCGTTGACAGCTTTGTCATATAATTTTCCTACAGGATTCAGTCCCCGACCCCTTTTTCTGAAGTAATAATCCTGTTGTTAAAATCGAAATAATATATACCAATAAAAAAGAAACAAAATAAGCAAACAAAACTGAAGTAAAAATAAAGATAAAATAAAGATGCACAATATGACAACAATTGGCTTACACTACATTCAAAAGGAAACGTGTCTTTTATAAGGTTTGTGCAACGCACAATATCATTGATTGCCATTGCAACATTTTGCAATGAATAATTGTCTACAATGATGGAGATCAGGTTGTTCCTGTGAGTGTCAGTCAACGAATTATTTTCTTGATAGTAGTTTATAATTTCTTTGCCTCGTTCGGTTTTTCCTAATAAATCTTTTAATGTTGAATTGATTAAATCAATAATACTACCAGACGTCGTAGTAGCGGTAGGTGATAAATCCTGCACGGAGGATTGACGTGAAGCAGAGCAATGTTGCTCAATCCATTCTTTTGTAGTGGTGGTAATCGATATTGTGCTAGCCTAATAAATAAGTAAATATAGGAACTACAATATAGGATAAAATAATATATAAATAAATATTTTACGTTTCGTCTCCGAGATCGAGGTGGTACCTCAACTTTGCTCTTGTTCCTATTTGCTCAACCGGGAAAAGGTTTTCAAGATCTTTCTCCGTTAGGACAACAAGACTCTCCATATCAACCCCGCAAGCTTTATAAGAAATAATAAAAAATCAATATAAAATAGCAAAATAAAATCGTATACATCCACATAAGGAAGCGCAAGACTGTGCAGATTACAAACATTGGGTATATCCAGCACATGTATAGGTCTACATTTAAGATTTTTTTCAAAATTATAGAATTATTTCACTTGTAGCGCTGATTTATCTAATGAAATGTACATATAGTCTAGAATGTTTAGCCTCATTAAAAGTGAGACTAACTATATAAATGTTTCACTGAGATATTTTGTTTTGAACGTTTGAGAATTGTGAAGTCTTACTTTTTTTAGTGATATCTACATGCGCTGCATATACCTATTGATTTGTGCATTTAAATATATTTTCAGTAATGCAAATTAAAATTACTTTCAAATGGAATAATTAAATTAATTATTTATAATTAATGATTGATCTAAATTGAAATGAGTGATTAAAATACAAATTATAATTACTTTGCATTGTAAATTAAAAAAACGAATCTCGAAGATTTCGTAAAAATAGGTTTTAATAAAAATTTAATACATTCGTTACTGCCCAGCCTTGAGAAAGTGCCATATAAGGAGTATTTTATGCATGACCACGAAAACCGCTTTTACTATATATTTTACCATTGAGTCGAACAAAAATGTCCTCTGCTAAGCCAAACTTTTCGCAAATTAAAGTTTTTAGATCGTTATTAGATGTTTCCACGATGTCTGCTGCTTCATCGGTTATATAATTTATTATATGCCCATCAATGTTTATGAAGCTCCGATCGGAAACTATAACATCATCCTCATTTATTTCCATTTTGACACTTTTAATTCTCTTAAAAATTTCTTTTCAAATGTTTATGTAAGCCTTTAAAGAATACATACATATAAAGCACTAAAAGCTAACCTAAATATACTGGGTGACCCTTGTAATAGCGCAAATATTCAAGGAGGTGAACAGGTTAAGATTAACAAAAACTTTACGAAAGGGAATCTCATTTAACCCCTATGAGTAAATGTTTCATAATTTAATACTTTTATACCTGGTTGCACAAAACTATGGCTAACGATCAGTTAAATAATATTTCATCTGTATGTTGTCATAATATAAATCCAATACAAACGCTGAGTAGATCTAGCTATACATATTTCTTTTTGCGTGACCATTATAACGGAAATATTATGTTTGACAAGATATTTGTATGTAAAATACATTATAATCTGCATACATTGGATTTGTTTCAAACCGCAATTTCACAAAAAAACAAAACGAGGAAATATTATTATTTCGCTGTTAGGCCTTTTTTGGGCAATCAGACATTACTCAGATTAATTTCAGTACTAACAAAATGAGATAAAATTGCACACTATATATTACACTAAAATATGACTTATTTTAAAAGTAATAATACCGTACTATATAAATGTACCGCCCCATGCAAACAATTATCCCTCAGATATTTACACTTTTACGCAAGACACCCTCTATTGTAATAAAACTGTAGAAATTATTTCTAAATTTAAAAGCATAAAAAATACGCATTCAATAACACCAATGAAAACTTCAATATACTTACTTTAAAATAGTGGTGAAGCGCTATAAAACTTCAAACTGTTCACTAAATGAAATCACAAAAAAAAAATCACTTAAATTTTACCGAAGTGAAGTTCTTAGCAAATAACAAAAAATTTAGTAGTGTGAGTAAATAAAATAGAATGCATTTAGGCGATTTTTGAATAGTCGTACTAACGATGGAAGTGATTACATTTTTTCAACAAAAATTAAAAGTCCCAAAGTCAAATGATTTTTCTCGAATGCCCGTAGTATGCAGTTGATGAGAAAATTATGAAATGGCCGGACCCTGGCGTCGGCCATATAAATAACAAGCAATTTTTGCATCAAATGTGGTACGATTTTCCGCCGACGAAATTTGTTCAACAAAAATCAAAAGTCCCAAAGTCAAATGGTTTTTCTCGAATGTCCATAGTATGCACTTGATGAAAAAATTATGAAATGGCCGGACCCTGGGGTCGGCCATATAAATAACAAGCAATTTTTGCATAAATGTTGTACGATTTTCCGCCGACGAAATTTGTTCAACAAAAATCAAAAGTCCCAAAGTCAAATGGGTTTTCTCGAATGTCCATAGTATGCACTTGATGAAAAAATTATGAAATGCCCGGACCCTGGGGTCGGCCATATAAATAACAAGCAATATTTGCATCAAATGTTGTACGATTTTCCGCCGACGAAATTTGTTCAACAAAAATCAAAAGTCCCAAAGTCAAATGGGTTTTCTCGAATTTCCATAGTATGCACTTGATGAAAAAATTATGAAATGCCCGGACCCTGGGGTCGGCCATATAAATGACTAGCAATTTTTGCATCAAATGTTGTACGATTTTCCGCCGACGAAATTTGTTCAACAAAAATCAAAAGTCCCAAAGTCAAATGGTTTTTCTCGAATGTCCATAGTATGCACTTGATGAAAAAATTATGAAATGGCCGGACCCTGGGGTCGGCCATATAAATAACAAGCAATTTTTGCATCAAATGTTGTACGATTTTCCGCCGACGAAATTTGTTCAACAAAAATCAAAAGTCCCAAAGTCAAATGGTTTTTCTCGAATGTCCATAGTATGCACTTGATGAAAAAATTATGAAATGGCCGGACCCTGGGGTCGGCCATATAAATAACAAGCAATTTTTGCATAAATGTTGTACGATTTTCCGCCGACGAAATTTGTTCAACAAAAATCAAAAGTCCCAAAGTCAAATGGTTTTTCTCGAATGTCCATAGTATGCACTTGATGAAAAAATTATGAAATGCCCGCACCCTGGGGTCGGCCATATAAATGACAAGCAATTTTTGCATCAAATGTTGTACGATTTTCCACCGACGAAATTTGTTCAACAAAAATCAAAAGTCCCAAAGTCAAATGGTTTTTCTCGAATGTCCATAGTATGCACTTGATGAAAAAATTATGAAATGGCCGGACCCTGGGGTCGGCCATATAAATAACAAGCAATTTTTGCATCAAATGTTGTACGATTTTCCGCCGACGAAATTTGTTCAACAAAAATCAAAAGTCCCAAAGTCAAATGGTTTTTCTCGAATGTCCATAGTATGCACTTGATGAAAAACTTATGAAATGGCCGGACCCTGGGGTCGGCCATATAAATAACAAGCATTTTTTGCATCAAATGTGGTACTATTTTCCGCCGACGAAATTTGTTCAACAAAAATCAAAAGTCCCAAAGTCAAATGGTTTTTCTCGAATGTCCATAGTATGCATGTGATGAAAAAATTATGAAATGGCCGGATTCTGGGGTCGGCCATATAAATAACAAGCAATTTTTGCAAAATGTTGTACGATTTTCCGCCGACGAAATTTGTTCAAGAAAAATCAAAAGTCCCAAAGTCAAATGGTTTTTCTCGAATGTCCATAGTATGCACTTGATGAAAAAATTATGAAATGGCCGGACCCTGGGGTCGGCCATATAAATAACAAGCAATTTTTGCATCAAATGTTGTACGATTTTCCGCCGACGAAATTTGTTCAACAAAAATCAAAAGTCCCAAAGTCAAATGGTTTTTCTCGAATGTTCGTAGTATGCACTTGATGAAAAAATTATGAAATGGCCGGGCCCTGGGGTCGGCCATATAAATAACAAGCAATTTTAAATTTATCTTTCTAGACTGATTTTTTTGACTGGGGTGAAAAATCACCTCAGTGCGGCCGCTATATACGCTGCTGCATACACTGACGATATTTGCATTCTCGGTCGCAACATCATATCTCTAAAAGAAGTCCTCCCATTTCAATTAACAGCCCAACAAATAGGCCTTCAGATCAATGAATCGAAGATCAAATACATGGTGACCGCGAGAGGGCAGACTCATGGGGACTTCATTGCAGGAGAAGCTCAATATGAAAAGATGAATCAGTTCAAATACCTAGGATCACTGATCACTGAGCAAAACTCCGTTTCTGTGGACATTTCATCGTGGATCGCAGCAGGCGACCGAGCATCTTACGCCAATATCAAAATAATCAAGTCTCCTTATATATCGCGCAAAATAAAATTGGACATCTAAAAGGCGCTGATAAGACCAGTTATCACCTTTGATTGCGAGTCGTGGACACTGACAGAGCAAAACATCCAGAAAATCGCTATAACTGAGCGTAAGATCATAAAATGAATTCTCGGTCCCAAAAAATAAAGAGAAGGAAAAGAAATAAAAGAAAGCAGGACCTCGTGGGAGACCACATACCCAAGAACACCAGAGAACGCCAGTCACGGTGACCGAGTGTGTATAGGTTCCTTTCAACGTCGTCCATCCATCCATTCTCTCGTGGCGGATCGAATTATTTGGGGGAGCATCGTTGAGGCGGCCAAATCCCTTCATGGGATGTAGCACCAGCGGAAGAAGAAGAAGAAGTGGCCGTAATGTTACGGGAGCAAAGTATGGCCGCTAAGGGTTAAAAAAAACAGAAAAATAGGTATTTGTATCCATAGAATAAAAATATTCCCCTAACGTATTTTCGACTTTTGGCGTTTATTACTTTTTCCTTACGACAGCAGTAAAGTTTGTAGGTATGTTGCACATCAAGCGTTACAATTTTAACAATTTAAAATTTTTATTCTTCATTAACATTCAACGAATGGGTAAAATAGCTATAGAATTCAACGCGAAATATGGACATTAAACAAAAATTAGGTGTTCAACAAATTTCGTCGGCGGAAAATCGTACAACATTTGATGCAAAAATTGCTTGTTATTTATATGGCCGACCCCAGGGTCCGGCCATTTCATAATTTTTTCATCAAGTGCATACTATGGACATTCGAGAAAAACCATTTGACTTTGGGACTTTTGAATTTTGTTGAACAAATTTCGTCGGCGGAAAATCGTACAACATTTGATGCAAAAATTGCTTGTTATTTATATGGCCGACCCCAGGGTGCGGGCATTTCATAATTTTTTCATCAAGTGCATACTATGGACATTCGAGAAAAACCATTTGACTTTGGGACTTTTGAATTTTGTTGAACAAATTTCGTCGGCGGAAAATCGTACAACATTTGATGCAAAAATTGCTTGTTATTTATATGGCCGACCCCAGGGTCCGGCCATTTCATAATTTTTTCATCAAGTGCATACTATGGACATTCGAGAAAAACCATTTGACTTTGGGACTTTTGATTTTTGTTGAACAAATTTCGTCGGCGGAAACTCGTACAACATTTATGCAAAAATTGCTTGTTATTTATATGGCCGACCCAGGGTCCGGGAATTTCATAATTTTTTCATCAAGTGTATACTATGGACATTCGAGAAAAACCATTTGACTTTGGGACTTTTGATTTTTGTTGAACAAATTTCGTCGGCGGAAAATCGTACAACATTTGATGCAAAAATTGCTTGTTATTTATATAGCCGACCCCAGGGTCCGGCCATTTCATAATTTTTTCATCAAGTGCATACTATGGACATTCGAGAAAAACCATTTGACTTTGGGACTTTTGATTTTTGTTGAACAAATTTCGTCGGCGGAAACTCGTACAACATTTATGCAAAAATTGCTTGTTATTTATATGGCCGACCCCAGGGTCCGGCCATTTCATAATTTTTTCATCAAGTGTATACTATGGACATTCGAGAAAAACCATTTGACTTTGGGACTTTTGATTTTTGTTGAACAAATTTCGTCGGCGGAAAATCGTACAACATTTGATGCAAAAATTGTTTGTTATTTATATGGCCGACCCCAGGGTCCGGCCATTTCATAATTTTTTCATCAGGTGTATACTATGGACATTCGAGAAAAACCATTTGACTTTGGGACTTTTGATTTTTGTTGAACAAATTTCGTCGGCGGAAAATCGTACAACATTTGATGCAAAAATTGCTTGTTATTTATATAGCCGACCCCAGGGTCCGGCCATTTCATAATTTTTTCATCAAGTGCATACTATGGACATTCGAGAAAAACCATTTGACTTTGGGACTTTTGATTTTTGTTGAACAAATTTCGTCGGCGGAAACTCGTACCACATTTATGCAAAAATTGCTTGTTATTTATATGGCCGACCCCAGGGTCCGGCCATTTCATAATTTTTTCATCAGGTGTATACTATGGACATTCGAGAAAAACCATTTGACTTTGGGACTTTTGATTTTTGTTGAACAAATTTCGTCGGCGGAAAATCGTACAACATTTGATGCAAAACTTGCTTGTTATTTATATAGCCGACCCCAGGGTCCGGCCATTTCATAATTTTTTCATCAAGTGCATACTATGGACATTCGAGAAAAACCATTTGACTTTGGGACTTTTGATTTTTGTTGAACAAATTTCGTCGGCGGAAAATCGTACAACATTTGATGCAAAAATTGCTTGTTATTTATATAGCCGACCCCAGGGTCCGGCCATTTCATAATTTTTTCATCAAGTGCATACTATGGACATTCGAGAAAAACCATTTGACTTTGGGACTTTTGATTTTTGTTGAACAAATTTCGTCGGCGGAAACTCGTACAACATTTATGCAAAAATTGCTTGTTATTTATATGGCCGACCCCAGGGTTCGGCCATTTCATAAGTTTTTCATCAAGTGTATACTATGGACATTCGAGAAACACCATTTGACTTTGGGACTTTTGATTTTTGTTGAACAAATTTCGTCGGCGGAAAATCGTACAACATTTATGCAAAAATTGTTTGTTATTTATATGGCCGACCCCAGGGTCCGGCCATTTCATAATTTTTTCATCAAGTGCATACTACGGACATTCCAAGAAAATCTTATTTGGTTTCTTTTTTGAACAAAAATCGTCACTGAATTGTATTAAAGTTATTGTGTAATTTTTCTTTATCCACATTTAGGCGTATAATTTATATTACCACTACTAAAAATACGTATACGTATACGATAAATTTGTTATTTTTTTTTGTTGAGTTTTTCACAGGCATTAAATTTTTATTTATTTTATTTTACAAAACACAACTAACTGATTGCACTAAATGGCATCACACGAATGAGTATTGAACGTGTACACGTGCACGCCTGGATTATTTTGAGAAAAAGTATACCGTATTGAAATAATATAAAAATCGTATGAAAACAATGGTATGTATACTATTAAATATTTGTTTAATAGTAAATCCTATTAAATCAATATGAAAACATAATTATCAATACTATTATAATATACATTCTATAGTGTACCATATTAAACCAATATGAAAATCTTGTGAAATCAATAGTTTGTATACTAAAACACCGTTGTTCTAACAGTGAATTATAATCTAAGCTCATAATTCAATAGTATATCATATTAAATCAATATGGAATCTAATTTTGCATAATGCCCGCAATATAAAGTACACCACTTTAAATCAATAAGATGTTCAATATAACTTTATGAAAGCAATAGTGACGCACCTTATTAATAATCAATAGTACTGTACTGATAAATCTAATACTACAATACTTTTGAAAATCTAGAGAAATTACCATTAAATCAATAGTTTATCATGTTGATTTAATGTTGTTATATTTTGTAACAATTAATAGTACAAAAACTATGAAAACTATTGAATTAAAAGGAAAAACTTATTATTTCGTGTACTTTAAAATCAATAGTCGTACTATTGAGGTTTTATACGGTTGTATTTCTCTGAGTGCAAGAGTAGTAAACTATCATTACTTAACCCAGTGTATGATGACAAATGGCTATTATGCGTAATGGGGCGTTTGCAAGACTCAAACCTGCACATCGACAGCAAACATCCATAATTCTAAGCAAAAATAACATAATCACACAATGGATCATCGAGGAGCTCCACGAAAAGACTTTGCATGGCTGCACACAATTGACACTGAGGAATAGGAACTGGATCCTTGACGGTAGGCGCGCCGTGAGACAAGTAATTACAAAATGTAACATATTACATATTTTCGGCACAAACAAGCCAACATAGAACAATTGATGGGCAGGTCACCACCATCAAGAGTGAGGCCGGGAACCATTCACAATGCACAGATATATACTCCAATAATGCGACACATTTTATTGAAGCTAACGCCAAGATCAAGAAATGGTACTATACGGCCATGACGCTACTACCAGGCACCATAGTAGCTTACTGGCCAGTGAGAGAACAAACTGGCACTTAATCTCATACCACTCACTTCGGAGGGCTGTGGGAAGCCGGGATAAAATCGGTGAAATTTCACCTCAATAGAGTGATAGGGGAAGCAACCTTATACACCGTCGTCACTCAAATCGAAGCAGTGCTCAATTCACGACTTTTAGTTGCCCTCACCATCGACGCCTCGGACTTAACAGCATTGACACCTGACCACATTTTAATCGGGTACTCTCTCAAGGCGCTACCGAGCGCCGACATCGATGAAATAACAGCAAGAACAAAATGGCACTAGGTAGCAAAAATGGTACAAAATTTGTGGAAACGATGGTCATCAGAATATCTGCACCAACTGCATCAACGAAACAAGTGGACAACCATGTAAACCAATTTAATGACAAATGATTAATAACTTTTCAACTTCAAATTGGAACTAAACAACTTCAAATTAGGACTAAACAATTTCAAATTGGGACTAAAAAATTTCAAAATGGGACAAAACAATTACAAAACTTGGCTTTGGTTGTGGGTAATTACTCACCAACTACAAGCATTACTTTTAATTTAAATGTATGATTTCTTAGGTTGGTCCTTAGGCTTCGCGCCTCATGCATCATATTATCGCAACGACGTCATAAGGCAGCGAGCCAAGCCGCAACGAGAAACTTTGATTTCGCTCAATTTAAATGCTTGAACAACTATAGCGAGAGAATGCCTCGTCCGATCCGAGCAATTCTGAAGTCAATTTTTCTGTAAAAAAACAGTGGTGGTTAATTTATTTTAAATTAAAATAATTAATTTACACATTAGTTTTAATTTAAATTTAATCTACAAAGTAGCGATTTATAATGCTTGAGATTGAGAGCACTGTAGCGAAACAACTAAAAATGGATTAGGAAGGAACTTAGCCATTTCTTTAGATTAAGTTCCGGAATATGGGATGGCCAATAAAAATGAAACTTCACCGTTTCTTAACCGATTATAATAAAATTCAGCAAGCATGATGGAAATGGGATTCTAAACTGAGTTTTAGATGATGTTCTGGAAATTATGATGATATGTAGTTCTAAAATCATTTTTACATGAAGATCTGGAATAAATCCAATTCTTTTCCGATTTCAAGTCGTATTTATCGAACTTCACCATAATCTGTTTAGAAATAACCGAGTTTCTACATAATTGGCCAGATTCAAGAAATTCCCTAATATCATTTCAGAGTCTTATTTTCATGGTACAAATCGGGTTTCATCATAATCGGTTAATAAACCGACAAGTTCCTTACTAGTTGACCATATTCCACTACTTTTTCCAAATACCATTTTAGAGCTCCATTCTCATCGTACAAATAGAACTACATAATAATCAGTTAAAAACAGCCATGCTACCTCCTAATTGGCTATATTCCAGAACATCATCTAAAACTCATTTTAAAATCTTATTTTCCATCCTTTTTGGCCATATTCTATAACTTGATCTGAAACTATTTATAGAACCTCATTTCCATGATAATCGGTAATAAGAAACCACCAAGTTTCTTCCTAGTTGACCATATTCCAGAACTTCATCTAAAATTCACTATAGAATCCCATTTCCATCATGCATCCCAAATTTCATCACAATCGGATAAGAAATCACCAAGTTCCTTTCTAATTGGTTATTTACCAGAACTGTATGGAGAAATCATTGTAGAATCCCATTTCCAATGTGCATGCCGAATTTCTTCTTTATAGGTTAAGAAATGGTCAAGTTCCTTCCTAATTGACCATATTCTATATATAGCTCTCTCGCTACAGTGCTCTCAACCATTATAAATCGCTATTTTGTAGATTAAATTAAAATTAAAATTAATGTGGAAATTACTTATTTTAATTTAAATTAAATTAGCCACCACTGTTTCTTTACACAAGAATTGACTTCAGAATTGCTCGGATCGCGGTAAATGTACAAGCCTGCGAGAGCGGAATTTCATCAAACCGAATGCTTTATCGATGACGATTTTTATTTTTGAGTGGATCTTATTAAATTTGTGTTGTTGTTCGCTTAAATTTCCGATATTCTTGTATGGATGGCAAAATGTTTGATTAAACAATTCACTCCGAGAAGCGAGTCGAAATAACGGAGACTGTCTTAGCCCTCGAGCGTCATGCATCGAGCCGTGCTCACTCCGCTAATAACCCTTGCTGTTATTATAAACTTCTGGGTTTATAGGTGGTTTTCTGATTTTGATATGTGTGCCATTTATAGCACTCAACACGAATGATATTCCTCCCAATAATTTGAAACATGTCTTTGTTTGCTGAATATATTGAGTGGAACTTGGCCTAACAATATAATAATTTGAAATATTGACTAACCACGATGCAACCTTGTTGACAACATTCCACGCTGTGAAATCACTTAATCCAAAGAGGTCCCATTTGCCTATAGATATACTGGTATGCGCCACATACCATGAGAACATATCCAATTCTTTTATGGCTTCAACTTTTAGATTACCCCCAGGGTTGTGGCTTGGATTTGTTGATTTATATAACTCTGAAAAAAAAAAATGAAATAAAGTAAGTTGAGGTTGTAACGGCCTCTCATTGGCGTTACTAGTTTGCCCAGCGCTGACTTAAATCTGTGACGCAATTTTGCTAATTGATCAACTGGTTCTGAGTCATTTTTGATTTTTTTTTTTTTTATGATTGTTGTTGGATGTTTTGGTTGTTAATAAACGTGGAGGTAACAATGGTTTTGTTCGGGGATTCGAATTTGATAAGCTGATCAGAACGGTCGAATTAGTTTTAAATTAAAAATGGCGGGTTAAAATTAGAATAAATGGTAAAACGGACGTTAGTTTTTTTTGAAGTTACTTAAAATTTATTGAGTGATAAATAATTAAAAAAATTAAGTGAATAAATTATTTAGATTATATTAAGTTAAATTATAAGTAAAATAATATATTCTAACTAAAACTTAAGTCTATCAATTTAATATAAAATAAAACGTGCAAAGAAAACTGTAAAAGTGATTACGTTAAGATTGGAGAAAAAGTGTTTAAATGCTAAGTTAAGTATGTAACTTAAAACTATTGCAAGTTCTGTGAAATAAATCCTAAAATAATATTTAAATAAATAACAATAATAGACAAATAGTTAATTTAATAATAAGTAATTAGTGAAGTAAATGGTACACAAATTGCCATGTGATGTGATCAGTCGATATTCAAGTACATTTATGATCGTTAATTTTACAGTAATATATACTGGCGATTAAAACATTACAAAAATACGGTATATATTATGTACATATTGAAATTTTAATCTAGTGCTTAAAATATCACAGCCTACATATAATAAATAACTTAACTATTACTATTCATTAACAATACAAGTAAATAGATAATTGAATAATAAATAAATTAATAGTGCAGTGACTAGGAATGACTAGATAAAACAGTATCATAAAATCTTTTCATTCAATAAATTAAGTTTGTCGGTATGTCACAAAAGTGTCCGTTGACAATTTCCATTGATTAATTTCATTGATCATGAATCATGACGTACCAATTCATGTTGCTTGCAAATTAATTCAATCGTATGCTTCAGTGTAAGTCAACTGAAAAATTAAATGCAACAATATATACCATCTGTACACACAAATTTTACTACGTGGAAATTAAAAATAACGCAACATAAAAATATAACGAAGGATGCAACAACAATACATCATGCAACATACAACAATTTTGTTTCTTAAATAAATACATAAATAAACTAAATAACCATTACAATTTTTAAACTACATACATTGATTGATTGATACGGATGTACGACCAAGCCTCAGCAAGATTCCCGGATACGCCGGATCCACCGTACACCACCTTACATATAACAAGACCGAAGGATAGGAAAGGAATGTTAGCATTATGGACTCGATCCGGTTTCAGCCACCTATGCAGTCGATAGTTAGTAAATTTTTTGTTATGATAGTTTTTTTTTTTTTTTTTTTTTTTTTTTTTTTTCACAAGTTGTTAGTCACAAGACAACACAATCTCCTAACAAGCGTTCCTCATTAGTGCCGCAGGTGTTTCTGAAAAGCTGTAAGAAATGTCTACTATTATTTCCATCGGCGGTTGTGAGGGAGGGGGAAAATACCAACAACACCCAAGCAGTCAACCATCTAAGTACTAACTATGCCCAATGTTGCTTGACTTCGGTGATCGGACGAGAACCGGTAAGTAAACATGGTATGGTCGTTGACTCCAAATGACCAACTAGGAAGGAACTTGGTCATTTATTAACCGATTTTGATGAAATTTGGTATGCGCGATGGAAATGGGATTCTAAACTGATTTTTGGATGAAATTCTGGAAAATGGCCAACTAGGAAGGAACTTGCCCATTTCTTATTCAATTTTGATGAAATTCAGCATGTACGATGGAAATGTGATTCTAAAGTGATTTTTGGATAAAGTTCTGGAATATGGCCAACTAGGATGGAACTTGGCTATTGCTCATCCGATGTTAGTGAAATTTGGTATGGGCGATGAAAATGGGATTCTAAACTGATTTTTGGATAAAGTTCTGGAAAATGGCCAACAAAGAAGGAACTTGACCATTTCTTATCCGATTTTGATGAAATTTGGTATAAGCAATGGAAATGGTATTCTAAACTGACTTTTGGATAAAGTTCTGGAATATGGCCAAATGGGATGGAACTTGGCCATTTCTTATTCGATTTTGATGAAATTAAGCATGTACGATTGAAATGGGATTCTAAAATGATTTGTGGGTGAAGTTCTGGTATATGGCCAACTAGGAAGGAAATTGGCCATTTCTTATCCGATAGTGATGAAATTCAGCACGTGCCTTAGAAATGGGATTCTAAACTGATTTCTGGATAAAGTTCCAGAATTTGGCCAATTGTCATGGAACTTGGAAGTTTTGTATCCTATTTTTATGAATTTCAGCATTCACGATGAAAATGAGATTCTTAAATTATTGATAAAATAAATCATTAAATACATGGAATAACGATTTTATTAATTATTTTTATTTATATTGAGCCAAATCTTTTAATTTAAACAATTATTTTATTGGTATAGGGCTCTTTATTTTTATTTTTATTTATTAGTAGGTACTTGAGCTTTCAATCCCACTTCGGGATCATTTTCAAAAGCATAATGAAAAATTATTTCCAAATAGTATTTGGAAAACAAGAAATTTTTAGAGAAATACTATATCTAGACCACAAAATGAAATTACAAACTTTTTGGCTATTCCTTATATAAAAAATCTTTATGAGAAAATAAAACGTTTGTTCAAGAATTATAATTTCAAAATTGTGGGATGTGCAGCTACAAGCCTAAATGGAAATATTTTTTCCAAAATTAAAGACAAGGTACCTTTAAGAAAACAATCAAATGTGGTTTACCAAGTCCGTTGTAGTTGCAACGCCACGTATACTGGACAGACAAAACAATTTTTGGAAAAAAGAATTTATCAACACCGATATGACACCAACAAAGATCTAAATTCAAATATTAGTGCACTTACACGGCATCTGAAAAATTCCAATCATTTAATCAATTTAGATAACGTCAAAATTCTCGATAAACAAACCAATTTTAGGAAAAGATCGATTTTGGAAATGTTACATATTAAATCAAGTAAAAATTCGATTAACATTGTAGAAGATTATGCTTATATTGGCAACTCGTATGATTTATTTATATAAGTTTTTTGTCTCACCTCATTTTATTTTTATTCAATTGTACAACCTTTCTACATGAAAAACGCTTTAGCCAGGAAAAGAAAATTATTTTTCGAAAAATTGTCTAGGCTGTGCGTTTCCATGAAAGATTGGTTTTTGTAAAATTTTTATATAAAAGGAATCTATTTTGGAAATAATTTTTCATTATGCTTTTGAAAATGATCCCGAAGTGGGATTGAAAGCTCAAGTACTAATAAATAAAAATAAACATAAAGAGCCCTATACCAATAAAATAATTGTTTAAATAACGATTTTAGTTTTTCACTTTTAAAGCACATATCGAATTTCTTTTATTCGTTTAAGGAATAGGCAAGCGCCTTCCAACTTTAACATATAACTTTAACCAAAAATAATTTTAGAGTTTTATTTCTATAGTACATGCTGAATTTGTTTAAAATCGGATAAAAAATGACTAAGTTCCATCCTAATACGGCTTATTCCAGAATTTCATCTAAACATAATTTTAAAACCAAATTTTCATTACAAATGCTGAATTTCATCAAAATCTTATAAGAAATGGCCAAGTTCCTACCTGATTGGACATATTCCAGAACTTTAGCTAAAATTCATTATAGCATCCTATTTCCATCGCGAACACCAAATTTCATCAACATCTGGTAAGAAATAGGCAAGTTCCATCCTAGTTGGCCATATTCCAGAACTTTATCCAAAAATCAGTTTAGAATTCCATTTCCATCGTACATGTTAACTTTCATCAAAATCGGATAAGAAATGGCCAAGTTCCAACCTAGTTGGCCATATTCCAGAACTTTATCCAAAAACCATTTAAGAATCCCATTTCCATCGCGCATACCAAATTTCATCAAAATCGGTTAATAAATGTCCAAGTTCCTTCCTAGTTGGCCATTTTCCAGAACTTCATCCACGAATCGTTTTAGAATCCCATTTCAATAACGCATACCAAATTTCACTAAAATCAGATGAGAAATGGCCATGTTCCATAATAATTGGTCATATTGCAGAACTTTATTTAATTTTCTATCGTCTCTTATCGGCGAGTATTACCAAAAAAAACCGTACGATCGTTAAGGGTTAACAAGTAACTAACGTAAAATGAGAAAAAAGTCGTTTTTTTATTTTGATGAATACTTGTTCCTTTTATTGTTTTGTAAAACTTTGATCAATCTGTCAGAAAAAACGGTTGGATGGATCAATTTGAAAATAATACAGGGCTATTAGGAGTACATTAAACTGTAAAATGACCTGGCAACATTAGTCCTTTCATCAATAACGGTAAAGTAACGGTAGATTTATTAAGACAACCTAAAAAGTCGTTTTTTTGTACTTTTTTCAAATCAGTATTGAGGGTGAAAAAAAAAATTATTCTCCACTAATCATGAAAGGGTCTTGTAGGAAATTTACTGAAGTTTTTAAGGCTGCTCTAAAGTTTACTGTGCAGTCATTGGTTGCTGAGATATCGATGACCAAAGGCAAAAGGATCTTTTTTGATTCAAAGTCAGATATCTCAGCAAAAAGTTGACATAGAGAGACCAGAATGAAATTAAATTTACGCCTAATTAACACGCTAACCGACCTACGCATTGGTTTAACTTTAAAAAAATTTCCCGAGCCCATGGCACCTTACAAAAAAAAAAAAATTCGAATTTTTTTTCTTCACGCTCTTTCTTATGATTGCGTGATAACGGTATATCACAAAAATTTTCCGTTTAAAAGTCTCAAAACTAGAGATTTGAAGCTTTAAAATGCTTTTCTTTTCATCTCTGTACGACCGTATTTTACTAAGATACAGCTCTTCAAAAAACACTAAAAAATTGAAAAAAATTAGTGTTCCTTTAATTTTTTGGAGTAGTGTATATATAAAAATTTGGCTGAATAAATTAATTAACTTTTCTTTATAATGTTAAAGTACGTTTATGGTTTCGCTAATTAAAAATAAAGAAAAGAATAATGAGATAAAAGAGAAATGCAAGGCAGGCATGTATGATCCCAGGTAGGTATAGCTTTGCATCACAGTTCGTGGTAAGGGAATGCAGATACGCTATAGTTGACGACTCCTTTCAAATCCCTTGTAAATTAGTTCCGGTACGGTCAGACTCAAGTTAATTACATCGCAATTATTTTTTTTAGTTTACCCCGTTTATATAACATCATTGCGATCTAGCAAGATTGATGTCACGCCTTGAAATCCCCACACCCATCACTCCTGAGCTTTAGTCGCGCAAGAATATGACCGCTCAAGGCGGGACTCAGTAATAAATTCTGAAAACAAAAAGACGTTTACAAGTGCCCTCATGATCTGATTAAAAATTAATCAACTCATGATGGAATCACCTACGTCCACACAAATTTTTGTTATAAGGTAAAGACCATTGTGATTAAAATAAACTTACCTACTAACGACCCAACCGTCTTTTGAAAAAATCGGAAAAGTTTTCTGAAGTTCGTCAATGGTCACCATAAATTTATATATTTTTCCATGACTTGTACAAATCAAACGGAAATCATTGGTGACGCAGGCGAAGAATTTAAAAGTTTGCATTCACCATTAAGAAACTTTTACGAAGTAAAACAACTGAACTCGAAGATAAATGTAGTTGTTTAATAAGATATTATAACTTTGAAGATGTTAGTTATATTTTGTTGAAAATTAAATAAAACCCATTTAATATAATTTGGAATTTTATTAACAATAATTTTATTGAATATTTATTATTTTAATTTATAATTTTTAATTATTAATTTTCAAATGACTGTTAGCACAGGTAAAATGAGACTGACCTAATAAAATCATTTATTTTACATTTTTAGAAAATACAATATATATATATATATGTAGATATAAAAGATTACAGGTACATAGATAAATAACCAAAAATTAGGTATGTATATAATTGATGCAATCAATAATATTCACAATATTTTTCTATTAACTAAAGAAATTATGGGCTGCGTACCACAATGGATTTCAATTTATTATAGTGCGTGACCAATCATCATAAACCGAAAAATTTGTTGAGGATGATGGATTTATTGGGCAAATTCCACCACTATCTAATATATTTTTGGCAATAGTTTATGAAAGAAAAATTTTGTTTCATTACATTCCATTGCTTGGTGTGGTCGGTCGTTGACGATCTTTTTTTTAGTGTTTTTTTGTCGTCCTCTTCGTAAATTTAATTTAATTTAATTTTTAATTTTTATTTTTGTTATACAGTGATTTTTTAGTTTTAGTTGTTTAGTGTATTAAATAAATGTAAATAATATTAAGTGTAACAAATAGTGCCATAATTAATTACATATTATTAATAATAGTAAATAGTGATAATAAAATTTTAATGTGAATTTGGAAAATGTAATCCACCGGGATGCATTTACCAGGCCATATTTTAAGTTTTTATTGATAGAAATCAAATTTATTGATTTCTTGATAAATTGCATGATTTTGGCTGTAATATTTGTGTGGTTGTGTAAAAAAATTTGGATGCATGTCTCGTTTTTTTGATCAAATTAATATAAAATTTAAAATTAATCCATTTTGATACGCAGTTAATATGTATTCCTGTTTGTTCGTGTTTCATTTTCTAATACTTATACGTATTTTAGTATTTGTTTTATATACAATGGATTATATGGAAGATTAATTTATAGAACAACTATGTTGGATTAATTTTGATATAAATTTTTATATAATTTTGTATATATAGTTTTAATGTTTAAAATATATCTTTATTATTTATTTATTTATTTATTTATAACTCACAACCTTAAAAAGTATAAACAAATTTATAAAACACTAAAAATCTAATTAAATCATAAGGCTATGAAGATTGGTTATTCTATGCCAAAAGGCAGTAGCGAATAACCTTAAAATACAAAATTACAAAAAATACAACTTAAATAAAATATAAAACCATCGAACAAACACAAAATATAATTTTATTTTATTTTATTTTACAAACATAAAGCCAATATCACGATTTTCAAACAACCAATCCTTAATCAAATTCATAACTAATTTATTATTAAACTGCACACGTATTAGAAGGGGCAAACGATTAAAAAATGTGGGGGCCGAAACTAAGTAGTACTTGCGATAAGCTTCACTAATAAAAGCCGGGACTGAAACGAAGTATCTGTAATTATTACGAATGTCGTAAACTCTGCTTAATCTAAGAATTCGGTGCCCACTTCTAGAGAAGAACAATTTTAAAACTTTAAAAACATATAGATGTTGCAATGGTAAAATTTTACAAGCCAAAAAAATTGGCCAAGAACGATCACGATTATATGTAATGTATATATAAAAATAATTAGATTTTGTCCGCCATTGAAGTGTTGTGTGTGTAGTGTGATATAAATGAAAACTTATACTTATTGTTACGTCCCGGCTATACATAATGCATACATATAAAGGATTAAATGAAATGAGAATGTTTTTATGTGGATGCATTTTCATATTGATTACGTTTACGCATATGAAAGAGTACATAATATATGAGAATATTTATTTTCTGTATGTGTGTGAAGGGCTTAATATTGTGCTAGGATTCTAATATTTTTCCTGGACAGCGATTTTGGTCGCAAAATGAGGATTGATTTGAGGATTACCGGAAGGCAATAGTATTGGTAAATTGTATTGGTGTTGAATGTGCATTTTTTCTTTCAGTTTTTCGTTTAATATGATGCAAATAAAAGAGATAAAATGACGCCAGTAATAGGGATAACATGATACAAATAAGAGGAATAAGCTCAGAAGAGAACGATTATATCGGATGTATTAAGAGAGACTGAGACAGAACAACAAATTCCGAAGAAAAAAAATTAAAAATATTACGAAGCGAGACTCAAAATAAAAAATATTAACCAAAAAAAAAAACAAAAAACCTAGAAAACAAAACGATTTTGTTTATTTTGTTTAGTATTGTGTTGCTTGCAACTCATGATGGTCGGTTGCTCCTATACGATGTTATGTTCAAGGTTGGAGAAATTTTATTCTAGCATATACACAGCAAATAAAAAAGCGAGATGGTTTATTTTATTACTTCCCTTTTTAACTTGCGTAACCTTTTTTTATATACAATTTTTTTTTTGTTTAGAATAAAATGTCCGCACACTTCGACATAACATCGTAAAGGAACAACCCTCACGAGCTGCATTGCAAGGCAACACAAACACAATACTAAAAAAATAAACAAAATCATTTTATTTTCTTACTTTCTGTTTTGGTTCCTTAGTTCAAAATTTAAAAATTAAAATGTTTAATTTTTTTTTGTTTTCATTTATGTTGCTTTTTGTTTTTTTTTATTTGCGAGAAATTGTTTTGGTTACGTTTATGTATTTTGTTTTGGTTTTTTATTAACGAATGAATTCCACTAGTAAGAAGAAAGGGAAAAATAACTCAAGGCGAGCGTAAGCACCAAAAATTTGAACCGATTCACCCGCTTGGCTTGTTTTTGATACTTACCCCATGAGAAAACGCATGAGAAAATACACTAATACAATACAAATATTTGACGCCACACAATAGCAAAATGTATATTATACACCGTGTACATATACAAAATTCTCAATCCTCAATCCTCATTTTGCGACCAAAATCCCTGTACTGGTGTTGTTTTCATTCGTTGTTTCATTTAAAGTGATCTTTATATACCAAGAGCGACACATACGCAACACAAATATTATGTTTTCGATCCAAATGGGATTCGAAATTCTTATATGAATAATTCGTATAATCGAGCGAATTGAATCGAATGGGTCATATAATTCATATTAAATCATTATATGAATAGGTATTTCATATAACACGATTTGTTTGAGTATTTTGGTTTTAATACGGGGTAGGTAGTAGAGACAATGTAGAGTTATATTAATTATTAAATTAATTTAAAGGAGTCTTATGCGTAATTATATAATATATACATATGTAGTTTGCATTTAATTTTTTTTTCTATTTAACTTATTAATTATTTTATTATTGGTAAATTATCTAACTTGAACGGTATTTTTGGGATCAAGATAGAACGAGTCACCAAGTCACCATGTTGTTTTATAGGTTTGGTCTTGATGCAAGCATAGAAGGGGATGCGATTGGATGACGTGAGCTGTAACAACAAAATATGGTTGTCTTATAATTAAGTTTTAGTTTAAATAGGGTTCCAGAGCATTGCGGCATCCTCGTTGGCCAATGAAATGATTGGTGGGAATTGAATATTAAAAACAAATTTTTGTTAACCGTCAGATTGCTTCTGATTTGAGATTTTAATAATTACAATCAATTTAATTTTTATACTTGTATTTCGAATTGTTTAGTTGTTAATTGCTTATACTACAGCTATTTTGATGGTGGAGTGGTGCTGTCCTGAGCTTTGCATATTTTGCCGTGTACATTCCTTTTAAGGGATGAGTGTAGGAGTACAAATGGGAGGTGAATGGAATGGTTTGTTGTTGTGGGAGAAAGTATCAATTAGTCGATATTCTGATACTTGATAATATACTGCAGTCTTACCTTGTTAATTTTTCCAACAACCACGCCGTGTAATTTTCATTCCGTTTGGAATAGTTTCAAATCAAGTCTTGATCATAGAGAACTATTCTGCCAATAATTTTGGAAATTTTATTGGCTTATTTAATGTTTGTTTTGCACAAATTACTATTTATTTGGTTATCAAGGTATGACGGCAGGTATATTGGTTATGGTTTATAGTTTTACAGTTTAAATTGTGACGGGCATGGAAATACATAGCTGCAGTCAAGTCATGAAACGACTGCAGCAACAATATAAGTTGTGTTATATTTATCCTTATTTAATTGTGTTTATTTTATTTTATTCTATTTTATTTTATTACATTTTATCAGGGATACATTTTATTACATTTTATCTTCATCAGGGGCGGACTTATGTTGTCTTAGAGGAAAGTTGGTGGATATATTTTTAAATTTAGAAGATGACTAGTATGACGAGGATTTTTTGAATGGGAATATACAAATTGGATTTATTATACTAGGTCGAATTTTGAGATACCGCTCTACAAATTTTAAATATAGTTTAAATAAATGATTATAAATTCCTTAGAAATAACGAATATATAATTAAGTTGCTTTGAATTTTAGAAGGATTAATGAGCTTAATGATATGTTTATTAATTACTTTTACTACAGCCATTTTATCAACTAAACCGGGAGGATTTTATAGTTTAATAATTTTTAGTTTTTAAAAATAGTAATTGGTGACAATTAACTAATTTAGATTTTGATTTTCAGAAATATTCAGAGAAACACAATATAGATTTCCAGACACTTTGTGCCGAATTAATTTCAAATTTAAATCATTAACTCACATTAAGTTGGGTAAAAATTTGTTTCTGCTACATATTATGAGATGAGATGAGTTGATTTTGCAGCTGGCGAATGATGAAAACTGCTAAAATGTGCAGATGATGAGATTTGGTAGTCGGGGGATATCCAATTATTTTAGTATTTCTGGAACTCCTTGGATCATGTCGGGTTCATCTATTATAATTATGTTTTATAATAATTATCAAATTACATTAATTATTTATATAATTATACTTAGGTTCACGAGCTCCAACTACATGAATTAATATTTGATTTGAATTTTCAGAAATATTGGTGACCATGGCGATGAATTTAATTAATTAGTTACTTGATCTATAGTAGATTTAACAATTAAATAGTGCGGTTTTAAGCGCTGATTTAATAATGTGAATTTAAATTCTAAAAGTAGTATTTAATGATAATTAGCTGATTTCGACCTTAATTTTCAGAAATATTCGTGGAAATTCAACGCAGATTCCCAGAAATTTAAAGCATTTAGCGGACAAGTAGTTTTAGAAATTCTGTTGTTTTGATTTATATCCTCCTATATTACAGATCTTTAGTTCTGAATTCATACTTTAGATACTAATTTATGTCTTATAATTTTAATTTTGGGTGCTGGTGATATTAATTGTAATTCATTACGAAATAATCACAGAGCAAACTGCTATAATTTAAGTGGTAGGTGCAGGAAAATGCTTTATTCATAATAGTAGTTTTGAATTAACCCTAAAGCTCTTAACATATTTTGTAGATATGTAAACAAAAGCAAACACTAAAATATAACGGGATTATTTTTGAAAAAAATGTGTTTGTTCTTTTCCTCGTAAAGTTAGCGGTAAATTGAAATTAAAAAAATAAACATGCTTAAATAAAAATGTTTTGTATAAATGCACGATAAATAAAAAAATAGAGACTGTCAGGCTCTTGTTAAGAGGTTTAGGGTTAAACTGTAGTTTCCGGATCGGATTGGATACATTGGGATTCCAGGATGAACAAACCAGTTGCGGCACCCTATTCATCAGTTATTATTTATTAATTAATATAAGTGTGAAGAGCATACATATAAAGGGATCTCTTTCTTAATTTACTGATTAATAACTTAATTTTCAGAATTTAACATAGTTCCAGAATTAATCATTTTATAAGGATTATATTTAATCCCGTTTTTCAGAATACAGTTACAGCCTAATTTAGCTCTCCAGTGTCAGCAAAAAGTTAATAAGCTTGTAGTTTAGAAATTGTGCTGTCTTGTGTTAACTATTTTACTATATTTATTACTAACAATTTACTAACTATCGACTGCATAGGTGGCTGAAACCGGGTCGAGTCTCTAATACTAACATTCCTTTCCTATCCCTCGGTTTTGTTTTATGTAAAGGGTGTACGGTGGATCCGGCGTATCCGGGAATCTTGCTGAGGCTTGGTCGTACACCCGTATCAATCAATCAATCAATCAATCATTACATTCCATTTCTTGGTGTAAATCATATAAATTCTGTAAGAAAGCTGGAAGTTGTCAGCTTCCTCACCGGTTACAGTTCAATTGCCTTAATCGAGGAACAATACGGACAGGTGCAGAAAGCTGTGCCATATTGGCCTGTTTAACTATTGATTATTTACCATGCAATTGCCCCGAAATTTTCTAAGAACAACCGACAAATGTAAAATGTTTGAGGATAATTCATGAAAATACCCCATTCTTGAAAGAAATATCAAAACAATGCAACTAAATTTGCCACATAAGAGAAAGCAACAACACAATTCAATCAATGTTCAGGTGCAAAAGTTTTTCTAAGAAAAAAACCTCATTCTCTTTACGAACAATTTTTCATTTCTTTGGTATTTTTAACAGTTGTTGTTGTCCGTGTACACAACTAATTTATTGATAAACTTAAATTATATTTTCCCTCTACAAGTTTTTTGTTTGTTTCTCTATAAGCAACGCTAAGTAATGTCATTAATTTACAAATACAAACACATTCACTCACAGTTGAAAGTTTAAACAATTCCTTGACTTTCGGTAAAGTTATATTTAGATAATATATATAATTGAAATTAGAGGGGGGTAGTCAGTCCAAGGTAGGGTGAATTAGTTCAAACATATAGAAATGTTAGAAATCCAATTTTTTCATTTGTTTTTTGAAATCATAATCCAAACAACGAAACTTATTATAAAATATCCCTGTAGCAATATTATCCTTTTCCAAACCAAAAGAAAATGTTTTTGAAAGTCAATCAAAAATCTGTGTTTTGATAACCAAATCCAAATAGATACTACATATATACATACATACATATTCGTACATATAAATAGAAAATAAACAAAAATCTAATCTATTTTATAGGATGTTTGCTTAAAAAAAAACAGCACGCCAACATAGGATTTCTATATAGGATAGAAAATCATAAATGCGGGATACAAAATGACTGTCACATCGCATTATATCCTCGGTTCATCTTTAATCTTTATAATCTATATACGGATTATATACGAAAGACAATTGTATGTACATATATTAAATTGCGCGCTTTATGGTTTTCGGAGAAAGCGCAATCATAAATCATAAAATTTCCGCCAACTAAACCAACAACTAAATAGAGACAATAAAAATCAATTGTTCTGCTTTTTTTTATCCATCGTCTAATAATAATAATCGATAAAACGATTAGAGCGAGTTAAGGCGTGGTGTTGTTGGTTGCTGCTGCTATTTACCAAAATAAAATATAATTTACTGTTAGGAAAGTTAAAAAAAAAACATTTGAAAAATAATCGGAAAATGAAGAGAGGTATAAAGAAAAATCGACAAAATATCAACAAATATTGTATCACAACAAGCGGAATTGTTGTTGTAAATGGTGTAGGAAGTGCAGAGGTTTGGAAGTAGTTAATAGCATACAAATATAACTTTAGTAGTAAATAGACACAACGTATAGTGTGGGTTGAAAAATTAATAAATTTGATAAACAATTTTCCTTTTACAAACAAACAAAAACGTAATATACTTATTGTACGTCTTTGAAAATAGCGCTAAAAATACGATTTTCGCGGCATTTTGATTTGATGCCGATTGCTTGGTTTGTTTTTAGAATGATAACTCTAGCATTTTTGACCGTACAAGTATTCAACATGCACATACAAGAGTTTTTCGCACCAACAAAAAACAATGTAAAATTAAAGTTTTCGATAAAGTTTACCATACATTTGTAGATGCGTGATTCTTGTTCGACATAATTCTTAATTTTGATATAATTTACCGTGTTTACGCTTAATTTTAACCTGTTGTTTTAATCTTATCGTTTAAGCTTGTTGTGACTATTCTAAAGATTCCAGGTTAAGGCTGTGTGCCTAACGTCGATTTTTTTTACTAAATTTTCGACTTTTTATTTCAAAACAACATTACACTATTCACCACTAGGCGGCCAACGAAAAGTCTCCTCGTGAGGTTACTTTTCAATTTAGTTGTCATTTATAGGAAGAGTGCTTGGATTAATATGCGTTTTGCAAAATTTAAATTTGCACAGTGTTTTCTAGAATACTAGCGCTGATGAGTAGAGCCCGGATTTTTATATAAATAAATATTTGTTCTTTAAAGGCATATATTTGTAACATACTATATTCTAGTCATCTAGTGTTTATAATTTGTGTGCATATTTTGTTGTTAATTATTGCATATTCCGATTTTGACTCCATTTTTAGCGTTTTTTACCGAAGTATACATATAAAGGTTGAAAAATTAAAGAAAACATGTTTGATGGATTTTAATAACTGTGAAGGTGGAAAGAAGATTTTTCGAAATATTAATCAATCTTAATCGATGGCACCACAATCGCTTGCATTCGAAAATTTTAAAAAATTATTTGATTTTTCACTTATTCACTACAATAATAACTCGTTCAGTCGTGTAAATTCGCAAAAATCGATGTTTGTCTGATTAAGATAAATTAAATATGTGTAGAATTAAAAAAAACTATAGAATTTGTAGAATTTATTGAATTTATGAAATTAACAGAAGTTATGGCATTTTAAGAATAAGCTAGAATAAGTTTATAGAACTCATAAAATCTACAAAAATTAAACAATTCATAAAATTGATTTAGAATCTATTTCAAATGTTTAGAACTTGTAGAATTTATAGGGTTGATAGAATTCAAATTCATAACGTTTATAGATTATAGAGTTTGCAGACTTATAAGAATTTAAAAAATTTAAAGAATTTGTAGAATTTAAAGATTTAACGGAATTTTTAGACTTTATATAGAATTTATAGAAAATTTGTGACATTTATATAATTTCTAGAAATTAAAGAATCTCTTAGAAAAAAAATTTGGGTCTATCCGACTCTCGGACGAGACTTTTCTCAGAAAGCATCCGTTAAAGATCACCAAACGAACCATTTATATTTTACAATCATTTTTCGTTATTTTGGGAAGGTACAATATGTCACGGCTTTTGTTAAATTTGGAGACTTCTTCCCCAATATCACAATTGGTCACAACAATATAAATCTTCTACTCTCATATCGCCAAATCACGGACTCATAAATAACGTTAGATTATTTAGAACTGACACGTGTTGAGCAGCAATCAAAGTTGCATTCGCCATTTTTCATCTTCGACCTTCAACAATACCGTCAAAAGTCCTTAAGAATATAATTTACTCCATTCAGATAGCATCCAAAATGTTCAAAAATTTATTTTCTGAAAATTTGTGCCGTTTGTTCAGATTACAATATTATGTGAGCAACGTGAGGATTTGCCGATATAATTCTTTACTCAGTACTTCAGTCTGGATCGCTGTGGTCCACTCGAAAATATACAAAATCAGAATTAACGTTAATTATCATTTGTTACCGAATCCCACCTCTTTGTCATATAGCTTTTCATTTTATATGTCCCAGCTCTCTTAAACCTGTGCCATCCTAATGGCGTGGTATTATTTTAAAGTCTCACATACTAATTTGCTTAAGATTTATATACGCCTTTGAATACCAAAAAAATGTATTGCTCGGAAATAATACCTTTAAAGGCGATTTTATTAAAGCAATTCACAAATAATGTGGATCGATCCACATATCGTTGAAATTTCAATCATTAAACTGTCATAAAATGTCATTAAAACGTCATAGGAATGTCAATGTCATAGAAACATAAATATCTTAATATATATTTGAAAACTCACTAGATATAATTATTTTTAAATGTTGACGATAATTTTTGCCACCAGCGAAGTATTTTAGGTAAATTTAGAAATTTAAATGCCATATTACACGGTAATTTATTCATTTTATCTTAAAGACACCCAGGGAATAGTTGCTGGAATTTGCAAGGTGTATTAACTGTAGAAAAATATTTCTTCGGAAAGTTCGACATTACCTTGGTAAACAGATAAACAAATTTATGTTACTCCTTTTTGCCAAAATGACCCGCACGCAATGCTTCAATCGACTTCAAATTTTGTGAACAGGTAGATGATAAATTGTCAAATTTATCATCAACATAACAAAAAAAATCGTCGGTCTCGTTTTTGAGAAAATCTGTTTGGCAGTTTTCTCTTCCACTGCAACCCCTCTATTCTATACCCGAAAGGACCTAAAAGTTAACACACACTGCTTATTACTGAAATCTATCTTTGTACAAAATTTCGATCAAAACTATCAATATTTGTGAGAATGGGAGGCAAATCAAAAATAATAAAAATGTGCGACTGGAAGGATGGACGGACAGACGGAAGGACGTGTGGCGCGGGTGACTACTTCAGAAACACCACGAAATTTCGTGTATGTGTATATCGTCGACATGGCGAAATGAAAGTAGTAAAAAGTCCGGCGTATAAATTCTTTTATAACGAAATTCAAAAATGAAAAGTTGGCGAGCTGATTCGTCAAAAATAAAATATTTTCCAGTCGCGAAAATTCCGTAAGATAGAAAAGAATTCGTTGAGTCCAATTCTTAAAAAATAAAAATTAAAGAATTTATACCAAGTTCTTTCTATCGTTGTAAAAATAATAAGTTAATGCGGAAAGCGCAAGATTCTACATCATTAAAGTAAATTGATGGAATTCCTTTTTAAGGATTGTATAAATGTAAATATTGTTAATTGTATATAAATATTGTTATAAATAATACACAAATTTTGTTAATTGTTAAATTTTAAAAAACTTGAGTGTTTGATTAGTGAATATAAAAATATAAACTATAAAAATAAATTAAATGACAATTGTAGGAAATTATTACCAACGAACACGCTAAAAAGTGGTGACCCCGACGTGATCGTGCCGATGTTTAATGTCTAGAACCGAAGCACCAGCAGTAAACAATTAAAAATACATATGCCATTAGTCACTGCTTAGTCCTAGCAGACACCAGCACGTCGTAACGACAGACTATTGCAGTACAATTGCAGAGAGCTTGTGGATAGCCAGCCATGAAAAATCCAGGGTACAGCAGACAAAGTTGAAGGGGTATATATTTTCATCAGGCCAACGAAGAGCAGGCCATCAGCAATACCTCGTGAAACAATCTATCACCCGATAACCAAGCGAACGCGACATCATCTGTCGTATTTCAATATTCTTCTCATGCAAGCCTGATATAATAGAACAACTCGTTAGTAGCAGCATATACATACATCAATTAGCGTTAGAAAATTTAAAATTGTAAGTACTACTTTCTTAGACAATAGAATTAGAATGGACCGCTAATACAATGACAGTTCAATATAATTTTCAAATAAATGATGATGCCAACATACAAATTGCGGCAAAAACGAAAACTAAAGATTTGTCAAAGTTGTCAACATCAATAAATTTTTATTTAATTTTTGGCTCCTTTTCGTGTGTTTTCTATTTTGTCACCGTTTTATAGTTTTAAATTCAATTTAATTTGATTTGAGATATTTTAATTGTGATTTTTGCACAAAATTTTTCCTCGGTTTCTTTTATTTTTACTGAAAATGGGGAGAAAGTGTGTCGTGGTTGGTTGTGATATCAGTTTGCCATTGACAGATAAAGCCGCGTCCACACGGGGTGTGAAATGTACACTTATGCGCGCATTTAGCGAATGTAAACGTCGTGTGGATGGTTTTCACATGAGGAATGTGATATTTTCATTAAAAATTGTATGATCAAGGTACTAAAAATATATACCAGAGTAGAAATGTTCATTAACATTCGCCTACATGTGATCAATGAACATTTAACGAATCGTGTATACCGAAATGTGAAAAATGTACACATCCCGCATAACCGCCTACATTCGCTAAATAAGCGAATACGCACGCATAAGTGTACATTTAACACCCCGTGTGGACGCGGCTTAAGGGTGTTTCTTTTCATCTGTGAATACAAAAATAAATGTTTATTTTAATATTCAGTGCTTGCAACTGCTTATAATTTCAAATATTAATGATGTTTTCTTTTATAAAATTTAATCTTAATGTTGATTTTTCGATTATTCCTAATAAATTAAATGGTAACGAACTTTTTAGTTAGCGAATTAGCCACGATTTGCCTCTTGACCGCCACTGTATGTTGGATCGCATATGAAGTAAGCAACTAGCAGTCCATTTAAAAATATATAGTCAAAGGCTATAGCTCAGTTGATTTTCAAAAAAATTAAATTTTTCACGAAACGTGTAGAAATATTCGACCGATCCAAATGGCCGTTTGTATGACAATTACAGGTCTCAACGCCTATTGATAGAGGTATTAATCATCGAAATCGGAGCACATTTGCAGATTTTCGAATTTTCTAGCTCTGATTTTGTGGGCTATAGCTCAGTTGATTTTCAAACAAATTAAACTTTCCACTAAACGTGTAGAAATATTCGACCGATCCAAATGGCCATTTGCATGACAATTACAGGTCTCAACGCCTATTGATAGAGGTATCAATCATCGAAATCGGAGCACATTTGCAGATTTTCGAATTTTCTGGCTCTGAATTTGTGGGCTATAGCTCAGTTGATTTTCAAAAAAATTAAATTTTCCACTAAACGTGTAGAAATATTCGACCGATCCAAATGGCCGTTTGCATGACAATTACAGGTCTCAACGCCTATTGATAGAGGTATCAATCATCGAAATCGGAGCACATTTGCAGATTTTCGAATTTTCTGGCTGTGAATTTGTGGGCTATAGCTCAATTGATTTTCAAAAAAATTTAATTTTTCACGAAACGTCTTGAAATATTCGACCGATCCAAATGGCCGTTTGTATGACAATTACAGGTCTCAAAGCCTATTGATAGAGGTATCAATCATCGAAATCGGAGCACATTTGCAGATTTTCGAATTTTCTGGCTCTGAATTTGTGGGCTATAGCTCAGTTGATTTTCAAAAAAATTAAATTTTTCACGAAACGTGTAGAAATATTCGACCGATCCAAATGGCCGTTTGTATGACAATTACAGGTCTCAACGCCTATTGATAGAGGTATCAATCATCGAAATCGGAGCACATTTGCAGATTTTCGAATTTTCTAGCTCTGATTTTGTGGGCTATAGCTCAGTTGATTTTCAAAAAAATTAAATTTTTCACGAAACGTGTAGAAATATTCGACCGATCCAAATGGCCGTTTGTATGACAATTACAGGTCTCAACGCCTATTGATAGAGGTATCAATCATCGAAATCGGAGCACATTTGCAGATTTTTGAATTTTCTGGCTCTGAATTTGTGGGCTATAGCTCAGTTGATTTTCAAACAAATTAAATTTTCCACTAAACGTGTAGAAATATTCGACCGATACAAATGGCCATTTGCATGACAATTACAAGTCTCAACGCCTATTGATAGAGGTATCAATCATCGAAATCGGAGCACATTTGCAGATTTTCGAATTTTCTGGCTCTGAATTTGTGGGCTATAGCTCAGTTGATTTTCAAAAAAATTAAATTTTCCACTAAACGTGTAGAAATATTCGACCGATCCAAATGGCCGTTTGCATGACAATTACAGGTCTCAACGCCTATTGATAGAGGTATCAATCATCGAAATCGGAGCACATTTGCAGATTTTCGAATTTTCTGGCTGTGAATTTGTGGGCTATAGCTCAGTTGATTTTCAAAAAAATTTAATTTTTCACGAAACGTCTTGAAATATTCGACCGATCCAAATGGCCGTTTGTATGACAATTACAGGTCTCAACGCCTATTGATAGAGGTATCAATCATCGAAATCGGAGCACATTTGCAGATTTTCGAATTTTCTGGCTCTGAATTTGTGGGCTATAGCTCAGTTGATTTTCAAAAAAATTAAATTTTTCACGAAACGTCTTGAAATATTCGACCGATCCAAATGGCCGTTTGTATGACAATTACAGGTCTCAACGCCTATTGATAGAGGTATCAATCATCGAAATCGGAGCACATTTGCAGATTTTCGAATTTTCTGGCTCTGAATTTGTGGGCTATAGCTCAGTTGATTTTCAAAAAAATTAAATTTTTCACTAAACGTGTAGAAATATTCGACCGATCCAAATGGCCGTTTGTATGACAATTACAGGTCTCAACGCCTATTGATAGAGGTATCAATCATCGAAATCGGAGCACATTTGCAGATTTTTGAATTTTCTGGCTCTGAATTTGTGGGCTATAGCTCAGTTGATTTTCAAACAAATTAAATTTTCCACTAAACGTGTAGAAATACTCGACCGATCCAAATGGCCATTTGCATGACAATTACAGGTCTCAACGCCTATTGATAGAGGTATCAATCATCGAAATCGGAGCACATTTGCAGATTTTCGAATTTTCTGGCTGTGAATTTGTGGGCTATAGCTCAGTTGATTTTCAAAAAAATTTAATTTTTCACGAAACGTCTTGAAATATTCGACCGATCCAAATGGCCGTTTGTATGACAATTACAGGTCTCAACGCCTATTGATAGAGGTATCAATCATCGAAATCGGAGCACATTTGCAGATTTTCGAATTTTCTGGCTCTGAATTTGTGGGCTATAGCTCAGTTGATTTTCAAAAAAATTTAATTTTTCACGAAACGTCTTGAAATATTCGACCGATCCAAATGGCCGTTTGTATGACAATTACAGGTCTCAACGCCTATTGATAGAGGTATCAATCATCGAAATCGGAGCACATTTGCAGATTTTCGAATTTTCTGGCTGTGAATTTGTGGGCTATAGCTCAGTTGATTTTCAAAAAAATTTAATTTTCCACTAAACGTGTAGAAATATTCGACCGATCCAAATGGCCGTTTGCATGACAATTACAGGTCTCAACGCCTATTGATAGAGGTATCAATCATCGAAATCGGAGCACATTTGCAGATTTTCGAATTTTCTGGCTCTGAATTTGTGGGCTATAGCTCAGTTGATTTTCAAAAAAATTAAATTTTCCACTAAACGTGTAGAAATATTCGACCGATCCAAATGGCCGTTTGCATGACAATTACAGGTCTCAACGCCTATTGATAGAGGTATCAATCATCGAAATCGGAGCACATTTGCAGATTTTCGAATTTTCTGGCTGTGAATTTGTGGGCTATAGCTCAGTTGATTTTCAAAAAAATTTAATTTTTCACGAAACGTCTTGAAATATTCGACCGATCCAAATGGCCATTTGCATGACAATTACAGGTCTCAACGCCTATTGATAGAGGTATCAATCATCGAAATCGGAGCACATTTGCAGATTTTCGAATTTTCTGGCTGTGAATTTGTGGGCTATAGCTCAGGTGATTTTCAAAAAAATTTAATTTTCCACGAAACGTCTTGAAATATTCGACCGATCCAAATGGCCGTTTGTATGACAATTACAGGTCTCAACGCCTATTGATAGAGGTATCAATCATCGAAATCGGAGCACATTTGCAGATTTTCGAATTTTCTGGCTCTGAATTTGTGGGCTATAGCTCAGTTGATTTTCAAAAAAATTAAATTTTCCACGAAACGTCTTGAAATATTCGACCGATCCAAATGGCCGTTTGTATGACAATTACAGGTCTCAACGCCTATTGATAGAGGTATCAATCATCGAAATCGGAGCACATTTGCAGATTTTCGAATTTTCTGGCTCTGAATTTGTGGGCTATAGCTCAGTTGATTTTCAAAAAAATTAAATTTTTCACGAAACGTGTAGAAATATTCGACCGATCCAAATGGCCGTTTGTATGACAATTACAGGTCTCAACGCCTATTGATAGAGGTATCAATCATCGAAATCGGAGCACATTTGCAGATTTTCGAATTTTCTAGCTCTGATTTTGTGGGCTATAGCTCAGTTGATTTTCAAAAAAATTTAATTTTTCACGAAACGTCTTGAAATATTCGACCGATCCAAATGGCCGTTTGCATGACAATTACAGGTCTCAACGCCTATTGATAGAGGTATCAATCATCGAAATCGGAGCACATTTGCAGATTTTCGAATTTTCTGGCTGTGAATTTGTGGGCTATAGCTCAGTTGATTTTCAAAAAAATTTAATTTTTCACGAAACGTCTTGAAATATTCGACCGATCCAAATGGCCGTTTGTATGACAATTACAGGTCTCAACGCCTATTGATAGAGGTATCAATCATCGAAATCGGAGCACATTTGCAGATTTTTGAATTTTCTGGCTCTGAATTTGTGGGCTATAGCTCAGTTGATTTTCAAAAAAATTAAATTTTTCACGAAACGTGTAGAAATATTCGACCGATCCAAATGGCCGTTTGTATGACAATTACAGGTCTCAACGCCTATTGATAGAGGTATCAATCATCAAAATCGGAGCACATTTGCAGATTTTTGAATTTTCTGGCTCTGAATTTGTGGGCTATAGCTCAGTTGATTTTCAAACAAATTAAATTTTCCACTAAACGTGTAGAAATATTCGACCGATCCAAATGGCCATTTGCATGACAATTACAGGTCTCAACGCCTATTGATAGAGGTATCAATCATCGAAATCGGAGCACATTTGCAGATTTTCGAATTTTCTGGCTTTGAATTTGTGGGCTGTAGCTCAGTTGATTTTCAAAAAAATTTAATTTTTCACGAAACGTCTTGAAATATTCGACCGATCCAAATGGCCGTTTGCATGACAATTACAGGTCTCAACGCCTATTGATAGAGGTATCAATCATCGAAATCGGAGCACATTTGCAGATTTTCGAATTTTCTGGCTGTGAATTTGTGGGCTATAGCTCAGTTGATTTCAAAAAAATTAAATTTTTCACGAAACGTGTAGAAATATTCGACCGATCCAAATGGCCGTTTGTATGACAATTACAGGTCTCAACGCCTATTGATAGAGGTATCAATCATCGAAATCGGAGCACATTTGCAGATTTTCGAATTTTCTAGCTCTGATTTTGTGGGCTATAGCTCAGTTGATTTTCAAAAAAATTAAATTTTTCACGAAACGTGTAGAAATATTCGACCGATCCAAATGGCCGTTTGTATGACAATTACAGGTCTCAACGCCTATTGATAGAGGTATCAATCATCGAAATCGGAGCACATTTGCAGATTTTTGAATTTTCTGGCTCTGAATTTGTGGGCTATAGCTCAGTTGATTTTCAAACAAATTAAATTTTCCACTAAATGTGAAGAAATATTCGACCGATCCAAATGGCCATTTGCATGACAATTACAGGTCTCAACGCCTATTGATAGAGGTATCAATCATCGAAATCGGAGCACATTTGCAGATTTTCGAATTTTCTGGCTCTGAATTTGTGGGCTATAGCTCAGTTGATTTTCAAAAAAATTTAATTTTTCACGAAACGTCTTGAAATATTCGACCGATCCAAATGGCCGTTTGCATGACAATTACAGGTCTCAACGCCTATTGATAGAGGTATCAATCATCGAAATCGGAGCACATTTGCAGATTTTCGAATTTTCTGGCTCTGAATTTGTGGGCTATAGCTCAGTTGATTTTCAAAAAAATTTAATTTTTCACGAAACGTCTTGAAATATTCGACCGATCCAAATGGCCGTTTGTATGACAATTACAGGTCTCAACGCCTATTGATAGAGGTATCAATCATCGAAATCGGAGCACATTTGCAGATTTTCGAATTTTCTGGCTGTGAATTTGTGGGCTATAGCTCAGTTGATTTCAAAAAAATTAAATTTTCCACTAAACGTGTAGAAATATTCGACCGATCCAAATGGCCGTTTGCATGACAATTACAGGTCTCAACGCCTATTGATAGAAGGTATCAATCATCGAAATCGGAGCACATTTGCAGATTTTCGAATTTTCTGGCTGTGAATTTGTGGGCTATAGCTCAGTTGATTTTCAAAAAAATTTAATTTTTCACGAAACGTCTTGAAATATTCGACCGATCCAAATGGCCGTTTGCATGACAATTACAGGTCTCAACGCCTATTGATAGAGGTATCAATCATCGAAATCGGAGCACATTTGCAGATTTTCGAATTTTCTGGCTGTGAATTTGTGGGCTATAGCTCAGTTGATTTTCAAAAAAATTTAATTTTTCACGAAACGTCTTGAAATATTCGACCGATCCAAATGGCCATTTGCATGACAATTACAGGTCTCAACGCCTATTGATAGAGGTATCAATCATCGAAATCGGAGCACATTTGCAGATTTTCGAATTTTCTGGCTGTGAATTTGTGGGCTATAGCTCAGTTGATTTTCAAAAAAATTTAATTTTTCACGAAACGTCTTGAAATATTCGACCGATCCAAATGGCCGTTTGTATGACAATTACAGGTCTCAACGCCTATTGATAGAGGTATCAATCATCGAAATCGGAGCACATTTGCAGATTTTCGAATTTTCTGGCTCTGAATTTGTGGGCTATAGCTCAGTTGATTTTCAAAAAAATTAAATTTTCCACGAAACGTCTTGAAATATTCGACCGATCCAAATGGCCGTTTGTATGACAATTACAGGTCTCAACGCCTATTGATAGAGGTATCAATCATCGAAATCGGAGCACATTTGCAGATTTTCGAATTTTCTGGCTCTGAATTTGTGGGCTATAGCTCAGTTGATTTTCAAAAAAATTAAATTTTTCACGAAACGTGTAGAAATATTCGACCGATCCAAATGGCCGTTTGCATGACAATTACAGGTCTCAACGCCTATTGATAGAGGTATCAATCATCGAAATCGGAGCACATTTGCAGATTTTCGAATTTTCTGGCTGTGAATTTGTGGGCTATAGCTCAGTTGATTTTCAAAAAAATTTAATTTTTCACGAAACGTCTTGAAATATTCGACCGATCCAAATGGCCGTTTGTATGACAATTACAGGTCTCAACGCCTATTGATAGAGGTATCAATCATCGAAATCGGAGCACATTTGCAGATTTTCGAATTTTCTAGCTCTGATTTTGTGGGCTATAGCTCAGTTGATTTTCAAAAAAATTAAATTTTTCACTAAACGTGTAGAAATATTCGACCGATCCAAATGGCCGTTTGCATGACAATTACAGGTCTCAACGCCTATTGATAGAGGTATCAATCATCGAAATCGGAGCACATTTGCAGATTTTCGAATTTTCTGGCTGTGAATTTGTGGGCTATAGCTCAGTTGATTTTCAAAAAAATTTAATTTTTCACGAAACGTCTTGAAATATTCGACCGATCCAAATGGCCGTTTGTATGACAATTACAGGTCTCAACGCCTATTGATAGAGGTATCAATCATCGAAATCGGAGCACATTTGCAGATTTTCGAATTTTCTGGCTCTGAATTTGTGGGCTATAGCTCAGTTGATTTTCAAAAAAATTAAATTTTCCACGAAACGTCTGAAATATTCGACCGATCCAAATGGCCGTTTGTATGACAATTACAGGTCTCAACGCCTATTGATAGAGGTATCAATCATCGAAATCGGAGCACATTTGCAGATTTTCGAATTTTCTGGCTCTGAATTTGTGGGCTATAGCTCAGTTGATTTTCAAAAAAATTAAATTTTTCTCGAAACGTGTAGAAATATTCGACCGATCCAAATGGCCGTTTGTATGACAATTACAGGTCTCAACGCCTATTGATAGAGGTATCAATCATCGAAATCGGAGCACATTTGCAGATTTTTGAATTTTCTGGCTCTGAATTTGTGGGCTATAGCTCAGTTGATTTTCAAACAAATTAAATTTTCCACTAAACGTGTAGAAATATTCGACCGATCCAAATGGCCGTTTGCATGACAATTACAGGTCTCAACGCCTATTGATAGAGGTATCAATCATCGAAATCGGAGCACATTTGCAGATTTTCGAATTTTCTGGCTCTGAATTTGTGGGCTACAGCTCAGTTGATTTTCAAAAAAATTAAATTTTCCACTAAACGTGTAGAAATATTCGACCGATCCAAATGGCCGTTTGCATGACAATTACAGGTCTCAACGCCTATTGATAGAGGTATCAATCATCGAAATCGGAGCACATTTGCAGATTTTCGAATTTTCTGGCTGTGAATTTGTGGGCTATAGCTCAGTTGATTTCAAAAAAATTTAATTTTTCACGAAACGTCTTGAAATATTCGACCGATCTAAATGGCCGTTTGTATGACAATTACAGGTCTCAACGCCTATTGATAGAGGTATCAATCATCGAAATCGGAGCACATTTGCAGATTTTCGAATTTTCTGGCTCTGAATTTGTGGG